>KZ454794.1:831321-911336 GCA_002786265.1 Apostasia shenzhenica
ATTTTATTAAATAATTTTTTTATTTTTCATTCTCAATACATAAATTTTAATATAAAAAAATTTATTTTATATTATATCTATACAATTTTTAACACATTATACTTACTTTTTTATTATTATTAATTTTAATAAAATGGTTGGAGGCCATTTTGGCCATGGCCTGGCCAAGATGGCCTCCAACCAAACAGGGATGTTGTTATATTGAGATTACATGTCAAAACATTGGTGTTGAAACCTTTTGATTTTGATGATACCAATTACAATAGTATTGTTGCACTAACTTTTGTCTTAAGGCCTCATTTGATTCGAGATATTTTTTTGGTCAACACAAATTTCAACTACAAAAATTAATTTTATTGTACATTCAACACAAATACTAATATTAAAATCAACTTTATTTCATATCTTATATACTTTTTAATATTAAAATAAAGTTCTTTAATATTAAACTTAAAAAAATAAAATATTTTTTTCTCCTAAAAAAAAAAACTCGAACTAAACGAAGCTTAAGTGTACTTATAGGTTAATTTCTTCGTCAAAGACAAAAGAATTTAAGTTCAAGAAATCAAGAGCTACCATTGCAATTTTATTTTATTTCTCTAGGATATTGATGTAAGTATATGCATATTTACCAAAATTTCTACTCACATTTTTTCGTTTGGTTTTCTAATTAAGAAGACCTTATTTTTTCTCGTATTTATTTTATTTGGTTGCTAAGCTAAAACCTCAACAATTTATTTATTTTAAGTAATTTGATATGAGAGTGTAGCTCACTCAATTAATTGTTCGTAATTGAGTAAATTAATTAGAGTTTGAAGCTTAACGCAAAATTCACTACGGATTATATATTAGGGTAGATGACAGTTTAGTTTAACTCAAATTAATGCCTATAATAGAAAGTCTACTTGGCTAGTTTAGTTTAACTCAAATTAATGCCTATAATAGAAAGTCTACTTGGCTATTTGAAATTTTGCATTCGCTCTTTTGTTTTGTAGCAGGCCATAATCTATTAGATAATACTTGTTTATTATCTAAAATGCTTCATGGGCCACAATAATCTAAATTGGACTGCTTTCATTTTATTCCTTTGTATTTTTGTGCCTTGTTTATTCTATGAACTTTTGGCTTGTGAGTTGACCGTTTTGACTTTGAAATTATTTATATATCTTGATTTGATATTTGTAATAGCTATGATATTAAAAAATTGAGGCATGTCATTTCATTTCTTTTTTATTTCACTCAACTTAGACCCTTTGTGTTGGCTAGTGTTGCATGTTGCAAAATTTTTAAAGGAGATCTCAAGGAAAGAGATTGTGGTGCTTTTTCAAGTGAAAAGAAGCTCATTTTCTTTCTGGTTCTTTCTTTCCTAGCTTCTGAAATTTTTTTGGACATTTTTTGCTGCAGCTTGCTATGAACCTTGAGTTTCATGCTTTTACTTGCTGCAATCTGCTCAAAACTTTGGTTATAGTTTGTTTTTGATTATTATTGAAGGCACACATAGTGATATTCATTTCTAACTTCTTAAATCTATTTTTATTCAATGTTTTCTTATACGTGCCATTCTCGGATCTATTCGAGTATTTTCTTGACAACTTTATATGTGCATAGAACTCCTCATTATATTATTTCTTTTTTATTTGAAGTTGTAATTTAAGTTAGTTAGTAAAGTAAACTCTCTTCATTTTCTTGTTATTCTCCTTATATGGAGGTTGTAGTTAAGCAGGTTTGCTCAGTTTTGTTTTCTGTAAAAAGCTGCAGGGATTAGGAGGTTTGCTCGGATTTAGTTCTTGTAAAAGGCCGTGGGGTTTGTATTGGGTTTGCTGGCTTTGATTCCCGTAAAAAGCCAACGTAGCTTAATGTGAATTCCCACTTGAGGAGTGTGGGAAGTGGACTAGCTGGGAAGCCGAACCAGTATAAATCTTTGTGTGCTTCATTGGTATAATTGTAATAAATTGATATACTCCACTTAAATCTGATTTAAATTCTTCTCAAATTAATATTTTCATACAAATTGATATAAATACATAAACCTCATTTTTAATTATTTTTGTTGTTAATTTGTTGTGCTGATTAGTCTATTATTGAAATTAACCATCTATATTATATTCTCTGTTTTTATTACTTATTCACTGCACTGTTATTTTATTTCTAAAATTAGTCATCTATTCTGCATTCTCTATTTTATTGCTCATTTTTTGTGCTACTGTTCAATTTCTGAAATTGATCATCTTTCCAGTTTTTGACTATCTTTATTATACCTATTTAGTAAATTAATTTTAATTATTCTCAATTCACCCTTCTCTTGGGAAGCCTTTAGGCCAACAATTGGGACCAACAAAAATCGAAACTATTTAATTCCAGTTAGAAACGACCCAGAAACAATGTAGGAATGCCGTTAAAATCATTTGTTTCACATAAATTTTTATTTTTACTTAGTATAGGAAATAAAATGCTTATGCAAAATATAAAAATGTCCACATGAACCATACAAATGCCTATTTGAAGCAAGAAAATTGATTAGAGGTGAATATAACTACTATGAAAAAAAAATCTATTCGAAAGCACAAGTGCCAAAACAAAGGTATCCAAAACACAAATAGTTTTTAACGACATCTCTTTACCATTTCTTTGTGGTGCTTGCAATGGGCCTCATAGGCGCAAGTTTCGCACTCGTATTTGTGCCCCGAAAAATTAACGTGGTGCGGTATATGAATAAAATAATTTTTCCAACAATAGAGCACAAGTAGCGAGTATATTATTGTGAACACCCTACTCCCCCCTTCCCCAACTAACAAGATAAACATAGATCAAAATGTTCCACAAGGGCAAGCAAGAAGATCATTTCAAAATCTTTTAATGGAGACGTTAATAGAAAAACCGATAAGCAATGGGTATTCATCTTAAGAAACCTAAACAAGATGATTCAAATTTTTGAAACCTGCATGCAAATGAGGAGGAAACCTCAGCGCCACCAGTTCAAATTTACCTCATTTTCTTTCATTTAAGTATTACATGCTGATCTACTTAACCATGACTCTCATCTTTCACAAATTATGGATATTAAAACATTCAAGCTTTCAGTAAAAGAATCAGGCAGGCTAACAAGACCACCCAGACGAAATAAGAAGATATCACCTATTTACTAATTTACATATTAACATAGTGAGCAATATAAGGCAAGGAAATCATGAAAAGAAAAAAAAATCATCTTAATGAGATATCCATTTTGCTAAACCTTTACAAACGCCTCGAAAATCCAGAGCCACCGCATTTCTTACAGAGTATGAGCCCTAAACAAAGATATTAACAGAAGAAATAAGGAAGAATTTTAAAAAGTACAAATAGGAAAGCAGAAGACCCAATTTCTTTCGGTTTTTCACTGTACTAGGACCATATGGGCTTTTAAGCTAACTCTCGTGATGGTTTGACCAATCAGATTTTTTGGGGAAGCCTTGAGAGAATCAAATTTGGTTGACAATCTGTCATTTAGTAAGGAAATATTGATGACCGAAAAACTACATACACAATATTATTTTTGAGAAAATATTTAAAGATAACGTCAATTATAAGCATTATAATTTGGGTGAATCCCAAGCGAAAGTATCCTAGAGATGACAATGCTTTGAAATTTGATAGGATAATAATTCCATAATACAAGAATTTAAAATACATGGGGCTATTATCTATAGTTATAGTATGATATAGAACGACGTTGACAACAAAAAAGAGACAGGATGATTAAAATAGAGATGTGCAACACGAGCTATATGTGATAATTAAGGTAAAAGGAGGTCCTCATAAAATGGATATCCAACTAGTTATCCTATATGAGAGTGAACATTGAGCAATTAAATGGAAATTTATATATATATAATATGTCTAGCTAAGATACAGATGCTAAGATAAATAAGTGATCAAACTAAACTAGACCATATTACAACAAATTGATCAATGCTAAAACTTATAGAGGGCAAGATGTACAACAAATTGATCAATGATAAAACTTATAGAGGGAAAGATGTACAAGAGATGCTTAAGGTGGTTTTGCCATATCCATCATCAACCTAAAAAAGCACATGTGCTTAGATGTGAGGAGATTCAAATCATGTGGTTAAAGAGAGGAAGGGGAAGACTAAAATTGGCTTAAGATATAGTCATAAAACATGAGCACAAGTCACAAGTGCTCATAGCAACCATTGCTTATAAGACGTTCAATAAAAAAGAGAAATTCATGTAGCTAACCCCAGGTCCCCAACTAGCATGAGGTTGAGGTTTTGTCAAGAATGTCAAGGAGAACAAATAAGCCTAAAGATTTATAATCAATAAAATGACAAAACCCATACTATTTTTTTTTGAATCATTCAATCAATAAGACATCTGCCATATGCAAATCCATAATGAAAGCTTTAGACAAAAAACAAAGGGGAGGGCCTTCACACGATAGAATATTGGTTTTAAGTGGTAGCGTATGCAATGGAGGCAGCAAAACCCAGTTTTTTTTTTTTTTTTTGAAACACTCAAACAATAAGACATCTGCCATATGCAAATCCATAATAAAAGGTTTAAACAAAAAACAAAGGGGAGGGCCTTCACGCGATAGAATATTGATTTTAAGTGGATAGTGTATTAGGTAGCAAAACCCAGATTATTTTTTTTGAATAATTCAAAGAATGAGACATCTGCCATATGCAAATCCATAATGACAGGTTTAGACAAAAAACAAAGGGGAGGGCCTTCACGTGATAGAATATTGATTTTAAGTGGTTAGTGTATGCAATGCAGGTAGCTATCAAATTTTAGGAAAGGAGTATGCAATAAGCACATAAACTATTAAAACCAGTGAAAAATCCTAAATACAGTACCAACGCCCAATCAAATTGTGATGAGAGGTCAATCGCATGCAAAACTGTCAGAAACTAGTGAACTCGCATATACATGTCAACATATTTTATGTATCATAAAAGACTAAAAGCATGTTTACAAATATATACATATAAAACATGACCCAAACGTTAAATAAGGCACAAGAATGGTTCAGTCAAAGCACAACTATATGCATCAGATTGAAGATACCATACCTTCTTTTGGACGTCAAATAGCTATCATCTACATGTAATTCCGGTTTATGTAAACACCTAAAAGGCTAAAAGGGAAGAGAGAAGAGCAGAGGCCTATGAGAATGTCATACCTGCACCTTTACATACTCGGCAATCCACCAATCCATTGTCTAGCTTCATCTTGCCATTAATACAAAATACACACTTTGTACCACCTACAATGAAGTAAAATAAGAAATGTTTTTTTTTGATGCCTAGTAAAATAAGAAATGTTGCTGGCTCTATCAAATGCATGACAAATAAGCATTCTAAAAGATTAACAAATAATATCAGGAAAAATTGGTGCATGCATATGGTAGCTCTTATCACCACTTTCATATTAGTTCTATTTAGTTAGAGGCTATTTTGTCATGGCCATGGCTAAAATGACCACTATTTTTTAAAATCATGACGAGAAAAAATTATAATATTTTTGAAATATGGGTACAATGAGAAATAAAATTAGTTATACTAAAAATTATGTAGGATATGCAATAAAATTAATTAATGTATTAAAAATTATATAGGATGTAGTATAAAGTGAAATTTTTTATATTAAAGTTTATGTATTGAGAATGAAAAATAAATTTTTATTTTATTTTAATTTTTTAAGGACTTGTTTGATCCCTAAACCATTTGTTCATAATACTTGATTAAAAAAATAACAATAATAATAATAATAATAATAATTTATCAGTCCCTACATAAACTTCAATATAAAAAACTTTATTTTTTCACATTTTCAATCATTTTTAATAAAATCATCAACTTTATTTCACGGCTTACATATTTTTTAATATAAATAATTAATTTACCTTTAAAGTTGATTTATGGATTGAAATTAATACAAGATATGAAATAAAGTGGATTTTTTATATTAAAAATTGTATAGAATATGATAAAATTTATAATAATAATAATTATTATTATTATTCTAATCAAATACCATTTTGGTCTTGAATATAACTAAAATGAACTAGGGACTAAATAAGCCTAAACGTTGGAGGCCATTTTGGCCATGGCATCAAACAAATAGATAAGGGACACTATAAACATGTAAGAGCTGCAAGAATAGTCAATTCATTTTCTTAAGCAAACAACTAATTCCATGAAATATGAAATTCTGCTAACCTTTGGTCAAGCATCTTTTCTTTAACTTTATGCATGATGTGCTTTTTACAAGTGTGTCTAGTGAACAAACCATGCATGTGTCCCATTCCTTATCCTACAAGGACTAGAATTATATCTCAGAAAATGCTTAATACAAGATTTCTAACAAAATCAAAAAGGAAAATACAATAGCAACAAGAAAGGTCAAAACCCCATTGGTGGACCTGATACTATCTTTGATGGCAATGTTGAAAGAGAAACAAAAGGGATTGTCTTCTAAGAAATTCTCTACCTTGTGGATGCAAGTCAAACAAGTAGTTGTCAGCACCATCATTGACAACAGCAATAAGAAAGCTCAATCTCAATATTTCATCGAGCGACTATGTGACATCCAAGAATTTGATTGGTGGTTTAAAAATTAGAGTTGATTTGGACTCAAAATAAATAATTTTGGACTTATTTATAAGGATATGAAAGTTGAGAGGCTAAATTATAATTTTCCCTTAAAACGATAAGCATGGGTCTTCCGCCGAATCAGAAGCAACAACGACAGCTACAGGAAACAGAGAAGAAGAAGAGGCATAAAGAGGGATTCCAAGTTTTGCTAAAATAGTAAATAAGTAAGTAATTCTTTCCTTAAAATTTATGTTGGTTTATTATTATGTTTATGAATATAAATTTAATGCTATGAGAATATGAAAATTGTGATGTTAAGTCAAGAATTTTACTAATTAAATAATGAAATGAGATGGAGTTGATGATCTGTGAGGTGATATGGTACTATAGAATATTTTTGTATATCAAGAATCGATAAGAATAAAAAGTTACCTATAATGTGTTATTCCGACGAGGGCAGGGAGTGTATGTTGGGTGTTGTCCTTAAATGGAATAACCGTTGCAAAAGTGCGGCTCCTGTCAAGGCTTCCAAGATAACAAACTATAGGGACTTTTGTCAAGGCTTCTAGGTGAAAGAGTATGAAAATGATAGATCCACATCACTAAACAGAATAATGTTATGATATTATAAAATTAAGTTAGCTCAAAGACATGAAAATTTATGATGATAATTTTAATGTGAGGCATGTTATGTAAATATATTAATATGAATAGTTATTGAGTATTCTTTGATATTATGTATATCATTTTATTATGATATCTGTATATATTTTGAATAATCATGTTACATATTGGGATATTGCTTTACCTGTAGAATTTGTATTAACAGACTTCTGCTATTTTTAATGGCAGATATTGCGCTAGAAGAATCACAAGACATGGTGTGAGATATCAAAAGTTGCGGCAAGCGGATGAATTTTAAAATATATGTTGTATGTTGTAAAAATTGCATTTCCGACGTCTCGGTTGCTAGTAGTTCGACCAATTGTAAAAGAAAGGTTGAGTATTAGCAGCCGCGACGTCATAGACTAGGGTTGGAAATGATTCCATATCTAAGTCCTTGTTTCTTAGGGAGGCGTAGAGGTAGTCTTCCATTGATAGTGCCAACTTCGCTTTGCCGTCACTTGATATGTCAATGAAGTAGCATGCAAGGTGGTGGCACTTGACATTTGTAAGGTGATATTCAAGTGCTTCAACTTATGAGATTAAGACAATTTCTATAATAGGAGATCCTAACAGTAAAGGTCCACCAAGAAAGAGACGACCAATTAATGCAGGAGCATCGAGACTACCACCTACTCAATATTATGAATTTATTAACATATTGCATGGATAATCCGGTGGTTCTTTATTTTTAGCATTATAGCATTTTTATTTAGTATTAGTGTTTATTTTATTTAAATAGTTAGGAGGAGTATATTCTAGAAAGCACAGACATAACATGGGAACACAAAAATATTACACAACACGATATGCCAACATAACTGTTCAAATTATAGGACACTAGCATAGGAACACACTCTAAATAATGTAGCATATTTCATGTAGTAAAGAATTGACCTGATAAATGCCTCCTTTAAATATGAGTGAACCAATGAAAAACCTTAAGCCTAAATTAATGGGATTCAAACAGATTTCTGCACTTCTCTGTTGTTCTTTCTTCATCTTTTTCTCCTCTTTCTTTTCTGATAAATCTTTGACGAGTGTGAAAGTGAAGAAGTAAAAAAGTGCTGCAACCAACTCCATCGAAAGCTAGTAGGGACTTGAGAGATTCTAGTAAGCCTCTAAGACTAGGAAAGAAGACCCAAAAAAATTTGTTCTATTCCATGTTTTCCATTGAGGGTAAAGTCGATAGAGGACATGCGCTTTTTGTGCTTAGCAATTAAAAGAAATAAAGTAAATGGTATCTCTCTAATCTTCATTAGATTTGATCATAACTAGTTGAGAAGAAGGTAGTAACAATCAAATGTCTATGACAAAGGTTGAACATATGGCATTGATAAAAGCGCACAAAGAAGAAAAGTTCTCAATGATAGTGGTCTACACAAAGAATAGGTTACTAAAAATTTGTGATATTTTGAGTGCCATATGCTTGGTAAAAGATCAAATGCATCAAGAAATGGCCAAGCATATTGATGTCAAACATCTTTAATATTTTATACTTATTTCACATTATACATAAATTCAAATATTAGAAATCAACTTTATTTCACATTCTATGCAAATCTCAACCTTAAAAATTAAAATTATTTATAATAAAAAATTAACATTATTTTCACATCTTACACACACTTCAATAAAAAATCAACTTTATTTTAACATCCAGCACAATCCTCACATAGTAAAATAATTTTTTTTACAACATGATATTAAAATAATAAACTTAGAGAAAGTCGGCTTAGATGGTTTGGACATATAAATCATATATCGATTGAAACTTCAGTTTAAAAAATTGTGTTATTGGATCTTGTCCATGTACAAAAAGGAAGAGGGAGACCAAAGAAGACATGGCAAGAAACTATAAGAAGTGATCTTAGTTATTTAGACTTAGATAAGAATTTGGCAATTAATAGAACGCAATGGAAACAAAGGATTTATGTAGTCGACCCCACTTAGTGGGATTAAGGCTTGGATGTTGTTGTTGTTGTTGTATAATATTAAAATAAATTTATTTCTCTCTCTCTCTCTCTTAAAAAATTAAAATATCCTTAAAAAATGCTCCAACTAAATGAGGTCCTAGAGGTGGGGGCTAACTCAACATTCTATGTTGTGTTGGGCTAAGGTTCTGATTTTTTTTTAAAAAAAATTCAAATAGCTACCTCCTTACAACTGTCTCTATAAATCTGTATTGTTTATTATAGTAAATTTTTCATTTGTTTGTTGTTACTGCAAGAGGTGTAGGTCTAATCTGGAGGAACTTCATTAAACCTGTGTTTGCCTGTGCTTTACACTCTACTTGCATCAAGTCCTAAAATGAAATATAGATTTATGGTTCTAATGTCCTATTTAAGGTCACTTACCCAACAATTGTAGTTATTGGAAAGGACTCACTGAATCCATTTTTTGGCTTGAACATGGACTCATGCCACACACTGGAGCCTTGCGACTTTTCAAGACGAGTATTAGAAGTAACCCATTACCTTTTCGAGAATATCAGCATTCTTCTTAGCAAGCATCACAATAGCATAGTGGTTGGAAAATTTTGATAGAAAATATCATATTACAACTTCTATAGTGGATCAAGGTTTAGCTTGTGATCCTTGCTCATCGTACTTAGTTTGGTATTACTGCAAACGACTTTTGAGAGTCATGACGAAATTACTTCAAAGAACATACTGCAAGTGTTTCATTAAATCACCAAAACCTAAATCTACCACTGCAATTACCCTAATATTATCATTCTATCACTCCATATTTCCCAGTTATACATCATACTATATATCTCATCATTTTCATTTTGTTTACCTGAAGAAGCAAAACAATAGAAGAACTACTTTTAGTCTACCCTTTAACATGAATACTTAAGAACCTCACCGTTGCCAGCGCACCGGTCGCAAGGCACTGGATCTCCCTGCAAAACAAAACACTGCCACAAATCTGGAAGTATTTCAAAAATAAAGACACATAAATATGAAGGCTACAGACCTTCAGCCCCAGTAAGAGGGACAGGGCGACCGCCGTTAAAACGCTGACGGAGACGATAAGGGTTTGGGTATCGAGCGTCCGCTCCTCTCCATAGAGCCGAACGGCGCAGCGGCGGCGCGGTCTTCCCTTCCGGCAAGCAGCGGTCGTCCCCGCCGGCGGGGAGATGGATAATGTGAGGGAATGGAGTCTTCGGCTTGGAATGAGTTGAAGAAATGGAAACGAGAGGAGAGGAAGAGGGAGATGGGTGGCGGTAGGCGTCGATGGGGGTGAACGGGGCGAAGAGTAAGCTGCCATCAATCTGCGATTAACGACGCAAAATGATTTAAAGGCTGATAACGAGTTGAGTAACTCAGCGAGTTTAGCTCAACTCAAAATTCAAAAAAAATTTAATTTGAGCAGGACTAAAATTTATTTAATTTTTAATATATTTTTAACTTCAATTAAGTTTAATTTTTAATATTATAATTAAGTTTTTGAATATTATTATTATTATAAATTATATTTTATAAATATTTATTAAATTATTAAATCAAATTCCAATTTGATTCTAGTTGAATCATAAAATCCTGAACTTTTTGTGATCTTAATTCTACTTTCTTACTTTAATTAAATTTTGTAAGTTTTATTGAATAAAAAAATATTTTATAATTTAATATCATATTTAAATTATTAAGTAGCCAAAATTTTTAAAAATGATCATGTATGATAAGTTTTTATTTTTTGTAAATTTGCTTAAATTTGTATTATTATGATAATTATAGCTTAGAATTTTTTTATATATATTTAAAGTCTAAAACTGTATTTTTATTTGTTGCTAAATACTAAGTAAGATTAAAGTTGAACTGAACTTTTTTAGTTCAATTTTGATTTTAAAAATATAGAATTAATTTTATTTTATTCATATTTAAGTTTTATATAAAATTCATCTAAGTTTTATACAACACATGAGAAACCTCTAGTATCAATAAAACTTTGATAAGGGAGCATTTCATTCAATGTTATTTTGATATGTCATATTATTTAAAAAATATAATTATTTGATTTGAAGATATTTTTAAATAATTTTTAGAAAAATTATAAAATAATTAGTCAAAAATAGCAGCTAAATAATATAACATAACGCTAAATTAACATCGAACTAAGCGCCCTCTAAATCAAAACGATCACAGACTTTTGAAAACTATATCAATTAATCATTAAATCTTAGAATTTTTTTCATGTAACAAATGTTAGTAATTAAATTACCTAATGGATAATAAAGTAATCAACATATTAACCCCTTAAGTGAATTTAGACTATTTATCAATTCTCAAGTTGCTTCCAACTTGGTTGTCACCCCAGTTCTCTTATGCATAGATATTGGTATTATATATAATTAGGATAACAATATTAGTGAATTTTATATGTTTCATATGCACTCTTATATGAACATCTTCATATATATATATATATATATATTTGAAAAGTTTATATTTATAGTCTCTAAAAAAATTATTTCTACAAATGACACATCCTGAATCAAATATTTACATATAACACCCCCTAAGTTTAATATTTACAAACAGCATTCCCTACATTTCCATACAGCACTCCCACTTTAACTTCCGTTTGAGAGTGTTATCTGCAAATATTAAATTTAGGAGGTGTCACCCATAAATATTTAATTTAAGAAATATCACTAAATTTCTTTGAAAATTACAAATATAAAATTTCCCATTTTTTTTTTCATTCAGTGCCTCAAATGGTTTAGCCCACTTGTAGTATACACAAAGGCGCTCAATGACTAGCCCCCAAGCCGCAAAAATTTCTCCTTCAAATAAATATTCGTATTAACATGCAATATCTTAGATAATCAAATATTTGGTTAATATTATCTTGATATTATATCTTATTATTTAAAAAAAAATAACTGTTTCTTTTGATAATATTTTTAAATTACTTCTAAAAAATTATAAAAAAAAACATCTAAATGTCATGTAATAACACCAAATCATACACCACTAAAACTACTTATTGCCAACAGCATGAATTTTATTACAAAAGAGTGATTGTTTAATTTAATGTCATATTTAAAAAATATTTTAAAAATTTATCAGATTCACACCCAATGATATCTAAATGTCCAAATGCAGCTAAAAATTAATTGACATCAAGATATTACCCTAATTATAATTGAAAAAAATAAGCTTAGATTAAATTTTCACTATCGTCTTTTAATATAATGACATTAAAAAATAAATAACAAGCTAGAGAACATAAAAATCTAAACAATATTGACATCTAAATAACTTAAAATATCTAGATAGCACCGAACTAAATGCACTGCTCAATACCGTTTAGTCAAACTATAAGAAGCGATGAGCAACGACTTTTCTCCGGGCTTGGGACTGACTGCATAAAACTAAACAATAAAACTCGAGATAAATGTTAGATTAAATTTTTTTTGACAATTAAAGAACATAACAGATGCAAAATTCCTGGCCATTTCACAGCAAATTACTGAGCCAGCAGTTAACCTAAAAGACTTGAATCATGCAGCTCATTTCGAATAATAGCAATCAAACTAGCACTATAAAAGGTTTGCATGCTACTCGACATAAGAGAGTGCAAAAATGTCGAGTTGAAAATCACCATAAAAAGGCAGAAAAAAATCAAAATTTCTGGTTATTTCATAGCAAATTATTAATCTCGCAGTTCATGCAGTTCAATACAATCTGCGCAAAAACAACGAGTTGGCATCATAATAAGACCCCGTTTGTTTAGGAGTTTAAAATTAACCTGGTTTAATTTTAACCAGGCATATCACATCACATATAAAATTTAATATTATAAAATTAAATTTATTTCACATCCTACACATATTACTAAAATAATAACTAACTTATATCACATCCCTCACATATTCCAACTTAATAACTAATTTATATCACATCCTCACATAATCCCAACATAATAACTAACTTTATTTCACATCATTCACAATTTCAATAAAAAATATCTCTATCCAAATTTAATTTTAACCTTCTTAAATTTAATCTTACAAACAAACACACTAATATTAAAAAATTAAATTTATTTCACATCCTACACATATTACTAAATAATAACTAATCTTATATCAAATCCCTCACATATTCCAACTTAATAAACTAACTTTATATCACATCCCTCACCACTATCCCAACATAATAACTAACTTTATTTCACATCATTCACAATTTTCAATAAAAAAATCTCTATCCAAATTTAATTTTAACCTTCTTAAATTATCTTACAAACAAAACACACTAATATTAAAAATTAAATTTATTTCACATCCTACACATATTACTAAAATAATATAACTAACTTATTCACATCCCTCACATTATTCAACTTAATAACTAACTTTATATCACATCCCTACACATATCCCAACATAATAACTAACTTTATTTTCACATCATTCACAATTTTCAATAAAAAATATCTCTATCCAATTTAATTTTAACCTTCTTAAATTTAATCTTACAAAACAAACACACTAATATTAAAAATTTAAATTTATTTCACATCCTACACATATTTACTTAAAATAGATAACTAACCTTATATCACATCCCTCACATATTCCAACTTAATAACTAACTTATATCACATCCCTCACATATCCCAACATAATAACTAACTTTATTTCACATCATTCACAATTTTCAATAAAAAAATATTCTCTATCCAAATTAATTTTAACCTTCTTAAATTTAACCTTACAAACAAACACACTAATATTAAAAATTAAATTTATTTCACATCCTACACATATTACTAAAAAATAATAACTAACTTAATATCACATCCCTCACATATTCCAACTTAATAACTAAACTTTATATCACATCCCTCACATATGCCCAATATAATCTAACTTAACTTTATTTCACATCATTCACAACTTTCAATAAAAAAAATATCATCAATCCAAATTTAATTTTAACCTTTCTTAAATTTAAACCTTTACAAACAAAACACACTAATATTAAAAATTAAATTTATTTCACATACACAATACATATATTAACTAAAATTAATAACTAACTAAATCACATCCCTCACATATTCTAACATAATAACTAACTTTATATCACATCCCTCACACATCCCAACATAATAACTAACTTTATTTCACATCATTCACAACTTTCAATAAAAAAATATCTCCATCCAAATTTAATTTTAACCTTCTTAAATTTAATCTTACAAACAATCATAATTTAATGTTGAATTTCTACAGGTACAGCAATAAAAAGCTACAAAAATAAAATGCAACTCAATATGAGCTGCATTGTATTTTTACAGCAGCCAGATCTCAAGTGCTAGAGAGTTAATGGCAGTAAAGTTTGATTACAGAATCAGCACCTGCAGTGAAGAGCCATGGCTGCCTTGGGTGGAACTTGGAATCCAGTACTCCTGCAATCAGATTAAGAGAAAGATAACTTTAATGTGGCAATAGCTTCTTCATTTCAGTGTTTGATTTGGTAAGTAAACAACCACTAGAATGAAAAACAGCCAGAATAGGAAATTCCACAATTTTTTTTTTTTTAAAAAACTTGGCCTTACCATTTAGCATAAATTAAAACATCAAAGTAAAAGGAATTCCAAATTTTTTGGTAAGACAGATAACGGCGCAGGCACAAAATGTTCCATTTACCTTATTAAAACTTTGTAAAATGACTTTATAAATACTTTAAGTACTGTTGTGTAAAGATAACGATATATTCTTCTGTCCCAGTAGGGAAGGGGCTTACTTAGCTACAAGGTGGTCTTAGGTTTGAACCACAATTCATCATAATTACAAAATGAAATGAGAAAATTTGTGATGTCTAGAGGTAAAATCAAAAATAAAATAAAATAACATAAATGCAGTAGATAAATATAAAATAAAAAGTTGGCTTTTTACAAAGCAAAAAAAGAATTTTTATTAAACTTGCATGAACATATACATTGTGAAGAAGGGGCACTATGTAAACCTATGAAGCATGGACACTTTAAGAACCACACCGTGTCCGTGTCGGACACACGGACACGCAAACACACGAGGACACGCGGGGATATCGTATCGGATACGCCACGTGGCGTGTCGTAATAAAATAATACTAAAAAACTTTAAGGGCACTTCTTGGACACGCGAGGACACTTTCGGAAGCGTTAGGACACTTCGTGACGCGTTAAAATACTTCTGAGATACAGGACACTAGTAGGATACATAAGATAGAATTGGATATATTAAATATTAATGTTAAATTTATTTATTAATATTATATATTTTTAATAAAATATATGAATATATCTATCTCAATTTTTTTATTATCGTTAAAATTTTATTTAATAAAACTAAAAACCTATCTCTTAATATTGTTAAAATTTTACCTAATATGAGTCAAAATTTTAAGTTAACCAAGTTAAATCAAATTTATTCCTCTTTTGTTGCCTTGAAGCCTTACGAAAATGAACCAATCGCAAAAAGTTTAGAACTCCTGCTTCAACTTTTTTTTTTTCATCAACACCGAGAGCTCTTACTCTCTTATTGTTGCGCTCACTGTATTGTCTTAATAAGCAAAATTATATTTTCTCTTATTCAAAGTAAATCCTAAATTTATATCTCAAATATTTTTAATGCGACGGTGTTTGTTCTCAAGTTCTCATCTTGATTTTATGAGACTTCAGTATTACTTACAAGTTATTTATACTTAAAAATTTATGTTTATATTATATTATATATATATTTAAGTATAAATTTTTAATTTTATAATTATATTTGGCATGTCATGCCGTGTCCGTGTCCTATATTTTAGAAAATCGTCGTGTCACCGTGTCATGTAGTGTCCCGTGTCCCTGTATCGTGTCCGTGCTTCATAGATGTAAATAAATAGATAAAATTTTGGTTAAATAGAAAAACAATGATAGATTAAAAGTAGCATAGTTAAATGTCATACAAAAAGATTTTGATAAATTGCAGTTAACACAAGTTGCATTGGAAACATTAATTGGCGAAATATGGTTAATATGATGGTAGGGACACCTAAGGGCAGGGTTATGATCTCTTTCATATCCATTTGATGCTAAATGAAAAATTAATATAAGCTGATTTTATTTAATTAAGAATTGTCAAATTAGTTTATTAGAGATTCAATTTAATTCCAGGTAATTTGTAGCATGTGAAGTGCTGCCACGATGCCCGTGATGCCTGCAGGTGGTGGGAGAGGAGGGGTATTTTTGTCCCATTATATCTATAAATTTAATTTAAATATAAATTTTATTTAAAGATGAAAAACATAAATTAAGTAAAAAGGACCTCAATGAAACCTAAATGTCCACTTTAGGGACTTCATTGAAAGGTTTTTAAAATTATAGACCTCCTTGATATTATTTTCAAACCTCTGGACCTAGATGATATTTACCCTAATGATTTTCATCCTAAAATAAGTAAGATAACTTTGAAGCAAACAATCTATACAAATAATCTTCAATATAGATAAAAACACATATACCACTACCTTTAATCTTTTTAAACAAAAAACTGAAGAACATGAACATATGCTAATGTTCTCAAAGAAACAGAGTAATCTGTATGTGTGCGTGCCCACGCATTAGCTTGTTTGCATGTGCATGAGGAAAAAAAAAGAGTATGACTGCATTACTAAATACAGTAGACTACAATGTAATCAGTAAAAAAAACAAAGAAAAGGCATAAAAATATAACAGTGAAATGACTAGCTTAGAAATAGCACTAATTATTAATTATATAATGTAAAGGTAACTATTGCAGTACTGACCTCCGCTACTTGAACTTGCATGGCCACGGAGAATTTCCAAAGGCACAATAAGAGGATTCTGGTTAAGATCTGAATAGACCATACCATGAAACACGTATGCTGTGCAGTCTTCAGAGCTTGAAGCAAATAAAGGGTAGGAGCGATGAAAAGCAACATTTGTTATATCCTTTGGATGAGTCCTGCAAACATTCTTCTTATGAATAAATATGACAAAAGTCTCCAAGATGTAAAAGATATAGTATGAAAAAGAAATACCAAACATAAAACGAGTTTCTCCTTGTTATTAGTTATTACCTTTAGGACTTCCATCAAATCATTTTCAAGCATTGTTCCACTAAATATTCAAGGAATTTATAATAAAATGTTTGCTTAGAATGAGAAAATGAAAACAATCGCAGAAGTCGCTGAAAAGCCAGTCAAAAGAACAATGCAATAGTTGCAGAATGGCAAAAGATACTGCTACTCCTTGCTATTTGCTACAGGGATGAAAAATGAGGTGATTTTTCATTTGCTAGTAAAACCTGTCACCGCCCCTCCAGAGAGAGAACAAATTCTCTCTAAATTTCATTAACACACCATTTTAAGTTTTAGGAATTTTTAATAAACCCAAAGGTTCAATTTTTTGTATTGTACGGTGGCAACATAATATACATAATGCCCCAAATAATGAAAATCATAAATGAACTAAAAATCCCACGCCATTAATTTTAGTCATCATCCAAAGCCTATAAGAATGATTTTAAAGGGGAAGTCGCTCCTCAACTTATCTCAATCAATGATTAAGCGTCACTAAAAATGCAGTCATAACTAAGTATGTCTTTGTAAACCAGAACGCTAATGTGAAAAAGTTCAAATTAGTTTTTTTTCCATGCAAACATTCAGTAGCTGTTTGTCATATTACTAACAAATAACCAAATTCAAGCAACTGAAAGGATAAACATCCTTGAATAAAAAACTACTCAGCACCAATTCAGAAGTTATATTAATGATATAATAGTTGCTGAATCACACGGCAAGGAATCAGTTAACCCTGAAGATAAAACGTTCCTATCATGAAATGCCAAATAGTCACAGTTAATGTCAAGCAAAAGAATACTATACTGACTAAATGATTGAAAAAACGAAACACATCAACCAAGTGCTCTAGAAGAATGACATACTTCAAGGTTTTGTAAGGTCGAGATGATAGATCCATGTCAAACCAGCATATTTTTCCATCCTTGCTTCCAACAAGAAGATTATTGCCTACAGCCAAAAGGTTGGGCATCGTATTTACTAATAAAATTATATATAAAGAGAAAAACAGAGTACGTAAAGTCAAGCTACCTCCAGGGTGAATTGCTATCGATGAAACTTCATGTAGTCCAGTCTCAAGCTTACTAATTAGCTTTGATTTCAGTAGATCGTAAACACGGACATGATTCTTCGTAGAAATGAAGAAAATCGACCGAGTTGGATGAAAAATTGCAGAAACTGCAAGTCCACGCAACTTCTTGAAAGGATTATGTGTTTGTTTCTTCGAAAGTTGGTGCAATAAGACAGATCTTGACTCACGTGAACAGCAGGTTAAGTAGTACATAATGAATCCTATGGAAAAACTCATTCGCGATTCCAATGCATTTTGCACACAAATAAACGGAAGGCTCAAGAAAATATAAAGCCATCCAGACAAGCATATAAATCTAGCAAACTGGACATAAAATGAAACTACACAGAGATGCCCAAAGGCCTAATAAATCAAACTTACAACTCGTTCACCAAATGACAAGTTCGATACCAAGGTTTTGCACAAATGACATGTTTGTCTGATTTGCATGGAAGTTGATACAAGTGTATGCCGTGTTTCAGACAAAACTTACTCCATATCTCGTTTCATTAAATAATTAGCCAAAGTTAGTCATTAGCAATGTGAATATAGCAGCTGAGCGGTCCCAAATGACAAAAACAAAAGTGTTTGCAATATTCTGGGTTGAAAATCTGAAGCAGATTGATCTCAGTCCTACTCTTTCATTAATATTATATTTTCACAAATTAAACTGGACAAGAAAGATCACTTTTTCATTTGGAATTAAGGTGGCAATAGAAAAAGTGAACAAAGAGAGTGTTTCAGTTAGTTCGTCGCAAAATGGTTATACCCATAAATTGTTGGTTTTGGGACTTGTTTCCTGTGGGCTTAAGGTTTCCAGCGGTGGAATTTTGGCATATTCATGTGAGGAGGGTCACGGTCAGCCAATTAGTGGTGTAAATTGCTAGAACCAGACCATGGTGACTATTTCAACAAAGTAACCACCCTTCTAGAAGTAAGGCCTTATCGGGACTAAAAAAAACAGTCTTTGAGCTGCTTCCTGGGAAAGAAGGGAAGGGCTCCGCCCAGCATGCTACAAATCCCTATCACCCCCCCTCCCCCCCAAAAAAGAAAAAAGCCAAGAGATATGGAATGGAGCTACTCCAAGTAGAATTTGTGCACTTTGTGTGTTCATAGAAATACGGAAGTCGAGAACTGAACAGGTCTTATTCATCCCAACTGCACAGTGGTGAGAGGGGTACCTCTGAGAATGGCAAAGGCCTGAATTTGTCAATCACTAACTCAACGTGGGGCCAGAAAAATCACGTAGATTTGGCTTCAACTGGCGTTTCTCAAGGAGTTCAAATTCAAGGTGGGGAAGTCTTGCTTAATGAAAAAGAGCTAGCATGATCTCACAAGAAGTTACAAGTAACCAGTGGGGAGACCATTGGGAAAGCATCTCCCTTATCCTCCAAGACTTAGGGAATGATTATTTTATTTGTCATTTTGATAAAACCATTGACTAGGACTGATTTTATAATGAGACCCATGGTTTATTATAGGTCATGGGACTAGATGTCTGGACTTCATAGTCCACTCCTTGTAGCTTAGCTTGTGCTACAATCACAACGTAGATTTGTCCCCTTAAATCTTGGAGATTTCCCAAATTGAAGAGAATCACATCTTTCATCGATGACTGATCAATACATGGCATAATTAGCTTTGTTAGAATTTGTGTTCATGTAGACCTAAGCAAGCCTCTTGAAGTTGGGGTTTAAGGAACTTGATAGGAGATTCCATCAAAGAGTCAAATAAGAGGGGCTTTTGGTGGTTTGCTTAAGTGTAGCAAAGTAAGACATACGGAGACTGATTGCCCTCTGCAGCATAATGCTACAACCTTTAATTTAATTCGAGGTAATTCTTCAACGAGAGGTTACAGAAATCTTTTGCTTCAATTGGCCTCAACGGGACTCAGTCATAGCCCCCAAGCAAATGTAGAAATTAAAGATGTAATTCAAAATGCACTCAAGGCTTCAATGGAGCAAATGGGCCCAAGGATTCTTATAAACAACAAAAGAAGGAACTGAGCTAGGAAGAGTGCAAAGAATGCCAAACTAGTAGCGAGGCTTGACATCCAAACAAACAGTGAGAACCTTGCTGAACGGGCAAAACCTAAGAATTGTGTTCCAGAGTTGAGGTCCCTAGTTAGGAGTAAATTACTGAAAGGTAAAACAACAATTAGACAAGTCCTTGAGGGATGCAAAATTAATCTAACTATTCTAAAAGAAAAAATCTCTCTCGAGCAGCATGAGCAAGCAACCCAAATTGAGACAACAAGGGAAACCGTCTCCAAAGTCTACTGGCCCAGTGAACCACCCCGGTGACAACAAGGGAAGTGAAAATTTCCAGCAAACAGTAAGGGAGCAACTAAAGGGAAAGCAGTAAGAACAACTTCCAACTACAACTCACTCTTCCACTTGCAACATGGAGGAAGATCCTCCCAAACAATAGTGTAACCTTTAGGCCCTACAAATTGCTCAGATCCTTTAAATGATTTTAGTGTCAAGTCATCAAAATAGATGGAGGAAACCTCTCAAGAAAAGTTGACTGCTGAAATGAACCTCAAGCCCAAGGACAAGTAGGAATGACTGGAAAAGTCCAAACACCACCACCCTACCTCTTCTTGTTTCCACCGGAACATACCAAACAAGCAAGGGTCCCCAACTCTCAATGCAACAGCTCGAATGTGGATTGGAAACAATCTAGTGACCACCAAACCACACAATCAAGTGTTCCCTCTTCGGGTCAGTGGATGAAAAGTGGCATTAACCAAAACTTGATGTTGATGGCTCGACGATGACAACCCATGGCACTCCCTCTAAATTGAAGATTTGAAACATATACAAAGAAAAGGGATGGAGCACATATCAAAAAAGCATTGGGTAAGAGAGCTTGAGAAGCTTCAGAAAGCGTCATCAAAACCAAGCAGTTAAAGTAGCAAAGGTTGTCTCTACTTCTATTCTCCAGATATGAAGAGAATGCAGTTTGAACCAACTACAATAAAGGGAGATCAGTCCAAGCCCAAAGGAAAAATGGACTATAAGCTGAGCACCATGCTTCACTTTCGAGTCCTTACCACATTCTTATTATCTTTTATTTCATCATAAACGTTTTGTGGATCACAATAAAGAGGCCAACTAAATGGGATAATACCACGGTTATCTCTTCCTCTTTTCGTTCAGGTCTGTGGATTTCCCCTCCCAATTCGGAAATGTAAACCCTTGTGTTTTTGGGATCCCCCAACCTCGAGGGAGTGGAGTAGAAGTACCATAAAGTAGACAGTTTGTTGGAGTCTTCATAACTACCAAACTTAGTCAAGTACAACCATGTAACTAGCTTAAAGCTCTATTTGCTTGAGTAAGGTACGCTAGACTTCTTTTTTAATCTACCCATTTGAGTTTTATTTACTCCTTGTAGTTAATATACAGGCTCCCACAAGATTTCAGAAAGGTTTATATCCCCTAAATGTAAATAGAGGAAACAGGGGATGGATAAATAGGAGGAAAAAGGATAAATTTGTTCGGTTT
Source organism: Apostasia shenzhenica (assembly GCA_002786265.1). Lineage (NCBI taxonomy): Eukaryota > Viridiplantae > Streptophyta > Magnoliopsida > Asparagales > Orchidaceae > Apostasia > Apostasia shenzhenica. The sequence continues at coordinate 853,253 of KZ454794.1, forward strand.
TGGAGTTATGCAATGAGGAAGCTGTCTTTTCTTAAGGCTTTTTCAGTGTTTGGGTCCTTTTCTCATGGACTAAAAGGCGGAATGAAAGAGAAGTAGAACATGCGCACCAACATAAAGACAAATAATTTGTCATGGGAAAAAGAAGAATAAAGTATACTCATGCCATCTTTAAATGATAATTATATCAAACTGCTGTTTACTTGCCCTTGGCCTACTACATGGAGAAAGAGAATAGACAAATTTAAAGTCTATTCTCAGCACTGCACATAAAAGTAAAGTGACATTTCCAACTTCCCATACAAACACCTAGAGAATAACAAAACTTGTGTTAGCAGTTGTCAAATATGAAGCCATTAAAACTAAAAAAATATGAATTCTTTCCAGGAAGTGCAACTATAATAGCACAGAACCCTACCAAAAGAAGTGCTAACACTAACTTTCCATAGACCCACAATCCAAATACAGTTCAAAACAGGTAACATTGAATGCAAAAGTATATATATCAAAAACTACATATAAACAAACAGTTAACTGCCATAAGACAATATAGAGCAACAGAATCTCTATTCAAGGATATCATTCGGCATGACTGTTGTAAAATAGTCTCCTTTCCTGTGCCAATCCACTGTGGTCACAACCTGCAAAATAATAGAAAGTAGAGAAGTAAACTATAATGATTGGATATATGAAATGCCAATGCGCAAATAATAATACCAACAAAAGTTACCTTACTATGCTTAAGCCAGATACCAGCATACTTTTCATGCGGAATCCAACTAACAATACCTGTACTACACTCTTATACATCAGAGTGAATGAGTAAACCGAAAGGCAAACAATTAAAATAGAATCTGGGGAAAAAATACCAGAATCATCCATTGTTGATGAGTCAGCACGGAGGAGTTCTTTCACCCTATGCTGCTCCTCTTCATCTCCAAGCTCAGTGTCCAAAAGAAGCACATCATGCCCCCTGCAGGATTCAAACTTTAGTTATTATAATACAAGTCTGCGCTCATAAAGTAAATAACTTTTGCGAGATATATTTTCTAGCTTACGCTGATACTGCTAAAATAGGAAGCTCAGGCAAAGGATTCCATGCAACACATTTTATGGGTTCACCAATTTCCCATACTTTGAGACACCGAGCATTTTCAACTTCCCAAAGACGAACAGTACCATCAGCAGAACCTTTAGGAAATAACGTTAAATAGAAAAGATATTATACATGTGAAACCAAAAATCAAACAATATTTCTAAACGAACCAGATGCCAACCACTGCCCAGATATTGCAACTGATATTGATTTGACAGGACCTGCATGGCCCTTATATTCAAGATAACAAATTGATGGGTAAGGCTTTAGATCTTTCCTGCTAGGAAGCCTTGGTTTCAGAGACTCAGGATCAATGTTAATCTGCAATATTTTGATTAATTCTCTTTTAGTTTTTTACTTGATTTTCCTTATAACAAATACGTCAAAACCTCAAGTTCACAGAAGCACAGGAAAGAGGAGAATAAAACAGATTAACAAACTCTCCAACTTACACGTTTCTTCATAGTCCTAGGACACAAATATAAATCCAAACAACGATCAAATCCTTCCTTGAGAGCATTCTCATAAGCAGGAACACTCCTAAGGGACTCATATCTGACAAAAATATATTAGGTTAATCAGCCTCTTCTAAAGTCACTGAAAAAATATGGCACATTAATCTAGAGAAATAAGGAACTAAAGAATACAGAAGCCATATCAATACAGACAGCAAATCAAGCCAATTAATACCTCCTAGGAATAAACTTGGGACGATCTTCCTCATATATAAGTTGATATGAGTTGACCTCCTCTTGGGTAGGGATGTACTCTACAGGTGGATTATACGACTCTTCATGGCCTATGAGCAGGAGTATACAAATATAAAGAATTTTAAGAAGTAACAGCAAAGAAGTTTACATGTTTACCAATAGATTAGGAATGCTCAAGAAGATAAAATCACCATAAAATATTTACCTGCTAGCTTTGGTTTGGGTGCAGGGATATACTTTAATCCTTGCCTCTTGCTTTCTGCTGAAGTTGAATCGTCTCCCCATAATAAATAATAACGAGGCTCCTCTTCTGGTTTGTCAAATTTGATCCAACCTTTTCTAATAGCTCTAATATATTGAACGACCTTGTACCAAATCACCAAATAAAATCAAACAGCTGTTTTCATCATTGTCATCCTCAATTTGCATAATAAGAAGCATTAAGAAAGATACAAATAATTCTTTTTTTTTTGATAAGTAAATACAGATAATTCAAATTATCATACATGCAGCTCCTCAATAATTAATGCAAACAAGGATTTAAAAAATCTAAACTAGAGCAAAGTTGTCAAAGACATGATTATGCATATTTTAAAGCCGATTGGAACCAGACCACTCAGTTTTAACTTATTATGTAAGAGAACACTCTCTAAAGCAGTTCTTAAAATAAGGACACCAATTCTGCAAGAACTGATTATAGCACTAGCAATTATGACAATTTTGCAATTTATGGTGCAGCTCCAGGTGCCTCTTCTGTGCGCTGGTCCATAAAAGTACTGGCAGCAAAAACAAATTGCTATGTGCATCGTCTTATTCTGCTCGACCTGTTGAACTCTCCATGTAATCCCTTACACCCATGTTCTCTCAGATAATCTGATATATCAACATGAATAAAGTCCCTCAAATAATATAAACCAACCAAATGATGAGCATCAACATGAGCAGCCCAATGACTAACATCTAATGCAGGCTCCCAGACTCCAGTGAGAATGATAGACATCATAGAAGGGTAACCTGGAAGGCTTTACACGAGTTAGATCACTAGGGCCCCTTCTGATCGGAGTTTGGTGAGACCCTTTAAGTTTAATGAGCCCTATAGATTAGTCTAGCAACTCGCTAGAAGGTACATCATCTGAGGATGTATACAAGGATCTCTGGAGGTGATGATGTATTAAGCTTGAGGCAGGCTTAGATCACCTCAGGCTTAAGAACATCCAATTGAACAACAGATTGGAATAATAAACACACATTTGCGGAGAGTGTAAGTAGTCTCATTATTAGTGGGGAACTTATCCAAACAAGATAGCTTTGGCTTATCTTGCCCAGCATCGGATATGTGGCTCTTGAGGTCATCCCTTGCATCACCGCCATCATCACATGGGTCAACAAAGATGACCTCAATATTCACATCTTCAGACTCATGAGAGCAGTAGGATATGAAATCTCTCATTGATAGGAATCAAACACATGGACAATCTCCTCATTTGAAGGGAAGTCAAGAAGTGCCATGCTAGAGCTAATGGAGCCAACTATATCCATCTATGGAGAGTAGAGAACACTCGAGACACTCATACATGAGGATAAATGTGCTATATGGGGTCGTGTAGGTTGAACAATCTTTTGTGTGTAAACTCTTTTGCTCGACTCATGATCAGATTTAAGCATATTATCCATCAATTCTGACATGTTCAAAAGGTTATCTCGCCCTACTTTTGTTGAAATTCTACCAAATGTTAAATTTTTAAAATTATGGACATGCGTGATAACACACTAAATTCAAAGACCTGAACGTAATTTACCCTAAATTTTAAATTAAGATTTATTCACCTCCCTCTAGACCCATTCCTAAATCATACAATATTAACATAATCCACCAAACCACAAGTAAATAAATGAATATTCCATGACCTAGTGCCCACTTAAAAGACTTAGGCACATAAAACAGATAGCAACAAATCAAGGATCAGATACTACTAGAACATAGAATCCTAAGTTTGCTCTGATACCAAACCTAATGACTCTTAGAAACAGAGGACCCTATAGTTCTTCACAAATAAACTCTAATAACACTCTGAAGGCCATCGAATAGTTAAGTTAGGCAGCCATCCAAGGAATAAGATCTATAGTACAATAAGTTGATTTTCATGGAGGACAAAGGCCTTTACAAGCCTTAAAAGAACTAATACAAAAAAGTGCAGAAATCTGGAGTTTTAGACCCAACAATCTATTTTGACAGTAATCAATTTTTTGACTGAAAGCAAAATCAGCCACATTGATCTTGGGGCTAGAGGTTGATTTCTAGGTCAGCTTAGTAATCAACCGATAGACTATTCTGCACAGCTTCAGGTTTTCTGGTTTCAAATTTCTACCTTACAATTTCCCATAATAATTGAGAGATGAGCATACTAACACATCCAAGCATGCAAAATACAATCCAAATCATGCAAGCACTCGACAAAGGTTACAGATCAAGATAAACAAGCCTTAAATTAAATTATCCCATTTATAGATCATGGCCTTAACAAATGTGAAAGGGAAAAATTCATGATGACACTTAGTTATACTACATAAATCCAACAAAGACATGCAAATGAGAGCTTTAAAAGGATATGATATTCATCATAAACAACACCGAATACAGCAAACAAGAGTACACTTGAGAATCACTAAGGAGAAATTAATACAGAGCTATCAAAAGCAGTTTACAAAAACAAAAAACAAAAAAACAGTCAAGCAAAACAGAGGAAAAGAGATACAAATAACCCTAAGTCTAACTGACTCTCTAAGTGTGACCTATCTCCAACCACACCTTTTGAAAAACAACAGCACCTTTGTCTCCTCCGAAGCATTGGCCATTTGCCTTAGCCCAATGGAACCTGGAAACCTCTAACTTCAAGATAGTTCTCAACACTTCATCAAGTGGGGTCTTCACAAAACAAAAAACAAAGCATCATCATCTCTCCTTCCCTGGTATAAGGTCTAACACCCAATGTCGTGGTTGACATCATGAAGAAAATGGAAAAACCGCAACTGGAATTCCGCAACCTTCTCAATGCACTAACTTATTCTATGCAAAAGTCTAGAAATGGACTAGCAACAATAGACCATCGCAGCTTCAAGGTTTCATCTTGTTCTATGTGCTAGTACAAAAATGGACCAACAACAACAGACCAGCATAGCTTCAAAGAATTGACTTGTTGCGTCTATTCAATTCTAAACTGGCTACAAAAACAGATCATCGCTACTTCATTTCTCACTATTGTGCTTGACCTATTGAACCCTTGCCCAATGCAATCCCTAGCGCCCTTATTCTCTCACAATCTCATATATATCAACATAAACAAGTCTACACAAAAAACCGAACAAATAACATAAAGCAACACAATAAAAGTCTACTAAATATGAACTATTAAAAGATAAATGAGTAATAATGATGTCATTGATGTAGCATGAGACTACATCAATTAGTCCTAGAAAAGACAGAGAATCAAGCCCAAGTCATAACTGAATAATTACTCCGAAAATTGTAGTAAGATCTACTTGGAGTTAATAAACACTATCCAATTTATACAATATAATATGACAAACTAATACGAAAAACAACATCGGCATATTATTGGCAACTGCATACAGCTATATCAATATTATTACTTTATTTCAAAATCAAGAATTGGAATTAAGCCAAGAAACCAAAGGAGGGGATAAGGAAGGAAAGACCATGAACAAGCCAAGTTATGCTTCTTTAAGAACTATAGAACTCATGAAGGCAATACCTTTCTATGTTCCCACTTGGACGGAATGAATCTCCTCTTTGGCTCAGGTGCATTGGAAAGTGGATGCCCTTTATCCTCCCAATCAAACCAATCAACATATGGCTAAAAGAACATCAATAAACAATCATTCAAAATTACAACACATCTTTGTGAGATATAATCATAAAAGGACTAGTTTTCAATGAAAAATAGTAAATGGAAGTTTTCAAACCGCATAAGGATCCACTTCAGCATGAGGAGTCTTCCCTTTTAGCAAACGTCGGATAAGCTTTGTCTCCTCCTTTGTCAATTCCACTTCTTCATCATTGTACTCATCAAAGATTTTCCTCCTATTTTTAAAATTAGTAACCAGAATATTCAGAGATATCAACATTTGAAAGGAAAATCCAACAGTCAATTACACATAATGATTATGAGATTCAAATAATTTTTTATGCAAAATTATACAATAATCTACTAACAATTAGCATAATATAGGCCACTAAATTCTTGGAACTTACGAAAGAATTGTTAATATTACTAAATAGGGAATATTACATATATGGCCTTCTATAAGACTGTATTCATATAATAATCACCATTTAAAATTTAATTACAATGATGTCATCACGTAATCTTAAATATTACATAGATGTAATTCAGGTTTACATTAGTTAAGAATAAACAAATATACATAGAATATTTTGTCTGTAAACCGTTATTGGGTCAGCATCATCCCATATGCAAACTTGTTGGGCATCTCGCTAATGTAATTCGGTGACCACCAACCACCATGCATATACCATCAACGTGGGTCAGCCACTGTAACAGTCACATCATCGGGCACCATCAATAGCCATACCACTGTCAGCTGCCTTTATTAACAACTACCATGAGTGTTTGGGTTAGGTTAGCCATAGTTTAACAATATTAATATTGGCAGAGTATTGCTGCTGTATTTTTTAAAGTTATAAAGAGTGGTTAATATATAAATGTAATGTATCAAAATGGCATGCACATAATTACCCTATTAAATAAGGAATATTAATGACCAATTGATCTAAAAGCTAAAACTTGAGGTTATGCCCCAAGAATAGTGCGAAACCTTGCCATTATAGTGTGGACCCAATGCCACGTGCGTTGCCTTCTTTTAATCTTGACCAAAAAATTATTTGGACATGGAAGGGCTCAAACTTGAGATCTCTAGCTTTACTGCTATGTTAAATCACTAGTATAGCCAATTGACTAACAAGCTTAAGCTAGTATTTTATGCTTTTAAATAACTAACATTCTAACAACCAAAATAATTTGTTGTAGCTATGACATTCGAATTTAGTCAACATGACAAGATATTGTAGCACCGGTAAACCTAGGGACTTCGGCTACTCACCAACCCTTCTTGCCCATGAAAGTGGAGAATGAAGCTAAAGAGCAGGGGATCCTAGTTTCTCACAGGCCACAAGCTGTCAAAAGCACGATATTGAACCACCTGCCAACATGCTTGGGTGGGGATACTGAAAGAAATTATATAGATACTTGTGATAGTGCTCGAGGTCTCAATAGGGTAATTTTTTTGCGAGGCTATAGGCAAAATTGTGTAAATCAAAAAGTAAGTTACTTCTCCCCGTCACTGCAAATAAATCTAGCACTGGTCTGAGCAGAATTGAGCAAGTTTACAGAGGTACTATGACGAAGATAGTTGCATCACTTCAAGTGCTTGTGGAGAAGTCGCTTTGGTGCAGTAGATGATCATTGATCAAATTTCAGCAAAACAATGGACTTGTGCTCAGCGACAACAAGTAAACCATGTTTGAAGGCTAAACAAAAGTATGTGGATTTCTCAGATATTGACCTCTCTTTGAGAAATCATCTCAACGATAGTGCGTGCAACTAAACAGATCAAGCATAATGCAAGCAAGATTTGCAAATTTCTTAGTTGAAAGACATTTTGGTTCACATTGGTTGGCACTTATCATTCCAAATCCTTTGGTGGGACTGCTTCCTATGTCCCTTCGATAAAGATAGAGAAGATGTGCTCAACGAGGGTTCATGGATGGTGGCGAGCTAGGTTGGATGTTTGGACCCACCTTTCCTTTAGCATCCTCGGTGGGAATGTCTATGCCTCTATGAGTTAGGCTTCTCAAACTACTAAAATATTGTTGTGATAGAAAATTTAGCTTTGCTGGTTTCTTTGGCTGGTACATTGCTTTGGACTTTTGCACTGCCAATTTCGAAGATTAGCGCATGCAAGCCCATCGAGCCTAACATACGAGTGGATGGAATTTATGGCAAGTTTTTTTTATGTTTCAAATACAAGGGACTCTTAGTGATATACTTATTGTTGGGCAAAAAGAAAGTGACTACTCATCCAAACAGCCCAATCCCGAAGCACCTTACCAATTCATGGAGAAAGAACTAATGAGTTCAGCAACCCTTTCAATGGAGGAGCCAGCCAATTTGAATTAGGGGAAGAAAACTACTAAGTGCAATGGACAAATAAGTTGCGCGGTAGTTGATGCGAATCAGGACACCAAAGCAGGTAATGGCAAGGTTGCAGATAACAAGACCCCAATTCCCATAGTCGTGGGTGCCCAGCAAAAACAATAATCCATTTCAAGTGCCCAACAACAGGGAATACAAGAAAGGAACAAAGGGCAGTAACTAGCTGATGCTAGAAGCTCTAAACGAGGTTCAGTTTCAGTTGGAGAGCTGCAGGCTCGACTAATACAGTCTAGTCACCAATTTCAACAAAGGAAGAAGACTGAATATGAACAAGCAACTAAAGTTAGAACCTACTGTGTCAGCTACGTCCCACCCACTAAGTCCACAGTAAAAAGGGACCACTAGGATAACTGGGATTCAATTAGAATGCTGATTTTAGATTTACAACTAGTTAATTATCCCCAAAATAAAAATACAAATTATATTGGACAATGAAAGTCTTAATTAGAGACAATGTGTCTTAATCCTAAAAATGTGGCCCAAACCATCTATTAAAATCAAAAAGTACAAACGGTACAACTTAAATTATATCCTTATCGAGAATGTTGCAAAAATCAAAGAAGGGGAATTCCCCTCTCCCAGTCAAAAATCACTAAAGTAGCTATGTGAGTTAAATAGTCAGTAGCACTATTGATGCTCCTATGGATATGTGTGCAATTTTTTATATCATGCACTCCCTCTCCTGGCAGGTCTCCAATCCTCATGGGAATCTCCAATCCATCTTCTGAATGATCAAGAGAAGCGTCTCCAATGAGTCACCTTCAAGTCAAATATGAGCGCAGTTAGCTACCAAACATTAGACGTTTAGCAACCCATAAAGGGCAACATGTTTCCACATTGAAGTGACTGATGAGTGAGTACACGCATGCCACTAGCATACAAGACTGCTCCAAGGTGGTTTCTAATGACGGCTCCTATTCTTGCAATACTATTGCCTTTAAGAGAGCCAATGAAGTTGATTTCGAGCCATCCAAGAACAGGGGAATCCAATGATCCAAAGTGATGACAGTGGGCACCCAATGGGCACTAGGACTCCAGAGGCTCTCGGTATAGTTCAAGCCAACTCAATTAGGCTCACTATAGACAAGGCAGTGGCAGTAGGTGTAAGGGCTAGTTGGCCATGAACTTTAGAATTCCTAACCCTCCAGCAATAGTAAATGATAATCGCCTCTAAGCTAAGACATATATCTCCTCTATTGTGCCTTGTAATTGAAGCCATTTGACAAATACAATCCCACAAAGAAAGGGTTAGAGGTAATAAAAGTATAATTCTTTTGTAGCCTCATCCTCACTTCTCTACAAATTCTGCACTGCACAAGATGCATAACATCTTCAATTACACACAGCCCCATAGACAAAGATTAGAATTCACTAATCTGCTATTGTACATTCAAAGCATAGTAGGCAAGGCATCTTTGCATATCCTCCAAAGCAATGTTCTTATCCTCGACTAAGTATCGACCTACCAACACTAAGCTCCTGAGTTTTCATTCTGCTCCAAATTAAACAACTGGCAATAGAGGGTTGCAATAGGGATCTTCCTCTTTTCATACTCAACTTAGACCAACGTATCCCTCTCCATGTGGAATTAACATACTCCAATATGCTTATCAACTCTGTGCCAAAACTTTGCCTCATCCTTCCCATGTCCCAGGAGTTCTCATCCATGATTTCCTTCATGTTGTTAGGGAGTTGATATATGTAGAACAACTAGATAAAGGTGTAGTGGATAGCTAAGGGTCCTCCATAAAAGATAATGACCTATCACGAATCAACCATCATGCACAACCTCTCCACCGATACACATCTTCCAAGCCCACGAGCAACCCTTTCAATGAAGGAACCGGCTAGTTTGAATCAGAGGAGAAAACCGCTAAGTGCAATAGCCAAATAAGTTTTGTGGCAGCCGATGTGAATCAAGACAGCAAAGCAAGTAATGGCAAGGTTGTAATCAACAAGACCACAATTCCTACAATCATGTGCCAAATAGTAGGGAATAAAAGGAAGGAACAAAGGGTAGCAATTAGATGGTCCTAGAAGCTCTAAACAGGCTTCAGTTCTAGTTGGAGAGCAGCAAGTTCAGCCTATGCTTAAAGCCATATTTTGGAATTGTCATGGGATCAAGAAGCTAGCCTCATAACACTAGGCTTGCCAACGAATCGAATTTTGGACAGGTCGATCTCGATACGGATTCGAATCCATATATATCAGATCAGGTTATACACTGAATCAAGACATTTTGATCCGGATACTCTCAGGTCAAAAATCAGGTCAGGTTGGAACTCAGGCTTTTGGGTTTGATTCATTTACAATAAAAGTCATTATTTGGAGTATTTTCAATAGTCAAATCTAGAATAATAAATTTATTGAAAATAAAATAAGAAAAAATATTACATTTTTATGAATTAATTAAGTATTTCAATATAAAAATCAGAACTTGTAACATATATATACATATATATTGCGAAATATAAATGTATAAGAGCAAACCATGAAAATAGGCGTAATATACATTATAGTCTACTAAGATAATCTGTAAAAGTCCTTCGTTAATTAATCATAATGACGCTCTCTATTAAAACCTCACCATAAAAAGATTATTAGCCGCAACACATACATATATGAACTACAAATTAGATTACATAAACGAGTCTAATTTTAAAAAGATTAGGTCAATGGTGATCCATATCCGATCTATTTATTTGTAAACGAATCGAATCAATAAACAGGGATGGTTGACAGATAAAAAAAAGATCCATTTACAGGTTTAATTGGATCAAAACCTGGATCGAATCAGGTCATGATTTGATCCATTGGCAGGCCTAACTACCTTCAAGCTCTAATTTGCAAACACTCCCTCCCTATTTGTGATTTTGTTTGCTTGAAACAAGGATCCAATCTTTTTTCTTGAAGGGAGGTGGATTGTTTGGTTGGCTATGAGCGGGACTGTTCTGTGGTCTCATCAGTGAATTTGTTGTGGTTTGGAGGCATCATCTTATTGTGAATCTCCCATATTGCTCGCTTCCAAGTTCTCCTATCTTATAGGTAAGTTGTGTTAGGGGAGGAGCAGTTATGGACAAAAAATGTGACACTTTTGTTCTATGTATGCTACAATGCTATAGGACAATTTTGGGAGGAGTTTCAATTGCATCCTCTTTCATGATGACAAGAGTAGGTAATCGTTTAGGTAACAAGCGACTTCTCAAGAGTTTGCAGGGATCATAGCACATTGATCTTCATGATGCGTGGAATGCGGTGCAGCTGCTTACTTGGTGTAATAAAAGGGAAGGAATTCACATGTGAATTAGACTTGATAGACCTATGGATTTAGACGGGGTTGTCCTCCTCCCCAATACCTTTTCATCTTATGCCTTAGCTTCTTTCACTCATCCAATAGTAAATGGAGAGCGACTCTACTTCCATCTTCTTATACCTCGTTTGGTTGGAATTAAAAAAGCCATCAAATGTTTTTAAAAACACTTCCATCAATATTTTATATTTATTTCACATTATATATAAATTTTATAATAAAAATCAACTTTATTTCACATCCAACACAATTTTCAATAATAAAATAACTTTATTATAGGATCATTATTTCTCACTTGATGTAGATGCTTTCTTTCTAGTAATATAGGATGAGGCCTAACTAAGAAAAAAACCGCAATACTCCCAAAAACTATAACAATAGGTTTCAAGAAATAATCCAACATAATAAAAGGAAATGAGAAATGCAATAAAAGCAAAGATCCTAAATCAGGACGAAATTTTAAACAGTATATTCTCAAAATAATGTGGTATGCAGTAACAAAAAATATGGCAAAGTAATTTTAGAAAGTACACTGCTACCAATTCCTTGAATCATCCACTCCAGCTAAAAAGGAATCTATCTTATCCTTTCTAGCATGCTTCTTGATCTTTTTCCCTGAGATGTCATATCCTATATGCTCCTCTTCTTTATACCATTCCAATGGAACATCGCCAACAGTATTCCTGGGAGCCACCTGATTTCAATTAACAGAGAAACTTTATTTTACATTTCACACCAAGTAGAACTAAAAAGATAAATATAATAGTAGCACCAGCAAAGATATGTCTAAACCTCATCCTCAGAGGAATCGCTCTCCTCAGAAGCTGAATGATAAGAATCATCTTCCTCTTCCCCCTGGTCTCGACTAAGCCCAGATGATCCCTGGATCAAAGGTGAACCAAAAACCGTTCAAAAGAAGTTCACCGATAAAAATATCAGAAGACAAAACTTGAATTCACACTTCCAAATCAGAAGACGCAGCATCACTTGTATAGGAATGTTGTTTGTTGAGAATAGTAGGAGAAGAAGATTTATCATTATCTTCAGGTAAGGTTTCTGATTCCGCTGCCTCATGATCCTGAATTCACGGAGGTAGCAACAAGAAAAAGAGGGGAAAAAACTTGGTAAAAAAAGGTGAACAATACATAAGCAGCATCAGGATTCGTGGGAAGAGGAGAGGGAGCAAGGAAGTCTTAACATGAACAAGTGATTTTACCATGGCTGCTACAGTTGGAAACTACTGAAACTCCCACGACCCAAGTCTGGCACCGAAATAATGGAGATTTTTAGGGGCCGTTTGGTATGGGTGGTTTAGCTGGATTAACTTAAGTTAACCCATTTAACCCACCAAACACTTCTAAAACACATTTTTCTTACCTGGGTTAACAAACCCACCGGGATGCCCTTAACCCGCCTATCCCGGGGTTTAGCTATCTCATGCGCGATGCTGGGGTAATGGCGGAGATGGCGGAGTCTCGCGCGCGACGCCTTCGCGAGCAGTCAGCGGTTGATGGGAGGCTGTCCGCGCAAGCTGCCGGATGATGGTGCGGCGTGGTCGTTCGTCTGCCGGTAAAAGTGGCGAGGGCGATCGTGCGTCGTGGAGGCCGACGTGGGTCGGCGAGGTCAGCGTGGAGCAGAGGAGGCGCGGCGCGATCAGCGACAGAGGCAGCGGAGAAGACTAGGGCACAGTAATATCAATTATATCATAAATCCAGCCACCCGATCTTGAATTTGTGGGAAACTTGCAAACAAGGCCCTCAGCTTTATCTTCTTCACCTAAATTCTCTACTTGATTAAATTTGACACAATTACTAAAATTAAACCCAAACTTTATGGTCAACTACAATTGAATCCAATTGAGTCAATTTCAACCTAATTTACTTAATTTATTCTTAATTTGACTCAAATTAAATATAAACAATTCAATTTAAATTAAATCAACTAAAATTAAGTAAACAAACTCAAAATAAATACAAAAAATCAAAGTAAGTATCCTCAATAAAATATAAAAGTTTTAGCTGACTCAATAAAATAAAATACATATGACTCAATAAATAATTACTTACATGCCACACTATTTAGTTTTATTTATGCATTACCCATCCATTTTTTGTTAATTAAGCTATGCACGCTCAAAATATTATAAAGCTTACATATAAACATTTGAGTTAAAATTCAGTTAAAATCTATTTAAAAAAAATTTGTTAGTAAATCATTAAAATTATATTTGTACTCTTAATAGTACATATTTTTCCTTCTCAATGCCACACTAAAATACTGATATGTCTTAAAATCAATTCACATTGCGGATGTCTCCTTCCCTTGTCACCACCTAAACATTAAAGTTTTAGAATTTTCATTCAAAATATATTTAAATATCTTTAAAATAATATGATGAACGGTTCAGATTTTATCTTCCAGGTTGAAAGTCTCTAGCTTGAAACGAACTATATATATATATATAGCAAAGCATCGGCTTTTACCTGAAATGACGACAAGTAAAAAAGATAGAACAAGTCCCAAGGAGAAAAGCTGAAAATGGAGGAACATACGCGAGGATAATCAAGTTGTTAAATGAAGCGGCAAAAGTGTGAGAAGAAGCGGAGGGTTAACAGGCTTGGTTGCGTACCTCAGAGACAAAGGCCGATTAAAGCGAAAACTTGTCTAGAAGAAGCTGATGATGGTTAGGCGCTAGTGGTGGAGGAAGATGAGGGAGACGGAAGAAGGATGGAAGAGAGGCAAGATAAGGCGAAAGGAAATAGCAATAGCCGATTCGGCTCGAGGGACTGCAAGCACTTTGGTGCGACAGAGCACCTGGTCAACAGCAGTAGCAATCCCTCGAGCATTAAGGAGGAGTCCGACGTCTTCCGCACCGGCAGTCCAGCGGTGGCGCAAGGCCCCGTAGAGACAAAGTCAGAGGTGAAGAGGGAACATATGACGAGGACAAGGTGACAGATATGGTTTCGGACAATGGAAGGGGAAGGTTGTCCATTGGGTTAACTTAAGCTGAGTTAAAAATTAATTTTATTATTTATCAAAAAAAATTAATTTTATTTTATATTATATTATTTAATTTGATGTTCAATATATATCTCAAAATAAATTTTATTTTATTTTTATTTTTTATATATTTAAAAATTAAAAAATGAATAATTAATCGGACAAACCAACAAACAATTTACATTCTATATCCAGTTTAGCCAAATTTTTTATTACAAAATTATTATCAAAAAAAATTATTAAAAAATCATACTAAGTTATAAAATTTTAATTTTTTTTGATAAAAAGTTACAAATTTTTGCAGAATAAGTTACAAGAGTTAATGTCAATCATATTTGTTTTCAACAGTAATGGTAGTTTATGTTATCATTAAAAACAAAAAAAAGTAACGGTATTGCATGAATATGTTTCAATTTTTTTTTTTGATAGAATGTTTCAAAAATTTAAATTATATGTATATAAGTTCCCCGACATATTGTGTAATACGTGAGTCCATATTAGTTACGGTCAGCGCGCCTCATCATCCCTACAGTCTAATCAGATCGCGTGGCCCTGCATATAGTGCCACGTGCATTATTTTTACAAATTTTTTTATTATACTTTTTGATTGATTTACGCTCATATATATATATATAATTTAAAAAATAAATACAAAATAAAACAAAGCTCAGACAAAATAAAAAAAATATAAATAATATATAGACCTTATTTTATTTTTGAATTAATTTTTTGAATTTTAATATAAATATTAATCAAGCAAAAAAATATTATATAAAATTTAGTAGAAGATGAAAAAAATATTTTATAGAAGTATTTCTGAAACTAATTACTCCAGTATTTCATGATAATGTATATTACTTTTTTTATATTCCATACTATGGAATAAAAATTATATTTCAAGCTTAAAAAGGTTAATATATAATTTGATGTCATGAATATAAAACTTTTTATTAGACCTAATTTTACTACCAAAATTTATTTAAAATAAATATCATCCAAGTTTGGGATAATTTCAAAAACCTTTCGTACTGAGGTTGACAAATTAGTTAATCGAGTCTTTTTCGTTGAATTCCGACAATTTCCTATTCATAACTTAATAGAATTTATTTTTAAAGTAATTTTTAATTTTAAATAACAAAACTATCCTCTCCTCTTCCTTTAACCGCTTCCCATTGAGTTCACTAAAGTATTTGAGTTTCAATTCGATCAAATTGAACCCAATTTGAGCTAAATTAAACTAGACTAAAGTCTTATTTGGCGCAAAGACCAAAAAAAACTAAAATAGGACCAATTTGGTACTAATTTAAAAAACAATAATAATAATAATAATAATAATAATAAATATATACCATTTTACACAAAATTTTAATATAAAAAAATATTATTTTTACTTTACATACTCAATAATTTAAAATAAAAATATCAATTTTATTTCACATTCTAGACTAAAATATCTAAATCGAGTATTTTGACCTAAAATGTGAAATAAAATTTATAATTTTATTAAAAATTATTGAGCATGTGAAGTAAAATATTATTTTTTATATTAAAATTTGTATAGAATAATTTAAAAAATTTATTTATTATTATTATTGCTATTTTTTAAACTAGTACTATTTTAGTCCTGATTTTAGTCATCGTGCCAAACAGAGCCTAAATAGAATATTTACAGACATAAAGTGAGCACTTTTATTGACATTACAAATCTTAACTAGCTCGATAGCATAATATCAAGTGCCTTGACTTAAAAAAAATAAAAATAGTTGTGTAGATCATTAAGTCAATGACTGAAATGCCCTTACATCAAAGCTCAACACTCTATGGTTGAGAAGCCGAAAGCTAGAGTTTGGTTCTCGAAATTTTGGCTTTGTGGCTCTCAAGAACTACTAGCGCATTGCAATGTACCATGGCCTGACCTCCAACCAAACAGGGCCTTACTGAAGGGTGGCACCGACTACTCACAAGTAATTATTCTCTCTACTATGATAACCTCAACCGAAATGAAAATACGAGCTTCTATTTGATGAATTTTTAATTTTTACGAAGATAGAGTGATGTGAATTGTGAATAGTTTTTTTGTGCAAACATACTGAATATTATAAATGAGAATTCAAGGTTTTTTTTTATTTCGGAGAATTCAAGATTGAGTACACATTGTATTGCACTTCAGCCTAATTTTATTCGAACTTTTTTTTTGTTACAACATAAATTTCAACTATAAAAATCAACTTTATTTCACATCCAACACAAATACGAATATTAAAATTAAAAATATATTACATTTTATGCACTTTTTAATATTAAAATAAAATTTTCTCATTAAAATTAAAAAAAATATATATATATATATATATTTTTTGTAAAAAAAAAAACTCAAACCAAATAAGATCAAAATCAAGTGAGGGATGGAAATATGGAATTGCTTGTATCATGATCTTGATGAAATAACGATTAGTGAATTAATAGAATTCATGTGCGCACAATTGGCATTGCTCTCAATTTAAAACAAAAGGAGTGTTTGATTTAAATATAATAATATCATGTACATATTAATATTATTTAATAATTATTATTTATTTAATTCAATGTAATTATGTTATAATTATGTTATAGATTCAAATATCAATGAATACCAAACTTCCTAGATCTAAAAATGATTCACATTTTTTTTTCACAACCATTATTAATTTATTTATAGGGAGATGACCCCTAGATATCAATTAAGAACAACAATTTATAATATTTTATAATACTATTTAAACAAATCATGAAATTAAATAATTATTTTTTTAAATAATATCAAATAATAACAACAGAACATTGAACCAAACACACTTTAAATAAACCTTAACATTAAATTAATGAGCAATGATTTTTTAAATATTAAATATTGCTGAGAGACAATAGCTTACTAAGCTGATGATCAGTTAATCCGTCAAGATGATGAGCCACACCGGGACTTTGAGACGGCCCAAAAGCTGGTTTATCTAAAATACAATAATCGAGTTGATGAAACACAGATAACCTCACAATATAGAAAATCAAATCTTTTTTATCATATCATGAAGACAAAACTTCGACACATAAGTTGTAAAATAATACAACATAAACACGAATATAAATAACAAGAGTCGTGTACAATCATCAAACACATCTTCCATACCTGATTTAATTATACAGTATCAAAATCCAGCTCTGGTTTCACTGAGTTCATCAGCATCAGCTACTGAACAGAAACAATATAATAGAGGAAAGAATAATGTTTGGTAGATCAATAGATCAAACAAGCATTTCACCCACATCAGAGTAAATAGCAACCACATGATACAATACTAAGGGGGCGTTTGGTTCAGTGTTATTTCAATGTCAATATTATTTAGATGTCATGTTATCTAAATGTCATTGTTATTCATCAATGGACATTTGTTTGGTTCAATGTTATGATATTAGAAAATATAAATGCTATCCAAATAATTTTTGTTTAGTTGGAAGTTATTGAGATTATAATGACAAATTGATGGTGTTATCTTGAGATGTCGCCCGATTTGGGGTGACATCTAGATGTCAGCATGTAATGGCATTTTTGTAATTAATTATAATGTTATTTAAAGATATCATTAAACCAAACAATTACTTTTTAAAGATAACATAACATAACATTGAGATAACACTGAACCAAACGCCCCCTAAGAAAAATGTTCAACTTAAGCAATTAACCCAGACTAAAACTATCTGTAGGTACAACAACTTTAATACGAACAATATGCAATACTGGGAAATCTATATGCGAAAGATAGTTTTGTTAGTTGTTTAACTCGAATATGACAATTTCCGATTAAAATCCCACTCGCACTGAGTTGTGGTAGTAAAATCCTTGGCACAAAAAATGGTCCATGTTGTCTTGACTTAGTTATCCATGGTCTATGGATAACATGCATCAAGAGGAGATTAAGTTTAAATTCTTTAATTAGGCTATAATAAGCAAGTAATTCACAATGAAACTTAGAAATTTTTAAAATTAGATTAAGTTGTTCCATATTAAACAGCAATCTTGCAAAAAAATAGAATATTATCAAACTTGGGAAGATTATGTTGTCATGCTTATAAACTAAAATCACCCTCGACAAGTGAATTCATTTGACATTTAACATGCTAAGTAATTATGGTCCAGAGGAATGATCTCAATGTTTCAAGGACTAGATTGAAAATGGCAAAAGTATAAAATTGAGAACGATCAGTTCACAAATAATATTAAAAGCATTAAATCTCAACCAATTTCATGTCCAACTCATAAGCTAACAGGGAGAAAATTATTAATTTGACCAAATGTGCAAAGCTAATTCATGAATCAATCTCATTCAGGAAACATAGTGTTAAATGCATTAAAATAGACCATTGGGCAAATCAAACAACAAAAAACTGGGTTTCTACCATCAAACTATGAGGAAATTCAGATGGAGTAAAGAGATTAGAGTAATCTAAGAGGAAAAGAAGGAATATAGTTGTTACACCTGAATAGAACCTCTATCTCCAAGGAAAATAGCCCCCTGCCGCCCTCCAGATGTGAGCCACACGCCACCTGCGTCGGCCAACTGGAACCGAGAAAGAAGAAAATTTTCATCTCACACCATCTTTGGTAGAAATCACAATCATCCCTGCCCTTCTTCAATCCCGACTAAGCTTTATAGAAGAAGGTGAGGTCGGCGTGGTCGCCAATCACGCAGATCGTGGCAACGAGGAGGTCAGCGTGCCACTAAACTTGTGGAAAATCAGTCGACCATGCATCATCAACGAGACTCGGCGTCACCCGGCGCTGATCGAGCGAAGGTGCATCGCGAGAGTGGGAGAGAAAGGGGCTGATTCAGCTTTTAGGGTTTAATCTATTATATTAAAGGTGCAATTGCATCCAACTCCCAATACTTTAGCTACATCATGAATAAGTCCAAAGCTTGGTTTGAATAAAATTAGGCCAATTTCACTCAGGTCCCTGGGTTTAAGGGTTATATCACACAGGTCCACATTTTTTAAATTATATCTCCGGAATCCCTAAATTTTCAAAAATTATCATCTAAGTTTCTTTTTTATTTTTTTATTATAAAAAATATACAAATTACCATCTAGATTGTATTAATTTGCTTAATGAACCTCAAGGAAGTAATCTGTTGATTGAGGACTCCTGAGTAGGCATTTGCATTTGATTTAATTAATTAATTTGATGACCAAACTATAAAAAAAAGTATGAGTTCAATTTTAAATTTAATGAAATCAAACCAATCAAATAAATATCAGTTTGGTTTGATTCGATTAAAATCATATTTTTTTATCAAAAAATCCTTCTTAATATTCTTATAATAATATTAAATATTAATATATTAATAAGATCTAAATAATAGTTTTAATATAAAAATAATTTAGCATAATAAGTAATTTTACTTAATAACTCAATTACATCACCAAAATAAACTAACAAAAAATTTAAAAAAAATTCAGAAGTAATCGTACACCATTACATCAATATTATAGTATAATCAAAATTACATAACAAAAATTTCATCCGTTTATCAAAAATGATTAATATTTTTTTAAATTTTCATAAGAATTCATCCTAATTGACACACCTAAAAAAAATACACTATAAAAACTATAAATATACACTATCATTTCAATAGATTCAAAATTAATACAGTAAAACTGCTATAATACAACTGAACTGACCCAACCTTAAAATCATATTTATATGTGGGTTATTTAATAATCAGTTAATTTGGTCGGTTTGGTTTCCAAACACGTGAAACCGAACCCAAACCAATTAACCGAAATACTCAAAATATCAAACCATCACCAAACCGTTAGATTCTAAACCAAATCAAATCGCTAAATTTAAACGGTTCGGTTCGGTTTTTCAGTTTAAACCATAATTTGCACGCCCTGCGAAGTACTGTTGTTTGTTTTCTCTGTCGACTTCAACTGTCCAAATTCATCAGATCTCAGAAATGCAAATTATAACTCAAAGGCTATTTCCTGCGTCACAGAGAACTTTCCCTGAGGCAGCAGCGTTTGCAAATGGAAGCAGGCAATCTGATTACGTAAATCTTCCATCTGATGATTCTGAAGATGATGATTATGATCCTGGTGTACGAAGAGGATGAGGAGGAATCAAGCTATGAAGAATAAGATTCAAGTTCATCATGAATCAAATAAAATATACAGAAATAAAGATAAATATGTACAAACTAATAAATTTGTTATAATCTACTCTCGATGTCATAGATTATAACGAAGTCGCTGGCATGGGTGATCTGACCCTACATCACTAACACAATTATATGCAGGTAGGGGTGAGAATGATCTGAGTTCGAGAGGAGCTAAGCATGGCTCAAACTTGGCTCATCGTAAATCGATTCGAGTTTGAGTTGACTCATTTCATCTTTGAGCTGGCTCGAGCCTTAATCGAGCCAACATAAGTCCTCCAAGAATTGAAACTTCTTAAAAAAATTAGTCCTAATTAGGACATAAAATTGAATTAACTATACCCACAAAGTCTCTTAAAAATATTCTAATAATAACTATATTATTATTAAGTACTAAAATAAGTGAATACATTATTTATATTTAAAAAATAGATATCGAACCAAGTTGATCTGATCCAACCATAGCTCGTAGCTCGGACCAATAAATTCGAGTCGAGCTCGATTCAAGCTAAATATCAATCCGAATATCGAGCGACTATCAATCTTCTAGCCAAACTCTCATCCCTACGTACAGAAGCCTCTAATGATCAACATTGCACATGACGAAACCACCTTAAACATCCTTCACGCATCCCATCCTCTATGGGTGTCACAACTCTTTTTTCTCTGATGCAATCATTTCTAATATGATTTATTTTATTATGACTACTAATTCATTCAAACATTTGCATCTCAGCAACACCGATTTTTTGAATATTTTTACTACCTAAGAAGCACGAATACGACAAGAGAACATAGGGATATTACACGACAAGATACGTCAACATAACTTCCCAAATTATAATACTGACATGATAATTTCTCAAATTATAGAATAGATATTACAAAACACGTCAAATAATATAACAGATATTTATGAGATTATATAATTTTATTATAATTTTTGCTTAATATTATAAAAACACCTAGGAAACACGAAGCCAGAAAGGGAACAAAATACGACACAAAATGTTGGGATGTGCAGAAGTGCTCGCGCTTGTTTGCTACTTATTGCCAAGTATTCACTCTTCAACCTAATAGAAATCTTCTCATCACATAGAACATCTATTCGCACTCCTCCATTTTAACCATCATGGACCCAAGGTCTTTGAAGTTCTTGCATAATGAGATTACTATCCTATCTAGTATAATAACATCATCATTTCTTTCTTTAAAATCATCAAATATATAATGCATGTACTCTATCTTCATCTTTTATCTCTTTGTTTCCAAAATACACCTCCAAGAATCCAATTTTGATAAATTTCTTCATGAGCCTTATTTCTTAGAATTATAGAATTTCCGAGAATATTGCACAACAATTTTGAAAGAGGAATGCTTGGAAAGCAGAGAGGAAGGACCAGATCTCCATTGCACTGAAATGGATGGCTGTAGTCTGTAGTGGTTGAATAAAATGACCATTTGGAACGCTCAAATAAAGGGCTGGATTCAACTGGAAGTTAATAAAACAATTGTTCTATTTCAGAACGGCTAAGTAAGAAGGCTGAGGGAATGGGCCAAAAATCAAATTATGCATTAAAGTGTAGGGGTTTTAAATAGAAATTGTGATCTTTAGAGATTAATAAGTAACATAATTATATTTTGGTATGACAAATGCAAAATCCTCCAGCACCTATACATTTTACTATTTGTGCAGGCACAATCATATGATAACATGTGGCAAGTGGGGTCCAGAGTTCTGCCAACTTAATGTTAATATCTCATCTGTTTACAAATATTGCCCAAAAATGTTTTTTTACAAAATAGTATTGTATTGTAATACAATTTGATAGCCTAAGTAAAATTGCGAAGCGTTATTACCCAATAAAATATTCATTATAACCTGAATGAAGCGTATTTAAATATGATTATGGTACCATGTATGTCGAATTGTGAAATCGTATTCAAATATGATTATGGAATTGTGTATCACGCAACACTTAAATTGTATTCGAATATAATTCTGGCATTATATATTGTGCATGACACCAAAATTATATTCGAATACAATTCTGAAACTGCGCATTGCATATATCATCAAAATTGTATTCCAATACACATCCATGTTAATCGCGTAACACTGAAATTATATTCGAACATAATTCCGGTGCTATGTATTGCATGATGTTGAAATTGCATTCAAATAAAATTCTGAAACTGTGCATTGCATATCGCATCAAAATTATATTCGAATATAATACACACAGGTTGATCACGCAACATCAAAATTGTATTCAAACATAATTTTAGTGCTATGTATTGCACGTGATGCGAAAATTGTATTCAAATACAATTCTAAAACTGTGCGTTGCATATGTCATCAAAATTGTATCTGAATACAATACACACTGTGCTAATCATGCAACAATGAAATTGTATTGGGTGTGATACTGAAATTGTATTAAAATATAATTCCAAAATTGTGCATTGTATTTGTCATCAAAATTTATTCAAATATTATTACAAAAAATTGTATTTGAATACAAAACACACTCAGTTAATCATATAACACTGAAATTACATTCAAATACAATTTTAACAGGATATATTATGCATGATGCCGAAAGTATATTCAAATACGCTTCAAAAACAATAGCATATGGCATTAAAATTGTATTTGAATACAATACACACTCTTGTTAATCACGCAAAAATACCGAAATTGTACTCGAATACAATTCTGGCACTATGTATTACGTGTGATGCCGAAATTATATTCGAATAGGATTCTGATATTACGCATTATAGACAGACAAAATCGTATTCAAATATAATTTCGGCACTATACATTGCAAATGACGCCAGAATTGTACTCAAATATGATTTCAGCACTGCGCATTATGTGTTCGAATATAATTGGTACTCTAACAGAACCCATTAATAGTGTGTCTAAGTGTTATTTTTGTGCTCCCATGGTGCCAGATAGCATAATTTTATTAAATGTGCACACAAATTGTATAGCTGCAGGTTCTGTATAATATCCTTTCTCTTGCCACTTAATTCTAGTACGACAAATATCTCTTTTCTTAACATGTGCCAGGATTGAGAGTAACGGCATGACTCTAACTCAAGCCTTAATATAACAACATATCAAAAATGGCTACCCAACAAACATAAAAACTAAAGCTTGTAAATTTAAGACATGGAGTAAGGTAAATGTTTCAACATTAATAGCAGGTTGAAGTAGATGGAAGATTACCTTGATTCTTGCTGAAATCCAAGCTGACAGCGACCCATGTATCATCACTACATGACAGTATGGTAGCTCCCTCTGGCAAAACCGTATCGGGCTTGCGAGGATACACGCAAACTCTATGACAGTGAGAAGAGGAAGGATATATACTTCCATGAGTATCATTATTGATATGTTCAATAGTTCCTGTGTCTAGTGAGTTAGACGAGACTTCATCTGGATTGCCTTCTTGATTTGCTTTGATATCAGATTCCTGCTTCAGAAGGAAGTTGTCAAGGTCATCAATATGAGAGCAGGCCAGCATTTTGCTAAGAGTTTCATTCATAACTTCACTTCCTGGGTCTTGAGCTTCAACTAAAATAGTAGCAAAAGAGTAGAATAATTTCAGAAATGGCAAGCTAATCAATAGAACACTTGATTGAGGAACCCACCACCATCAGCTTGATCAATTTCCTGAATCTCCACCTCTGGCGTTAGCATTGACTGAATTTTCTTCTGCTCCAAGAAACTGTTGACTGTAAAATGAGGGGTACTCAGTGAAAGCCATTCGAAGCAGAGTTGAAGTCAAATTGAAATATGAGATGCTTACCTCCTATAGCTTGATTCTCTTCCTCTATCTTCGAAGTTGAAGTTGATACTAAGCTGACCGTTGGTTGTTCCACAGTGCTGACGGCTTTTGATTGATTTCTTAAAGAAATTTGCAAATCAGCATCTTGCAATTTGCATTCCAATGAAAGGCCAGCAACACGTTGGATTTCTCCTGTCAGGTAGGCAATCATTTATCAAAATTGTGATTTTTCGTAATGGAGATGCAGTAATGATCTGTAACGGACTGGTTTTAGTTGCAAACACTAAGCAATAAAAGTTTCTCACTCTGATAAGCTAACCTTCAGTAGTTTCATTCCTTTTCTCTGTCATCACAAGTGAGGGAGCTAAAGAATGAACATTTTGTAGTTCCAGGTTTTCCAAGACTTCTCCAAATCCTGCTTTCCTAGAGTGGTCATTAATTCCTGGCAGTGAACACAAATAATATATATACGAAATTGGCACAAAAATAAACAATGACCAAAATTAGTAATGCAAAAGTATAGGGAGGCTAACAACAACAAAGCCTTAAGCTAAACCAGTTAAGGTCACTGCATGAATTTTCTTCTCAATTCTGACAAAGTAGTGATAATATAGGTTATGAAAGAAGTAGAGAAGACGAAGCGGAAGGAGGAAGAAAAGAAGAAGAGGGAAATTCAGGGATTTAGGAGTAATATATTCAGCTCAACCAAGGTTGTAGAATATAAAAAGAACTAGGGACTATTAATAGAGTTCCAACCTATACAATTAACAAAAAAGTTAAAAATGAATAAGAATACATACAACTAAGGATAAGTACGAGTAGAGAAAACTACTAAATCCACTATTTTTAATTCAAACTGTCTTAAATTACATTTCAAGGCCCTAAAATTTTGTATTTACAAAATTGCCAAAGTTTTGTCATAATTTTATAAGTGAAACCTGTATTTAGGTAACCATTCTCTAAATACAAAATTTCAGGGACTTAAAAATGCAAATAAGGCATATAATTTAGGCCATGTGTGTAATTTTTCCTAAAGACAATCAAATTTGTCCATGGGATCAAATGAGTTTGTATCATTTATGTTGGGTGTCAACTTACCACAAGTTTATCCTTCAACTAGGCTTAGACTGGCTATTTCGTCTCTATGGTCTCTTTTGATTATTTTCCCTTTGATTAATCAGTTTTATCATTGTTTGGACCTCTTTCTATTGGATCTTGTGATTTCATTTACTCCCCCTGATTTTACATATTATTATCCCTATTATCTTGCTAATTTTATGCTTAATTCATTCTCTTCTTGCTCATGGATGATTATTAGAATGGAATTCATGAATGGATTATTGAATTCCTCTTAGATCCAATTGCATGCAATTTCTCACTATTATGTGCTAAATCTTTGGGAATTTCCATGTTTTAAGGCTATCTTGTAAATGCACTTTGAGTCTTTACTTAATTGAAGCCTAAGTTTGTATGGAAATCTTACACTAACATTGAAAGACCTAGATAATTTAGATATTAATTCCTAATTTTAATCCTTATGTGAGGCTTTCTTTCATTGCATTTTAACTTAATCCCACATGTAGATAAGTAGATTTGCATTAATTAAGGTTTAGAAATATTATGCCAAATTAACCTACATCACTTACAGGAAGAGAGAAGCAATAAATAAAAAATGAATCAAAGAGGACAAATGTAGGAATAGCAGTTAACTGAAATCAGCAAAAAACAAATAAGGTCTAAAGAAATAAGAGCTGTTGAACTGAATAGAAAAGTATCAATACCCGAGGATTAAACAAATATCAGTTACGTGAGTACAATTCTCCTAGAATTTTAGGGAAAAAAGATAAATATGATAAAATGGAAATATAAATGAATCTTATGGATTGATTTGGTCTTAGATTAATAACGAACTCATTCAATCTACTGTGGTTCATTCCAAATGGGACAAGTTTCGGAATAACCTTCAATGAACTTCAAATCTGTGCAAAAGAAATGGGTCTATTGAGGGAAATTTGTGACAAGATAGGCTAATGAAGGGGACAACCTGAGGCTTCATGAGAACGCTTAGATCAGTTCATGTGATATGGTGCATTGACGGATGATGCAGATTTTTATTTTATCCTATTCTCCTGCTTGCTTGCGCTTGAGCCATCTCTCTTTGAGATCCTTGAGGGTTACATAGTTCGTGGGATGTGAAGAAGACGTCTCTTCCATTAACAAGTCATGTGAGAACTTAGGAAGAAAGCTGAGATCATCCATTACACACATCTCGCCTCCACACATCACCTAAATGCATGTAAACTATTGACCTGTCCATCTTGCAGCTAAACAACTAGGGTTTATATCTAATCAAAATTCATATAGAGCTATGATTTATTGGAGCTAGAATATTCGAGAAATGCTAGTGAGGAATCTTCAAGATCGTGTCATTCACATTGTTCTTTTCACTCAGTTTGCTTTCTCAATAGCATGACCTCAACCAATCTTTTGCCACATATCCGTACTGTCACCATCAGCAACAACGATATGTGGCTATCTTGCTACTTTGGTGGCTGATGTGCTCCAAGTCCTTTGTCCCACTTTATGATCAATTCTCCAGTTTACTTCAAGGCAATAGTTGCTAGTCTCGTGGTGTTTGCGGATCTGCTAGTGCCTGGCTAAGGTCATGCTCGCATTCATTGTCAGATGCTCAATTCTCTTGTTTGCTTCGAGACAATAGTTGTTATTCTTATGGTGTTTGCGGATCTGTTTGTGCCTGGTTGAGGTCATGCTTGCATTTATTTCCAGATGGTCAAATTGAAGTACTACCTGTACCTGGGTCATATCCAATTGAGGTGCTTGATCAATTCATTGCACCCACTGTGGTATCCCATACCCTCTTGGTTTCTTCTTTTTCTTCACACATTGAGGCACCACCATTGCATTCAAATGGATTGTCTTGATGCTCGCTTAACTAATCATTTTTTTGGCAACAAGTGGTCATATTTCGTAGCATTTCAGCACTGTATCGCTCGTCTTTTTGTGATTTACTTTGTACCGCCCTTCTTACAGTAGTAGCTACCCCTCGCTTTGCCAAGAGTTGGGTTCATCATTTGCTCTTACTTGCTTACACTCTTCTAGTTTTTCATTCTACTTTAGCTGTTGAAC
Organism: Apostasia shenzhenica; assembly: GCA_002786265.1. NCBI lineage: Eukaryota > Viridiplantae > Streptophyta > Magnoliopsida > Asparagales > Orchidaceae > Apostasia > Apostasia shenzhenica. Next base: position 880,758 of record KZ454794.1, read on the forward strand.
ATAGTCATACTGTTTGGGTCAATTTGCAGTGTCAGATGATCATGTGTTCTTTAGCTATCTAAAATTCTGGATTGCACGGCATATATCATATGCTGCCTTGGAGTTCTAGAGACCTCATGTTGTTGTGTTGTATGTTGATGCGACTCAAGCCTGTCTTTGTAAGATTAAATTCATGGATAGATGGAATGATTAGGGTGTGATGTTCTTATTGAATTGCACCAGTTTCCACTACTATGGCTACTTTGGTAGCCAAGCATCCCGTAGCCCATGCTCGATTGATGATGCTTTTGACCCTCGCTTTAGTTTGAAACTAACACAATGTCTATTTCCATCGCATCATTTCCGAAAGGCATAGCATGTGGTCATGATAATCTACAAGCTTAGCATTTGATGGATGTGTTGAAGGGTACTGCTTCATCACTAGCTGGGATATTACTTCGTACAATTACCCAAATGTGCAACTTCTCGCAAGTGTCCTCTTGACCTAACACTATTGGTGGGAAATGCAACCGACATTCATTAGAAAGTGTCAAATGAGGCAAAGGCTTCAAATCTTAGAACATGATCTTTCAATCTGTCTTTCCCAAATAATCCTTCGAACCTTAGAACATGGTTCTCCTTCATGGATCTACTATAGAAGTTATTAGGTTATGAGATGGTGGTTAGGTTTAGAGATGACAGTTAAATAGTGAAGTTTGAAGCTGAACCGTCCCTTTTCCATTTATTTTCTTGTGCAAATATTTGAGGAAAGCTAACCTGAGCAGCTTTATATCCTTTTCTGTTAGGTGGTAGTGGCGTCATTTCACAGATGCGTCCAATGGTTACTACAGTCTGTACAATCTCATGGCCAAAAAGAAGAGGGAGTCATTGGCTTGTCAGTGAAAATCGTGGTAGATGTGAAAAGTGACTTGTCAGAAAGAATGTGTCGGACAAGAACACATAGCTGAAAAGCATCATATAGCTCGAAAGAGTTAGTTTTTTGCCCGTTTAGTGGGAGCCTAAACTTTGGGCAGCAGATAATTGACCGTGAGTCAAGCTATTCTATAGACTATCTAATGCATGGATAGGTGAGATTGCTCATTAAAATATGGTGTTAACTATAAGATTAAGTGCTCCACTAAAATGTTGATACATACTATTGAAAAGAGTACTACTTCCTAAATTGACATAGCCAAACTTACCATAGTAGAGGAGTATGTGAAATATGAGAAACACAAACTTGAAGTATACAATAAAGGAGAGATCATGAAGCTAATTGAGGTAATTGATACTCCTAACATAAGAATGAGATTATATCTTCTACAGATATTTGTAATTGAACATTTTGAAAAGAATGCTTTAATAAATGTTGATTCAAGACCTGATGAGGAGGAGCCTACCATTACTGAAGAGCATGGTGGCTGTGAGGTTGAGATTGTAGAACATATTGAGATGGTTATATGCTGGATGCATGAGACTAGATTAGATTTGGTTAGATAAATTTCCACAATCTACTGGAAGTGAGGATTTATATGAGGTTACATTATTAGTACAATAACTTCATGGAGAAAAACTAAAAACAAGAGAGAACGACTTTGTGAATAAGCATGCTAGGGTCTTCATGATGGCATCTAAAGACTGGGGTGTGAAGTTCGCATATTATTTAAGAACATTTTGGCATCTTTTGGACACTTAAGAAAATACCCATTAGCCTGCACTGTTTCTTTATTAAAGCAAATAGCCATCCTCCATCTCCATCAATTCGACAAATAGCCATCTACTCTCCTTCTCACACAGGACATAAATTCCCATGAATTCGGTTTCTGTCGCGCCTCCAATTTCCCATGAATCTTCCTTCCATGGACTTGTTCTTCCCATAGCAAGGAATTTAAACCATAAACACTTTTATTGTAGCATCATGTGCTTCTTTCCTTTTCTATATTAAGCCAAATCAGCCCTTCACAACAATAGCATTTGCCTGTAACCTGCCGTTTGCAACACCATATACAGCTACATTTTTCAAACTTTCTAAACTTAAGTATAATTTCTTTTCTAATTTCAACAATTGTTACTTGCCTGGATCTCAATTGGAATTACTTTTATCCAGATCACCCGATTTGCCTCAGTGAGAGATTTACATTTAATTTGAGTGATATTTACAGCAGTATTAATTATACAAAAATCATACCTTATTCTAAGATCATGAATCTGATTTAATTGAAGAAAGTTGATTGTTATAATTTAACTTGGTCAATTCTTACTTACAATCAATCCAGTATGAGTTTAAAGTTAAATAGATTTAGTTTGTGATATTTGAAATTTCTCAAATTATCAAAAATTAATCTTGGAAAATATTTTTTCTTATTTAAGATTATTTCATCATTAAGTTGGTATTAAGTTTATCTCAAATAAAAAAAATGAATTGTGCTTTAAGTAGCTCCAATATGTTTTACAAATACACTAAAGATTAGTTGATTAAAAAATGAAACACAAATGAATATTGTACACTGGATTAGGTCTGAAATTAATATTGAACTCATTGATCTTGCTCTGGCTTGCTCCAGATGGGATAATAAATATTGGAATCGTATTCAATCAAAATTGATATGCACACAAAAGGAATGAGTCTAATTAAGGAAACTTGTAGCAAGGTGGGAAGGAATTAATTTTAACTTCATCAAAGTAACGTAGATTTGCATGACATTAACAAAATAAACTTGAAGTAAGGATTTTGTAGTGCCATAATGAGCTGGTTTGGGATTCTCGAATAAAACCTGATGAGGTACGGGACAACTGGACAAGTATGAGAAATGTGGGGGCTGATGGAATGTGAAGAGTTCGCCAATCTACTCCAAAAAGAATCCAGTTACATCCCTAGTAAAGCAGACATAGAATTCTATGATGATACACTTTCAAATGCATTCATCAGCCCAAACTGAAAATTTTCCTATTTCAAATATCATAATTTTTCAAACTTTTAGCTTTGTGAATATATCATAATATGGAATTCAAATGTGTTGGTATAAACAGCTCTTAGAATCACTTAACAATTTTGAACTATCGATCTAGCTATCTACATACACGTGTGTGTGTGTGTGTGTGTGTGTCTGTGTGTGTGTGTTTTTGTAGTGCCCAGATGAGATGATTAGTGATATAGATGACAAGTTGGGGAAAGGGCAGATGCTTCAACATAAGCATATATTTGTATAGGAGATATTGGAACTACGATGTCATATGAGATGTGTTCAGGGCTTAGTTACTATCCAATCTGATGATGAAAACATACTTGGAACAGAGAAAGCATGATTACAAAAAAATATCAATGGATATTTTAAAAACATATATGCTATCACTATTTTATTGATATTATTGCTCTCACGAATTTAAAAAATACTAAAATATGATTTACCTGACACACTATGACAGATGGATGATGGAAGCTATATTTGATTTCTTTCCCATCATAGACTTTTGACTAAAGGGAAAATAAATTGTTTTATATAATTAGATATGAAGTTTAACTGTTATTATTAAATTACACTATTAAAAAGCAATTAGATGTAAACCTTAATAAATATAAGTAATTAAATACTTATAAAGCTATTACACTATTATATCAATATAAACAATTGATAACTCCAAAAACATGACTTAATCACATCATAGATATTTAAGACCATAAATGTTATATAGGTAGCTGTCTAAAGCTAGCCAAATTCGCATGACTGATATCACTAGTTCAATGAAGTCAAACTTCGATGAATGAAAGGAACATGAAAGCCTAAGTATCAACTTACGTTCATTAAGATGATGCCAGGCAACTTTTGCAGCATTCATCTCAGCCTGCTTTTTTGTATTAGCAGAATCTCCTACAAAGCTTTCCCCTTCTACTACAATAGTAGAGGTGAAAAAAGGCATATGAGAAGCACCATCACTTTTTGTATTGTATGAAGGCAAGGGTAGATGTTCTTTCTGAAGTAATTGCTGTAAGAGATTCTTGTAAAAATTTGGCTCCTCCTAAGAAAAATTGAAACAGTAGATAGTCATAATACTGTGTAAACACCTAGTTAAAATCTAGTGCATCCTGCTTGTCAAAATATAGCAAAAACATATTAGTAACTTGCCTGATGCTTGTCAAAATCTTTAGGCAAAGACATCAGAGCAACCTTTGCAGCAGCATGTTCAGCTTGTCTTAAAGTAGAAAAGAACTCTTGACTCTCAAATGTTTGCCTATCAACTGTAACCTTTGCCTTAAAACGGGGTGCATGAAAAACACCCTCATAAATGGATTCATACTTTAAAATGCGAATGTTTCTCTTCTGTACATAAATCTGAAGCTGGCTCTTGTATGAAGTTTCAAAATCTATGAAAAAAAAAGCCCAGGTTTAACACACATCAGGTGCATCCACCAGTAAGATTCAACCAGTTTGCATTTGTAATAATGAATAATTCAAATTTCTTCCAGTAAATGTGAAGATATCATTTTTAACTCATCTTTTGATGTTGGATACTAAGGAAAAATTTCTTACGTGCTAAGAACTAATAACAATGCCCTCATACCAAATCCAAGGAAAGGTGATTGTATTCTAATTTTTGTCTTTTATCTGAGATTTCAATGTCTGAACCAAGAAAGGAAAACATATGAAGTGAAATTTTCTATCAAGAGATTCCAGGTTTAGAAAAAATGCCCAGCCATAGTTAGCTTGTCACTATTTATCTTCAAGATATATAGCATAGCCACAATACTTCATAAAAAGGGGAACACTTCAAACTGCACATTAAAACAACAGAAGCATTATGTTGAAGATAACAGACAACGAAAGGCCCTTTGGTACATAAAATAGTGGGTTGATGTTCCATCAAAAAAGAAAATAAAAAGAGTTTCTTTGGAATAGATAAACTTAATTTTGGATTTAGAGTATTTACAATGTCGATGGTTGTTGTAGGGTGCAACATCTTTGAATCATTTCATTAGTATTTGAGTTACACTTTGTCCATCCTATTCATACTCTAGTTTATGTTCTAAGGGTGCTAATCTTTATTTGGATGTCACAGTTATTTGCTGCTATTATTATCCAAGTTGGTATTCACACTAGAGAGGTTGCTCAACATGTTGTTATTTGCAAGGTTGAGAAACACTTGTCACAGGCTCATATTGACTTGAAACCGTTTGCATTTGACAATATTAGTTATTTGGCTTCTGAGATGTGTCTAATGACTTTTGTAGCAAAAGTCAACTTGTTTGGGGAGGGGGGGTGGGGGTTGCAGCTCTAGCCATTCAGAAGAGTGTTGTAGCTCAACTATTAATGGTCATATGCCAAGGCTTGATTTCATAATTTCGTTTGTGTAATAAAAAATAAGGATTTAGAAGGGTTTCTTTTATCATTTACGTAAGATTTCATGTATCTTCTTTTCCTTATATGGGCATCGAGTAAGCAAGACTCTGGCGGCTTTGACGAAATAGTAATATTCTCTAAATCTAGTTTTCCTATCCCATCTTCTCGTTCCACTTCCTTCCTTTTCCTCCCTCCCCGTTCTTTATCACATATACATGAATTCATCACCTCATCAAATGTCTTGCTTATTTCCAATCCAGAAAGTAAACTGTAGAGAATCATGTTCAACCAAATAAAATATACACCACTAATGAGCATTCATCAAGCAATATTGCCTAATGAGCATCCCAATACCAACTCCAACAATGCAACGCACTTAGCTCAAGGACGATCTTCATTGTTGTCCTACTTTATTTTACCTTGCTCTATTTATTTATTGCACTTTTTTCACATGTTATATGATCACTTGTTTCATGTTGAGAGAGAGATTGTGACACTTGAGCAATAAAAATTATTATTTTGTATTTTATTATGGCCATGGTGAGTGTGGGGATTAATGAAAATGGGTTAAAAGGGTGTAACTTGTAATTTCGAGTTTTGGACATTTTTGGGCTGTATTATAGTGGGCCAAAGTTGGCCAAACTTACCCTATCCCATTGATGCAATTAAATCTTGGCACCCAATTAAGTTGTCTACAAATCATGGTGGAGATTTAATATGTTAGTAATCATTAGTGAAAATTAGTGGGGATCAACTATATATGAAAAGGCTCAAAGGAAATTAGGGTTTAGTTCTCATAATTTCCCAATAAAAGTAAGGAAGGAAGAGGAAGCTCTCCACTCCCCGGCCATTGCCGCCAGCCACCCTCCAGTAGTCACTGACTGCTAGTGCAAATGGTCCCCCGAGAAGTGATTCCTTGAGGCTAACCGCACCCCTTGCGCCCTCGCTTCTCGTTGTCATGCTCGCCTTATGGAGACCTAGATCGACATGATGTCAGTCTAACTGATTGGTGCAATGCCAATCATCTATCTTACAAGATAGCCATCATATTCGCCATGGATCATCGGATCGACCATTCCTTGATACTTCTTCCCCATGATCTTTTCTTGATTTTCTTCTCCCTTACATTTATTCCTTCCTTATCTTGTGCATGCTTTCTTCTAGCTTCATTTCCCTTTGTTTATGGATATAAATCTTATGTGAACCTCTCTTTATTTTGAGTATAGATACTATTGTGTTTGTATCCGTGTGGTAGATGAAATTATACTTATGTTAGGTTTAATTTCCAAATAATATCTCTCCATTCCGTTCCAACAATTTACGAGTTTTATGTTCTAGGATCTATTCATGTGAATTTATCTTGGATTATCACCAAAGTGGATCCTACATTGTATGAAAAATTTAGGTTATTCATGAATGTGAGAACTTGCATGTTTTAGGGTCTGTTTGTTTGTAAGATTGAATTTAACAAGGTTAAAATTAAACTTAGATAGAGATATTTTTTTATTAAAAATTGTGAATGATTTAAAATAAAGTTAGTTATTATGTTAAGATGTGTGACGAATGTGATATTAGTTAGTTATTATTTTAGTAATGTATGTAGGATGTGAAATGAAGTTAATTTTTAATATTAAATTTTATGTGTAATGTGATATGTTAGATTAAAATTAAATTAGGTTAATTTTTAACTCGCTGACAAACAGGGCATTAGTGTTTAATTCCTACCTCAATCCCTTATGTGAAGCCCATTTTCAAGGTAGTTTAGTTTAAATCTTTATTTAGGTGATTAGATTTTCCATTTTAGCTTAATCAATACAAAACAAACTCAATTGTTTATGTTTCCCCAAACCGCACACCAAGTGTTTGATAAGATGTTTTAGTAATCTTTTGTATTACTTGGTTTCAAACATACACAGCATATCAAAATTACATAACATAACACTAAGATAACAATGAACCAAATGCCCCCTTAATATAATCATCAACCTCATTTCATATCTCACAGAAATCCCATTATAACAAACTTATTCTCGTTTAATCTTACATGTGATATCATGAATTATCAATTTTGTACAGCCTTCATTTAAAATTACTTGTATCCTACAACTTTTTCATAATAAGGGAAGGTCCTGTGCTGTTACTGCTTTACAATGATCAAAGCACTTATATAATCTTTTATAAACTTATTTGCAATCACTGTTATTCCCACACTCACTTCTTACTCCATTATTTGTTGGACATTGAAATAAAGTAGAAATATAAAAAAGGCAAAACTACCAAGCATCATATATTCAAGCCAAAAAGAAAATAGCATTCAAGAGCAGATATCTGTTCCCTGTGAACATTAGAAAAGCAAGTAAAAAAAGGCGCCATCAAAGCAAACTCATCACCCAAAACCCGAATTTTATGATTTCCTGCTAAAAAAACCCGCTTTCCTGAACAGTGGTTGCAGAACATGGAAGGAAAAATGCAATGATGCATGATCAAATTCTTGATGATCATTAGAAAGAAAATTAGAAGGAAAAAATTTTAAGTTAATCCTGGTAATCAAGAATCCAGAACAAGTTCAACCTGTAACTCTTAAAATCTTAAAGACGCAAGAGAGGCTGCTTGCCTGTGGCAGATTGATCGAAGGGCTGCGTGTCGGCGGTCGAGAGCGCAGGAGAAGAGGGGGCAGCAACCACGGTGGAGAGGCGGTCGACGGCTACCTGAGCAGCCTTAATTTGAGCTCCCTTGAGGGTCTTAGAGAGCTCGGAGGCGTCGAAAGTCTGGCCATTGACGGTGACGGATGCGCGAAAGCGTGGGCTGTGGTCGGGGCCGTCGCGGCTGCAATTGTACTCCGGCGAATCCCACATTCGCCGGCTGCAGAGCTCCTGCAACTGGTTCTTATACATCTCGATCGGAAAATACTTGCCCTAGCCGCCGGCCGGCAGGAAATTCGAGATAAAGGAAGCAATGGAGTAGGAAATGGGTAATGAAAAAAAGAAGGAATTCTTACAAGGGCTGCAATGAACCTGAGCTTTTCGATCTAAACTGCTAGATGCTCAAAAGGATGATTTTTTTTTTTTTTTTTAAAAAGAAGAATATTTAACTATTTTAACAAATTATTTATTACTATTTTACAAAATTATATTTACCTACATATTATTTAAATTTTTTAATTTGCTTACGGGCTTGTTTGATTTAAGGATAAATTTGAGTAAGGAAAGAAAAAATATTTTATTTTATAAAGTTGATGGGAAAAAAATTATTTTAATATTGGGAGGTGTGTTGGATGTGAAATAAAGTTGATTTTAAGGTTAGAATTTGTGTTGAGCGTGAAATAAAGTTGATTTTTAAGGTTTGAATTTGTGTTGGATATAAAATAAAGTTATTAAAATTTATAATAAAAATAAAATATTATTATTTTAATTTTTAGCTCGTTTTTGGGATTTTCCCAAACATGCTCTAAATATCATTTTTTAGGAGCATTTACATACATACCTTTTAATTCATCTTGAATTACATATTGAACTTCTTATTTTTAAATTTTACTTCACTCCTAAATCATTCCAAAATAACATATTTAAACTTTTTTCAAGATTTTTAAAAGATTCTTTTAACTGATTATAATTATTTGGATGCTTATTATCAATAATATATATATACAAAATATTACAAATATATTTGTAAATATATGTATTTTACTAGCTAGCTTTCGTTATTAGAAAATTTGAAAGGTGAAGTTGTAACATTAAAAAATAAAAAAATTAATATGCAATTCAAGATAAATTAAGGGGTATATATGTAAATCAGTCTATTTTTTAATTTTTTTATAATTGACAATTTTAACTCAAATTACAACTTTGAGAATATTTTATTATTTAAATAATATATATATATATAAATAATAAAAATTGTATATAAATAAATTAAAAAATTTAAATAGTGTGCAGGTAAATATAATGTAAATGCCTCCAAATTTTAACGGTCGGAACCTGTCGTTAACCAAAAGTTGTCTGTCAATTTGTTAATTTTCATATAATTAAATTTTTGTTAATCAATTAATTAAATATTTTTTTTTAAAAAATCATCTCAGCATAAAAGCTTGTTCATATTTAATTGCCAATATTAAAAAATAGGAAAAATTATGCGCATCATCCTTAAAAAATAACTTTTTATTCATTTAACAGTTAAAATTAGATATTTGTCAATATTACTTATACTTTAAATATATAATTACAAACCATACTCATTTTATCAAATTAGAGAAAATCTAATCATTCATTTTATTTAATTAAAAAAAATCTAGCAATTCATCAATATAAAAAAGTACAGTTTATAATCATGATTCAAAATATAAGATATATATATATAAATATCTAATTTTAAAGAATTAAACAAGTAAATAGATCTTTTTTTAGAAGTTTAATTCTCCCAAAAAATAATTTTAAACATAATTTTAAAAACTTTATTAGTAAAAGAAGGAATTTAAATATATTAATGGTCATAATTTATAATTTATAATTTTAAAAAACTGCACGTTATATTAAAAGTTCAATTTTTTTTCATTTTTTTAAAGATTAATTTTCTTCATTTTCATTTATCCGTTTGGCTGACTAACAAAATAAAAGTTAAGAAGATTTAGCTATAAAAAAACATATCCATTGTTAATACTAAAATTAATTTTATTTTTATATTTTGTATAATTTAATATATATAAAAAAATTTAATTTCACGTTTTTATATAATTATCAATTCCATTTTTTTATAAAAAATTCTATTTTATTTTTATATAAATTTTAATATAATAAATTAATATTATTTCAGATCTATGCACTTATTAACTCAGTAAAATAGCATGTGATTCAATCCGGTCGATATCAAAATCAGATTGCATGTCATATATATTCAAATTATAATAAATTATTTTTTTCATAATATTAAAAATTTTATAATAAAAAATAAATCATATAACAAATAAGCTTAATATGATGATTGGCCCGATCACGAACAAATAATTATGTAATAAAGGCTTTTAAAGAATTAGAGGGACATCCAACTGTTGGCAAATAAAACGTTGGATTAAAAAAAAAATTAAATATAAATGATATATAAATTATATTTTATAAATTTAAATAGCTAGTGAATATATTGTGATTAAAATGAACGTTATGCTACTATGGTTCTCAAGAATGTAACAAACACTAAGGCCTCGTTTGGTTGGAATCAGAGTTTTTGCCCAACACAAATTTCAACTGTAAAAAATAACTTTATTTCACATTTAATGCAAATATGAATATTAGAATTTAAAATATTTCACGTTTTACACACTTTTAATATTAAAATAAATTTTTCTCATTAAACTTAAAAAAATAAAATATTTTTTTTGTCTAAAAAAAAATGATCGAACCAAACGAAGCCTAAAGGCCATCACTTGGGTGCTTAAGATTATTAGAAAAACCATATTATATAACAATAAACTAAATAAACAATTTAACCATTTACTGTTAACCGTTACAATAAATTAAAAATATTTATTTATCTTTGTAATATAATAATTAGATACTATCGAAAAACATGAAATACAATAATTAGAAATACATAAATATTTTTTAAAAAGAATTCTTTGAAGCAAGTCTCAAGTGAGTTGTGATAGTATTTGTAAAATTATTTATACTTGCATGTTGTCAATTCATCACACAACACATAAACAAAGGAATTACATAAACTTATAAAAAAGATCTAACAATTTGCTAATATGAAATAACACAATTTATAATTATACATTTAAAATATAAAATATATATATATATATATATAAATATCTAACACTAAGATTAAACCACTAAAAAGATTTTTTGATATGAATGACATATAAAGTTAATCCTAAAAAAATGTATGGGAAAAACTAAGTACTAATTTACTCTCATGGGCAATTAAATCCTATTATTTAAAAATTATAATTTCACATTTATTTTATCATTATTATTTTTTTAGTAATTTCACATTTATGCTACAACTGAAAACTAAAAAAACACATTTCCACAATTTTGAATATCATTTTAGCTAATTTACAAACATTAAAGACCTAATTAAACATAATGACAAAGCAGAGAGGATTCATTAAATATGTGCATTAAATAATTAAAATCAAAAATCTGATCCCTTAGGTTCAGTTCAACATCTATCATTTTGGTTAATGATCGATTTAAAATCACATAATACATAAACTTTCATATCAAAACTCAAATATATTTCACATCCCATACAAATTTCAAAATAAAATATCAATTTTATTTCACATTTTATACATATACTAAAATAATAATTTATAGGGGATTTACATACAGAACATTAAATTCATCACAAATTACGCATTTCATCGTCGTTTAGTAAATATTACGCATATCACACTCTGCTTATTATTACAATACAAATATAAAACTCATAAGCAACATAAACAGAGTGTGATATGAGTAATATTTACTAAACGATGATGAAATACGTAATTTATGATGAATTCAATATTCTGTATGTAAATCTCCTTAATTTATATCACATTTTTCACACGTCTCAACATAATAATTAATTTTATCTCACATCATACACAACTCTCAGATATATTCATTTATTAAACTCTGCATGCCAACGCACCGATATCATCACTGAATGTATGCAAGTACAACTTTCGTGTGCTGTTGATATAGGACATGAAAATTTCCCCAAGAAAAAGAAGAAAAGAAAAATTATCAAGACAAAGAAGCAGTACAAAGAGCATGTAACTGCTAGGCAACCCAAGGGATGAGAAAAATAGGGCAACTAAATAAGTTCTACATGAGAATGAAGAAAAGCATAGGTATAAATATTTATTATTCAGAAATCAATAGCAATATGTCAAGGTAGAGATGATACCTCCTCCTCCTCCATGTTACTTGGCACTGGCAAGCTCAGTGCGGAGCAGCTTGGCAGCTGCCACCAAGTTAGTGAGAGCCGGCTTGACCTCGGGGTACTTGCGGGTCTTGAGCCCGCAGTCGGGGTTAACCCAGAGAATGTTGGTCTCAAGTACAGCGAGCATCTTCCTGATGCGGTCGGCGATCTCCTCGGCCGACGGGATCCGGGGAGAGTGGATGTCGTACACACCGGGGCCGATGCCCGCGCCGTACTTGACTCCCTCGCGGAACACCGAGAGAAGCTTCTCGTCGGAGCGGGAGTTCTCGATGGTGATCACGTCGGCATCCATGTCAATGATCGAATGGATGATGTCGTTGAAGTTGGAGTAGCACATGTGCGTGTGGATCTGCCAAGAGAGAGTTTTATATATTATTTTGTTGTGACTTTGAATTAAACCACTCGAAATGCAATCGATTCAACTCGATATTCACTTCATATATCTATATCATACATCTAAGAGTTCTTGAAGCTATTAATACTATCTGTAGTATGCATATTTAAATCAAAATATGAGAAATAACACGGCTTTGAATCAATTTTAACCAACTCGCATCGCACTCGACTGAAATGTAAAAACTGACAAAGTCATAATGAATGGAACCTATGCCAGACTCCTATTACTATTAGGTCGTGATATGGTAGCAGGGAACAATTTTTGAAATAAAATGAAGTACAAATAAAAATTTTGCAAAAAGAAGCAAAGTTGAGGAACCTGAGTGGTGTCCTTGACTCCACAGTTGGTGATTCGGAAGGAGTGGACAGCCCAATCCAGGTAGAACGCCTCCTCGGACTTGCGGAGAGGGAGACCTTCCCTAAGAGCAGCTTCGTCAATCTGGATAACCTGCAATTGCACGAGCAATAAGAACAAAGTTAAAGTAGATGAATTGATATACACGAAAAGACAAAATAAGGAATGAGAATAACCATGGCAAAGTTGGTATAGCCTCAATTAAATATAAACTTAAAGAGAGTTGTTTTGAATGACTTGGACATATAAATCATAAGTCGGTAGAAACTCTAGTAAAGAGAATTTTGGTTATTGGATTTTGCTTATATAAAAAGAGAGAGGAAAACCAAAAAAGATACGACAAAAAATTATAAGCAATAACCTTACGTACTTGAAACTACATGAGGTTGTATTTAATAGAGTGAAAAAATAATATAGCCAACCCCACCTAATGTGATTTCAGCTTGCTTGTTTGTTTGTTATTGTTGTAGTATCATGCCACAAGTTGTTAAAGTTAGTATGAAATGAATCAGGATATCAATAGTGATCAGTCTCTTCAAAACAATTCAATATGGTTGAACTGATTCTGAAAATACATAAAAAGGGATCAAGATTGTGGCAACTCGAATTTGACTGGACCTATTTAATAGAAAAACCATTTTTACCGAACCCAAAATGTTCTAAGTTGATATTGAATCATATTGCCATCTGGTAAGAGAAAATGTGGGTAGGGGGCAGAAAGAAGACGCACACTAATGCCAGCAGCTTCGAGGTCTTCCACTTCCTTCTTGATGGCAAGGGCAATCTGATAGCAGGTCTCAAACCTGGCAATGCGTCATGGTTGGTCATCAATGAAATACTTACAATGAGAAGAATATTAAAAATGAATAGAATAAATGCAACGTTAAAGACCTTGGCTGATCATTTCTGACAAAAGACCAGTTGAGGATGGTGACAGGGCCAGTAAGCATTCCCTTCATTGGGCGGGAGGTCATGCTCTGAGCCAGAGAAGACCAGAAGACAGTCATGGCCTTTGGGCGGCTCACATCGCCGTAGATGATGGGGGGCTTCACGCAACGGGAGCCGTAAGATTGCACCCAGCCATTCACAGTAAAGGCAAAGCCGGATAGCTGCTCACCAAAATATTCAACCATGTCGTTCCTCTGCACAAAATGAATGAATAATCAAAATCATGCTTCCATACCAAGAACTATTTCAATAAGCACAACAAACAACAAATCCTCAATCCCAAACTAATTGAAGAATCGTTTCAACAAAGTACAATTTTTCTTATAAAGTACAAATGGAGAGTACCTCAACCCTTTGTTCCCATTTCATCTCATTTTTAATAATTATCATATTTTCTCCCTTCAGATTTATCACTTTTTCTTTCTAATCATTTCATTGAATTTCATCGTTTTGTATCAAAGATGCACTTCTTCTAATTTAGATCTACTTTGTACATCTCATGAAATATTAATGTTGCTCCAAAACTCAAAAAAGTTTTGGTCACACCATAAATTCATCTCCGTAAGCTCGTTTCACACATCATTTTATTGTCAATAATCTTTATTATCCATTATTTAGATTCATATATTAAAGCATAACTTTACCTCGGGTTCACCGTGGACAAGGACATCAATATCGAGTTCCTCTTGGAGTTTCACGACCTTGTTAATCTCCGCCTTGATGGAATTGACATAATCTTCCTCAGAGATCCTGCAAAAATGACTAGCAATCGTAAATCTATGAAAGAATCTAAAAAAGGTCAGCTGTCAAGTTCGAGCTAGTAAAATCAGATGCAAACCAATCAGCTCAACTCAAGCCTGGCACACTCCATAAATGGATCAAAGTTCTCAACCAAAACCCAACCTGAAGTATTTTAAGGTCTACTCAAACCTGTCCCAACATGAGCCTAATTTGTTTCAAATTCACCAATCTAGAATGGTTAGAGCATAAACCTTCTAAAAGAATATAGACTGTCAATGCAGGTCAACCAGAAACCATCCTAAATAATAACCGGGATGTTTCCCGCGCTGAGTTCCGTCAGTTCTGTCAGATCCAATCACACGCGCACACGCACACATATATATTGATGAATCCAATTATAAATTTTCATTACAAAAGAAGAGAAACCTATGAATGTCACTGGAGCTAAACTATGATGATCTATGTCAAAGGCTATAAGAACGCACTTATTAGCCTTGTACTCACGACGCACTCTTCGGAGTTCAATAGTCTGAGGGAATGAGCCAATCGTGGTTGTGGGAAGAATTGGAAGGTTCAGTTTCTTCTGCTGAGCATCCAATCTTGCACTAACATTTGTAGCCCTGCGGTGGTCTGAGCCCTTCAAAGCAGCAGCCTGGAAAATGGAAATATCAACCACAGAGTAAGAAGACAATAGTCACAGGAGTGAAATTATCAAACCAAGTTATCACTTACAGCCTTCTGAACTTCAGCATTTGTAACACGAGGAGATGACTTTCTTGAAGCTTGAGCAGCAGCATTTGCTGAGAAGAAAGCCTAAAAATGGTAGCAAATAGTGAGAAATCATGGGGATAGCGTAAAGAAGGGGTACAAAAATCAAACATTTTGTTTGAAGCAGAGTTGTTTAGCACTGGCCTGCGGAAACCCACATTTTTTATCTGATTACTTAAAACACAACAGTTTCTGGGAAGGGGCACTTGGTTCAAGGTTCTATTCAGCACTATTGATTTATACCTAATTCCATATTTGGGAAAAGCCATCAGCGCCTTGAATGCTTTACAAGTCAACATTTAACCCTCACCTTCATATTCCATACCTACCTTCTATTAATTAATAAACAATTATCATGTACATTTTCGCTAGCAGTTCTTAACATAAGAGAGGATCTCAACTGGGCTAAATTTTCTTTTCTAAGGATAGTTTGGAAAAAATTTGCATACACATACAAAAATCTTAGTTGATTACAAAAAGAGCCCTATTCTATGTTCTTTTTTTTAAAAAAATTCTCAACCCTATGCTATATTCTGGCATTAAAAGAATAAGAGACTGGTATATAATATGAAAGAATTAGAGGCTAAACAAATACTTAGATTAATGCAATCAAATTTTTAGATATCACTTTTATGGTATGCCATAAAAAAGATCTTATTTTAGTGGATTATAAACTGAATATCTGGAGTGCACATTTAACAAAAAATAAAACATTTGTATTAGTGACGTGATAATTAATCAAATTATTAAAAAAATGAGTATTTTAAATACATTAGATCAATCATACAAAATGATGATCAAATAAATAATAATATCATTAGCAGGATCCAAGTAGCATAGATAAATGAAAAAATGCATCTGATGTATTGTAGACTTCAAAGTAAATTTTATAAAACAATTGTAAAATCAGTAATAATATATTGTGTTGAATATTAATATACAAAAAGTAAGTATTACAGAAATGAAAATGCTAACATAGCTAAGTAGGTATACACAAAAAGATATAATGACAAATGAGAATATCCGTGAGAGTGTTAGAGTAGTATCAATTAAAGATAAACTTAGAGAGAGTCAACTTAAATAGTTTAGACATATAAATTATAAGTCGATTGAAACTCCAATAAGAAAAGTTGAGTTATTGAATTTTGCTCATGTAAAAAGAGAAAGTAGACCAATAAAGACATGGAAAGAAATTATGAAAAATGATCTTACACACTTAGGACCAGTTTGGTCTCAAGACTACTTTGGTCATGCAAGACTAAAATGGTACTTAATTAAAAAAATAACAATTACAATAATAAATAAATTTTTATCACACTCTACACAAACATCAATATAAAAAAAAGCTTTACTTTATTGTACATTCTGAAGCATTTTCAATACAAATATCAAGATATTTCATATTTTTAATGAATGAAATATTTTGGTCTTGAGCATGACCAAAGTAATTTTGGGACCAAACAAGCCTTTAGAGCTAAATGATAATTTGTTAATTGATAGAGTACAATGAAAATAAAAGATTCATGTAACCAACCTAATGGGATAAAGGCTTGGTAGTTATTATTGTTGTTGTATGGAAAGAAAAAAAATAGAGGGGCTTGTATGTAATATCAAAGAATCAAAGTTACATGAGTAATTTGTTTAGATTTCAATAGTAAATATGTAATTGCCCCTAAGAGACTATAATGTAATAATTCTGAAAAAAGTAAACTATACCTCATCCTTTTGACCAGCCAAAGCCTTGGCAAGTGCATTAACTTCCACCACCTTCTGTGCAGCAAAAGCTAACCAGGATTTGATTTCATCATCCAGCTTTGTCTCGTTTACAAGATCAACAGCAGTGTGCAAGAGGGATGCAGAAGTTGAGACAACAAGCTTGTCTGAAAAATTAGTTGAAGCATGACCGGTTAAATCAGAAGCAAGATCTTAAATAGAAGAAAAAATGAGCAAACATTATTAAATACCTTTCCCAACAATACTCTCAAGGGCCTGGAGAGTGCTGAGCGAGACTGTAAGATCATTGGCCCAAATGTTCCTTCCATCAACAACCCCAGCAAAGAGATACTTTCCAGATGGGAAACCTACGCTTTTGATTAAATCGAGGGTCTTGCTTCCACGCACAAGATCAAATCCAAAACCAGTGACAACTTTCAAGGACGTAATGGCCCTAAATTGGACAACAATGCGAGTTTTAGAATAAACATTTTGTTTTAGTTTTACTAGTTTTCTAATTTATTGGATTGTTTATTTTATTGACCATAATAGGAGGGCCTCCATACTGTTGAAAATGCAAATTCGATTGCTAAGTTCACCTCAACTTTGAGTACGCTTCATTGCAATACTTAACACAAATGGTTGCAAAACAAAAAAAATAATGAAAAGTCAACTAACTTGTATGTTGCGGCAGGGACATCAGCAAAGTAGGTTTCAATGAGCACACTCAATCCAGTCAATGATGATCCGAGCTCTGTGTAAGCCTTCCTAAATGCTTCTAGTTGTTGAGAGTCGAGATCCTTGACAAGGGTAGGCTCATCAAATTGAATCCATGAAGCACCAGCAGCCTTCAACTCCGAAATAACTTCCCTGTAGATGTTTAGGAGATGTGATCACTGAAACTAATGAAAGATGAGAATATTCTAGTGGGTTTGTTTTTATACACTATGCACAGAATTCATACTTGTAGATGGGTAATATGCTCCCAAGCAGTGACAGAAGAGGGAAGGTTTTTTCAACACCTTTGGCTGGCTTGGACAGCAACAAATAAGTCACAGGTCCAACAAGAACCGGAACTGTATCAAACCCAAGCTGAACAAGAGGAAAGGAAAACAACAGTAAGCATAGAAATTAAAGGTCAGGCATCTATGCACATTATCAATGGTTTTAACACAAATACCAGGTCAAAACTTTGCCTTTTTAATCAATCTGTGGCAAGGAGCTTAACTGGAAGAAGCTTACGAAAAAACAAAGATAAAAGTAAATTAGCCTTGCGTTGCAATGTATATTTTGATTTCAAGTTCATTTGTTAGCTAACGATAATTATTATTATCACCAAACATGCTTTAGTGCAATAAGTGCTAACTAATAGTTTAGTCAGCCAGTAGAATAAATTTGTTACTAACAGATTCCTGGTAGTGCCATAAGTACTAACAGATTCCTAAAGTTAATAGACTTTTGACCCATTAACATGTTTAAAAGTTATTTTGTATAGATAGAGGTTGTTAAATGTGCCATTGTCAGGTCCCAAATCCCCGATGAGAAACACGGAAAATTGCGTTAAGCAGTCGACAGCCAGCATAAAACTTGTCGAACAAATATGACAACTTCTTTAATAAATTGCGCTAAAATTAAGGCATTCCCAAGAAACGACACGCTGCATTGCGTGAATATAGTGAAAAGTGTGCAAGGGTCGTTGCATCGATTCCCGAGTATAGTGATAAGTGAGTAAGAGTTCTCACATCATGAATGGATGCGGATAAAGAAGTTAGTCCATAACACTAACACTAAAATAAGACTGGATACTTGGAATATAGGTACCCTAGTTAATGAAATTCGATATTATGATAGATAGAAAGATTAATATTCTGTGTTTACAATAAACAAAATGGGTGGGAAAAAAAGCCAAAGAAATTGATAGCTTAGGCTTCAAGCTTTGATATTCTGGTAAGAATAGAACTAAAAATAGGATTAAGTATAATTCTAGATAAGAGTATGACGGATCATATAGTGGACATCAAGAAGATTGGAGATAGAATTATAATTTTAAAAATTGTGATCAATGGGATGGCTATTAATATTATAAATATTTAAGTCTCCCAAGTAGGTTTAGATGCAAGTGTAAAGGAAAACTTTTAGAATAATTTAGAAAAACTGATACAAAGGATATCTCAGGAGAAAAGAATATGTATTGGAGGAGATCTAAAGAATTTAAAAGCATCCACTATGGGTATAGCTTTGGAGAGACTAATAAGGAGGGTAAAAGTATTTTGAAATTCTCTCAAACTTATGATTTTATAATTGCTAATAGTTTATTTAAGAAAAGAGATGAGCATATTATCACTTACAAAAGTAAGCCTTCCAAATTGCAGATTGATTATTTTTTTTTAAAAAAGGAGATCGCTCGGGGTGTAAAGATTATAAGATTATCTCAAATAATTGTTTCACTACCCAATATCAATCAATGGCCTCAAATCTCAAGATGAAGAGTTGAAGAAGAAATAGTAAGTTAAAACAATGTTCTCGAACTCAATATTGGAAAATGGAAAATGAGAATAAGCATATTTTCAGGAGAAGAGTGATAGAACTTGGCAGTGGGACATTAAACGAGGAAACTGATTTCATGTGATAGACAGTTGATAATAGCATCCACAAGGTGACAAAGAAGGAGCAAAGAGACTTTAAAAAAAAGGCTCCTAATAATAAGGATGCGTGATAATAAAAACAAAATGTATAAGAAAAAATTAAAGAGAAAAAATATGCTATAAAAATTGATACAAATGCAAAAACAAATAGAATTAAAAAAATACAAAATAGATGAACATGAGTCCAAGAAAGTAACCAGTATTGTAAAAAAATATAGTGTTTGAAGATTTATATAAAAATTTAGACACCAAAGAAAAAGAAAAATACATATACAAACTTACTAAAATAAAAGATTAAAAAACTAAAGATTTGACTCAAATAAATGCATTAAAAATGAAGATCACAATACCTATTTAAAAGAATAAAAGCGATGCACAAGATTATGCTAATTATAGAGGTATTAAATTAATAGGCTATACTTAAAAACTTTGGAAAATGATAATTGAGAAGAGATTATATTATAATACTAGGGTGTAAACAAAACTAATTTTATTTTATGTCTGGTAGATCTACAATAAAAATTATTCATTTATTGAGAAGTTTAATGAAAAAGTATAAGGAGAGAAAAGAAAATTTGCATTTGATTTTTATCAATCTGAAAAATGCTTATAAAGTTTCAAGGAAAGTGCTTTAAAATATTTTAAAAAAAAAATTGCATTGCCTATATTCAAATTATTAAAGACATATATAAAAAGAGTGTTATCTGTGTTCGAACACAAAATAGTTTAACTAAAAATTTTCTAATTATAGTTGAACAACACCAAAGTTCCGTTTTAATCACATATCTTTTTACATTAATCGTAGAGGTCCTAACTGGATATATCCAAGAAACAGTACGTTAGTGTGTACTTTTTGCAGATGATATTTTACATATTGATAAGACTAGAAAAATAACTAAAGCAAAACTCAAGTAATGGAGGAATAGTTTAGAATCTAAAGATTTTTATATTAATAGATCAAAAATCAAATATATGGAGTACAAATTTAGTCAAGATAAGCACTTACTCTCATCATAGTTAATAGTTGTTCTCAACAAATATTTAATCCTAAACATAGTTAAAAGGATAAATTGTTTATAAATTCTTGAGATCTTAAGAGTTTTTGCATAATGATCCACAAATTTTGAATTGCTGCACTTAGGTTCCTAAGGTTAATGTTTTGTTGCAGTGTGGTCCTTCTGTTCACTCATGACCTTTATTGAAATTCCTATTCTAACTTCAAGTTTCATTTATCAAATGAACCCATAAAATATTGACAAGATCATTTTAGTAATTTACAAAAGTGAAATGCCTTTTGTCACGAATTTGAAGATTCCAATAATTTGGACTAGATATGTAATCAAATAAGGCATGGAAGGACCACACAAAAACAAAATGCCAACCTCAAGGATCTAAGTGCAATTATTCAAAATTCATGGGCCAACATGCAAAAACCCCTATAAGCAATTTACCCTAGTCAAAATCATACAATCATGCAATCATGCACCTAACCCATCTAACCTCTTTGCAACAATTATACTTGTTACCAATCAATTGACACAGCGAGTTAATCTCACCGAACAATCAATCTTGTGAATAGGTTCACTCAGGGAGTGCAGTATTATACAGTTCAATGGAAATGGAAAATATGACTAAGTTGGTAGATATAAAAGTGACCGAGACTAATTCTGACACTGCAGATAATTAAAGCAATAGCAAAAGCAAAAAGGATACATAATAAATTTTATTCAATTATTTGTGGTTTAAAAAAGAGAGCGCCTACAGCAACATACCAATTTTGCCTCCTTATATTCGGAGACTGCTTTGTGAGAAGCATAGCTGAACTTGGTACTGGGGCCCAACTCAGGGACAATAAAGTGGCTTATCAAATCAACAAAAAGAGAAACATAAGAGTATGATTAAGATATTAAATGGCACGCGTCAAGAAGAAAATTCAACATCAAACACATTTTAATATGGATGTGACTTACTAGTTGGTGTCAAACCATTTGGTCATCTCCATAGCAGGTACAGAGGCATTTCCTCTAGCCATGGAAAAGTAGGTATCAAAACCAATCTCACCACCAGCCCATCCATATCTGTCAGGAACAGCTCCAAGCATCGCAGTTGCGTCAAGCACTTGATCATAGTAGGAAAAGGTGTTGCTTGGGATGTATCTGATCCCCGTATCAGCCATCTGCTTCCAGATGGAGGACCTTAGATCAACAGCAACCTTTTGCAATTCATCAGCAGTGCTTTTACCATCCCAGAAGGATTCCAAAGCAAACTTGAGCTCTCTTTTTGGCCCCATGCGAGGGTATCCAACAATGTGAGAAGCCATCTTCCTGAGCATTTAGTTAGTATGATCAGATTACAGATTCTGATGCCAAAAAATATAATCACACCAAAAAATTCTTTGGGACCTGAAGACACTCAACTTTGCTATCATTCATAATGCAAGTACGATATCTGCCAAATTAAGCACAAATAGCTGACCCCTAGTTGCTTTTGAGTAACAAAATAAAAGACCCAAGAAAAGCACCACTCATGATAGGCAAAAAACCACAAACCTCTCACTTTTATTCAAGAAAGAAGCAATGTCGTAAAAACTGGACTAGATTAAGAACTAACAAGCTATCCGGTTCATGGTCGAACTAGTCTACTAGTCAAACCAATCATCGAACCATCCAATCAAATAAATCACTATTTTATAAAAATTTCAAAAAGATAATAGTGAATTTTAAAAATCGTACTAAATATTTTAAATAACAAATTTATAAATTCTACTGATTTGTTATTATTATTAAACGATCAATATAATAGAAATAAATTAATTCATTATGGGCTAAACCAATTTGATATGAAATCAGGTTTTGGCATTGAACTGGATCGGATAATGTGTTAGTTCATGGTCATACCAGTCGGATCATGCTGTTCGGTTTTTAGAACACTGGAAAGACATGAATAAAAAAACAATTTTACCAATTGAGACGCCCGAAAGCTAATAATATGACAAGGTCTATAAGAAGACTAAGATTCTGAAAGTTTTTCTCGTGAAGTTAATAGAAAAGGAATAGCAGAACAAATATAGGAAGCTTTTCTCTTTCTAATAAAGACGGACAAAAAGGTACAAGACCGAAAACAAATCCACAAATGAGATAAAAGCCCAACGTATGACCAGACACCCAAGCTTGGTTAGAGCAAACAAGCATAGAACAAAAGGAAGGCGAAGCAGAGTACTGGAAACCATAGCTGACGTAGCAAGGCCAAATGGATCCAATACTCAAAACAAACAGCAAAAACATAGATCTAGAAAGGAGAAAGTCTTTAAGCCAGATCTGAAGCTCCAAAACTATTACAGATCAGATGTAGAGACCCAAAACCACCTAGAATCAAATATAGAACCAAAGCCTCCCGTTGCACCAGATCCACAACACCTCACGCAACCTCCAACTCTAAAAAGACCACGCTTGATCGAAAACGGCCTAAGAACAACCAGCATCCTAACGGAAGATCTCCCAGCAAGTAAGTCAAGAACAGCCAGCGGAATTCGCAGATCTGCGACGCCCTACAGCAGATTCAACGACATACATCACTCAGAATCAAACTAAACGGCAAATCAAAGGATAATGAAAAGCTTGAGAGCGGGAAACCCTTGTTCAGATCTCAGAAACTTCTCATCCGAGACCGGGAGGACGTACAGAGAAGAAGCAAATACCTACTTCGCCTAGTATACGGGAAAGGAGAGGCGGGGACGCCAGGTACGGGATTGGAGGGAGGGAGGGAGCGAGAGAGAGAGAGAGAGAGAGAGAGAGACAACAGGCGCACCTTCGCCGGCGACGAACTCGTTCAAGAAAAAGCGAAGGAAGGGCAACTGGCAAGGCGCGAGAGGAATTGCCTGAGCACCGGCAGTATTTATACACGAACACCGCGAGAGATGGAGCGGGGACTGCGACAGCGAAGCGGATCGGCCGCAGAAACAAATTAAGAGAATTTACAATAATTTATTTTACGGCGGCATTCTTTAAGTTATAATATTTTAAATAAAATAAAAAATAAAATAAAGATGATATTTATAAAAAGTAAAAAATGCTTATAAATATTAAATTTAGAAATACTATTTGTAAATATTTAATTAAAATAATATTAAAAAATTAAAATAATAACAATAAATTTCTCAAAAATTAATGGAGAGAAATAACACCGTTACAAATTCTTTAAGTACAACTGCTGCATAAATCAAAAAATACAATCAATGTTTCATTAATTAACATTGACCCATGTCATTACAGTTAATATATATTTTAAGATAATAATATGCAGAATAAAATATTTTTTATTTGAAAAAAATGAATTTATAAAATTAATTATAGATCCCACGAGTCCCACAATGCACTTACCTCCAGTTGCATTAAGCTTGAAATTTTAAATTTAGAAACTTTAAAATAAATTATGCTAATTCCTTTATATTATGTTGATTACAACAATTAATGGATGACCAAAGGCAACAGATTTTTTATTTAAATTTATTGTTTTATTTCTTTGCTATTTTTGCTCCGGTAACCGCAACTATAAACGATATTGTTTTTTTTTTATTTTATTTAATGAATGTATTGTTTAGGACTGCATGTTTTTTATGAATATTATTCATAATTCGCTTCGATTAGGCGAATGAATCATGTGAGATCATTTTTAGGGGTGGCAATTTATAATTGTATCTGATTAAATCGCCCTGATCCACCCTTAATAGGACAAATATGAGTACTCAAATTTCACTCCTGACCCACAACCTGCCCCTCCTCGTTATGAAATGGGGCAAGTTCTAGTATGAGTCGACCATACCCGCTCTATTTTGTACCCGACTTGATGCAACTTAAAAATTTTAAAAATCTGATACCCGAATGATGCATTCCATGAAAATTAATTTATTTCATTCTTCATAGTAATGTTTAGAATTATAATAGTTATTCTTTAGTTTTATGATTATTTAAAAAAAATGTTCTTTTTAAGGATGAGAAAAATTACTTGTAGATATTCAGAATTAAAACATAGTTAGATTTGTATATAAATTTTAAATTTATTATACGATTAAGATTTTATATTAACTTAGTTATTTATAAAATTAATATATAAAATTTTGTAGTATTTTAACTTACGTACATGATGTTATTTTTTGATATTAAATAGCATTTGTTGTCTTACATGTACTAACTTATGCTTAAATCACAAAGCAGCGGTGGGTCGAGTCGAGTAATACAATCGAACCCGACAGAGAAGAAACGGGGCAGGGCGGGGCAGATACGGTTTTATGAAAATTAGAATCGAGGTAGGGCGGAGAAGGGCAAAAATGGATATGGGACGGGTATGAGTAATAAATAGGGGGATTTACACACATACCCCTTTAATTTTTCCCAATAACACATTCAACCCTAACTTCTCTCAAATTTCAATTTAGATCCCCTAATTTTTCTCAATAACACGTGAAACCCCAACTTCTCTTAAATTTCAAATTAAACCCCATGAAATATTAAATCCAACAACAAGGCCCCTTTTACTTGCTATGCATCTTCCCCAGCTAACGCCGTCATCCTGCTTGCCCTAATTTTTCTGGCTCTTCTCACCTTTCGCCTCAATTCTCTGCTGATTTTGTGTTGTCCATCCATCAATTGCGCACATACCTCATCGATTTTGTGTTTGGCGTCTTCGTCAACTACACGCAACTCTCGCTGATTCTCTGTTTGTCGTCTTCATCAACTGCGTGCAACCCTCGCCAGATGTTCTCGAAACTCAACCGCACAGAGTTTTCAGTAGATCCTCTTCTTCACAGCAAATCTAATTTACGCACATGCTTATTTCAACTTATTTAATTTATATGCGCGCATTGATAAAGATTGCATCGTCTTCATAGCCTCGATTCTTTACAGTTTGTCTGCATCTTCACCCTCTAGTAGAATATCTAGTGTTGTTGTTTAACTGTATAAATTCAAGATTAATATAACCTTGTATTGGATTATTGTCTACCAACTGAACTGCATCGAGCTTTGAGTAGATCATCTTGCTTACCCTAATTTTGCTTGCATCTACTTCAATCTTTTGTTCAATATTCAGTTCAATTTGTTATTCTTAATGCATCTAGTGCTAATTGCTTTCTTAGAATTTTTTAACTTATAGTCCGCATGCAGTTCAAATTTTTTTTAAACTTGGATAAAGTAGTACAATAATACTTTTGTATGGTAATGCAGTACATTTTTTAAAATTCCATTGTTCAGGTTTTACCTATTTTTGTTTGCTACTTTTTAGTGCTATTATTAATTTATATTATTTTTACTATTTTACATTTTCTCTGAATTCAGATTATCATGACTACTCAACAAGAATTGTTTTCATTTATGATAAAATATGGAGGATTTTGGAAACAAGTTCCAAAACCTGAGAGGTTGCGCTACGATTCGGGCAGACAAAAAACTATAAAAATGGATATAGATATGCTGAATTACATAAATATTAAGTATGCTGTTGAGAAAATATGTACTTAGTTGAAAGGAAAGACGTTTGAAATGCACTATCATTTATCTTATACTAGTCCAAAGTAGTATAAGTTGATAGTTGAGATAATAAAGTTCTAGAAATGATTTTTATGGCTGGTGCTATGACTTAGGAAGAGGTTATTGTATCTACCAAGGAACAAGAGGGATTGAAGCCATTAAGGTGCAGCCCATGTAAAAAGGTAGATCAAACCAAAAACCAAAATATCACAATCCCATTATGTAATATTGTGTCTCAATATAACGAAGAAGAAGTTAAATTTGATCAGTTAATGAATATTGATGCACAATTGCTATAAGTAGAGACGAATGATACAATTATTGCCTTAGGAAGCCGATTCAATGATTCGAGTTCATTCAGGCAAGCTTTAAGAACAAAGGCTATTAAGGAGAATTATGCTATCAAGTTCATTAAAAGTGATAAGACAAGGGTGATTACTAGATGTGCACATTATAGTTACAATTGGAGAATTAGAGCTTCAAAACTTCAAGAAAATGGGGCATATGAGGTGAGAATTTTCAAAAACTCACACACCTGTCCAGGTATGAATAGGAATGAAAATAAGCAAGCTACTACTAATTGGGTTGCAAATGCCATCAAGCATTTAGTTAAGTGGAATCCAAGCATCACACCAAAGGCTATTTAAAATGGGTTAGAGAAGGAATACAATCTTAGTTTGCCATACATGAAGTTGTGGAGGTCAAGGAAAAAGACACATGACTTGATTTTTGACACTGTAGAGGAGGACTTTCAGTGGATTCCTAAACTAACAAAAGAATTGATTTCTAAAAATCCTAGAAGTCACATATGCTATGAATATGATCAAGCTGATATGAGCTTCAAAAGGTACTTTATAAGTTTTAAAGTAGTTATTAATGGCTTTCTTTGCAGGATGTAGACCTTTCATAGAATTAGACGCTTGCCACTTAAAAGGTAAATATCTTGAGATGTTAATGTCTGCTATTGCATTAGATGGAAATAATGACTTATACCCGCTAGCATTAGCTATCGTAGAGTTAGAATCGAAAAGCAGTTGGTATTAGTTTATTGAGCAACTTATTAAAGCATTATATGGAGATGTTAATGAAATCTGTTTTATATCTGACATGAAAAAAGGTATTGAAGAGACAATTAAAATGTTGTTACCAATGGTGGAGCATAGGGTGTGCATTCAACACCTTTGGAAGAATTTGAAAAAAAAAATTCATTCTCGTGATGCATATAAGCTTCGCAATCTAGTATGGTCAGCTGCAAATGTTGTCCAGATGTCTCATGTTCTTCTCTTCAGACGCAATAATTAGATACTTTAGATCAACAATTGTAAAATGTGCATCATCAATCCATTAAAAAAATTGACAATCTCCGCTCTTTTTAAAATGTGAACACCTATAGAATCGTTTGCCAGTATTGTCTCCTTTGCGACCAGTTAATATAGTGCACTCTAGATTACATCCACATAACACTTGATTATTATAGTTGTCAGTTCTGGATGAAGAAAAATGGCTGGAACTCATCCTCACATGTAAATAATTGATCAATACATAAATAATGTAATAGTATGGCAATGAATTGTGATGTAAAATAAAGAATGCAAATACAAAATCGGTCTGGGTTGCGTGCAGTTGATGAAGCCAAACATAGAGTCGACGAGGTTTCCGTGCAGTTGACGAATGCCCAATGCAAAAATCAACAAAGAATCAAGGATGTGCGAACAAAAATAGAAACAATGAATGGCAGCAATTAGGCGAAGGGCGAGAAGGGCGGGAATTAGGGCAAGCAATCTTCATCATCTGCTTGTATATAAATTAAATAAGTTAAAATAATAACAAAGTTCTTGGATCTACTCAAAGCTCTGTGCGGTTGAGTGATTGAGTCTCGTGGACAACTGGCGAGGGTTGCGCCCAGTTGATGAAGACGACAAACAGAGAATCGGCGAGAGTTGCGTGCAGTTGACGAAGACGCCAAACTCAGAATCAACGAAGGTTGCGCGCAGTTGATGAAGACGCCAAACAGAGAATCGGCGAGAGTTGCGCGCAGTTGACGAAGACGCCAAACACAGAATCGACGAGGTATGTGCGCAATTGATGGATATGCAACACAAATTCAGCAGAGAATCGAGGCGAAGGGTGAGAAGAGCGGGAAAAATTAGGGCAAGCAGGATGATGACGTTAGCTGGGGAAGATGCAGAGCGAGTAAAAGGGGCCTTGTTGTTGGATTTAATATTTCATGGGGTTTAATTTGAAATTTGAGAGAAATTTGGGTTTCACGTGTTATTGAGAAAAATTAGGGGGATTTAAATTGAAATTTGAGAGTTGGGGTTTAATGTGTTATTTGAAAAAATTAGAGGGTATGTGCGTAAATCCCTCTAATAAATAATATATAGTGGGGTCGGTATTGGTATTTATAAACTCAACCCAAACCTGCCATGTTGTCATTCCTAATCATTTTGGCCATGGAGAATGCAACTGATTTTGTAACATTAGCAATTTCAAATGAAAATAAGGCATATCAAAAATACTCAAAATATGCAATTAAGATGGGTTTTTAGTGTTCGAAAAAGTTATACTATCGGTACGAAACAAAGAATTTAAAATCTAAATAGCATGCATATTGTCGTGAAGGATTTAAGGCGAACATTGAAGAGAGCAATCCAGATAAACCGATATACAAAAAGTTAGATGGACATTGTGGTTGTCAAGCCATGGTCGAGTATTCTATTAGTAAAAACGAAATTTGGTCAATTGCTAAACTCGTAGCGGAACACCACCATCCATTTGTTAGAGAGGAAGAAAAACACTTTTGAGATTCGCAACGAATTATTAACGACTCACAAGCATGTCTCTTGTGCACAATGATTTCAACCAAGATTTGGCCTACAAATGCATATGCATGTTTGGCACATGATTAGCAAAGAAAAGAGAAATGCAATTGAGAAAGATGATGTAATGAATTTAATCTCAATTTTCGTAAAACGATAAATAAGTGACACATTGTTTGAATGGCAAATCTGATGTGATGAAAATCAATGACTTTATAGTTTTTTTTTTTTGTGTTATAGACGTAGCAAAATAGATTATGAAGCATTCAGAGACGTTATATTGATAGATACCTCCCACCGCTTGAACAAATACAACTATGCTTGTACACGAATTATTGGAATTAATAATTATTAGCAGAACATCATGTTTGAAGTTGTATTTTTAAGCAATGAAAGGCCTTGTTTGGCATGAGCCTAAAAATGGGCAAAAAAATATCTTAATAATATTTTAAATTTATTATAAATTTTAATAATTTTATTTCACATCCAACACAAATTTTAACCTTAAAAATCAACATTATTTCACATCAAACACAAATTCCAACTTTAAAATCAACTTTATTTCACATCCTACACACCTCCCAATATTAAAATAAATTTCTTTTCCATCAACTCTATAAAATAAATTATTTTCTCTTTTCTTACCCAAATTCATCCTTCAACCAAACAAGCCCAAAGTATCAAGTCATTTGAATGGTTGCTTCGCGCATTTGTCACAATCATGGCAAGCAGCCAGTAACAACATTTACGGATCAAGATCAAGCACTGGCAAATGTTATCGAGAATGTACTTCCTTATAGCAGACAGATTATGCCAATGGCATATTGCAAGAAAGGCTCCTTCAGAGGTCTCACTTTTCAACAAGAACAAAAACTTTTCGTGAAGTTTTTTACAAATATTCGAGTAAATGTACACACATCAAAGAATTTGAAAAGAAACACTCATTAACGGAATGTTTTCTAGGTATGAAGTCTTTTTTTTTTCATATGCTTGATCTTATTTTAATTTTGAGATTTTTACCCGTATGACACAAAGAACTTCAATATTTACTTATTAGACACTCTAAAGTTAAATATTACATGACACACACTTATTTATTTTAATTTTAAAACCAACACACCCTAGTTAAAAAATCCTTACATTTTATTTAAGTAAACCATACTTAAGTTATGTTTTAACTTAAATAAAGTTCATAGAAATAAAATCTAACTCTCGGTGCACCTTAACTTAAATCTTACATGTTAAAAACTATTTAAATCTATTATTTATGTAGAATATTTTAAATCTAATCGTTAAATGCTCATCTTAACGATTAGATTTAATTTAAGATACAAAAGATGTTAGATTTTATTCCTATGAACCTTATTTAAGTTAAAACATAACTTAAGTATAGTTTACTTAAATAAAGTGTAAGAATTTTTTAAC
>KZ454794.1:911346-921694 GCA_002786265.1 Apostasia shenzhenica
ATATATATATATATATATATATTATAAACTGAGCCGATCTCGAGCCGGATCGAGTTGAGCTTACCCGGCTCGAGATCGTCACAAAAAAATTTGAAATTTATTTTATTTTCAAGCCGGCTCGAAAATGAATCGAAATCAGCTCGAAGTCGAATCCAATCGAGCTCGAATTGATTTCGAGTCGATCGAAATGTGATCAATCTAATTTCGAGCCCATAGCTCGGCTCGAAATCGGATCGATAATAACCCTAATTATGCACAATGGATACCATCTGTTCTGCGTGAATAAATATACTATTTTTTATATCAATATTTTTTTATAGCATTTTATATCACAAAAGAGATAGAAAAATAAATAATATTAGCAAAAAATTACCTTCCATTTTCAATACGTAAAATTCTTTATAAAAATTTATTTTTATTATATTATTTTAATATATTTTTTTAACACGTTATTTAATTTTATTTCATATAATATACAGTTTTTAATATAATTATTATATTTATTTGCTAGCATATATGAATTTCTACAAAACCACAAAATTAAAACATTGTTTAGAGCAAAATTTTAAAACTTAATCGAAACTCGATAGTTCTATCTCAATTTCAATTAAAATTGATTCAAAAAAGCTATCGAACTTCGGCAGAAATCGAAAACTCTAGTTTCAATAATTACGGCTAAGTTTCAGTTGAAGCTACTAAAATTCTACCGAAACTTGATTGAAATTAAAGAAACTCATTTTTCTCGAAAAAATAATATTCAATAATTATCATTAATAAATTTAATTTAAATTTATAAAATTTAAATAATTTACATTATCGATACTATCAAAATTATTAAAACCATTACTTTTACGTTGTGACCGAAAAATAAAACCAAAACTGAGCTTAAAAACCTTGGTTTAAACTTTAGAGTTTACAAACTTTTCATGCTATGTTTTTGCTTTGAATATTTTTTTATTATTAATTTTAAAATATAAAAATTTCTAATATTAAATAATATTAATTCACATCTTGTATAATTCTTTTTTTCAAATTCACTTTATTTAATATTCTACATAATTTTATATATAACTAATTTTTTTAATTTAACATTATATATATAACGTGTTAATTTAAAAATCTCTAATATTACAAATTCACGTTATAACATTTTTTTATTTTTTTTAATTTAATTTAACTTTATATAACTAATTTTGAGTTTAATGAATAATATTTAATTCAAAAAATATAATTTTTTTGATAATTATCGTAATAATAAAAATATTTTAATTTAAAATATTTTTTTAAGAAAAAAAATGTATAAGTTAGAACTAAAAATTGAGAAAGAAAGGTGAATCAAAATTGGGGTGATAGACTAAATTAATAACTAAAAAAATTAATTACGAACTTTAAAAAAATAATGTCATATCATTCATATAATTATTTTAGTTAACCGGCCATATAATTAATTATGAATATTTTAAAAATCAAATTTACCCGAATTAAGTTACTCAATTCAAATTTATTGGCTCGATTTGGCATCGGATCGATTCTCGATTCTCAGGATTTTTTTGCACACCCTACTCGGAAGAACTTGAAATTAAATTTCAAAAAGGAACTTGCAATTAAATATCAAAAAAGAAAAACAAATAAAAAAAAATATCAAAAAACACTTGAAATTAAATTTGGTAATTTTAAATTTTGCACAAATACCCAAATTCTCCAGTCATCTTTTGCATGAATTCCCAGAAATGCACTTTGTATATAACGACAAAATAAAAAATGAAATTCTCCTCCTTGAACGCCCTAACAGCTCGCGACCGCCAGTGGCGCCGATCGATTCACAAAGCCGCCGGCGGCGGCTATCCTACTAGCCTTCTTCCCCACTTTCTTCTTCGACTTCGCCGGCACTTGCAGCAGCACTGACACATTCCTCGCCGCCGACGTCGCCGTTGGGGGCGCCGTTGGTGCCACCACCGGCGTCGCCCCTCCCTGCACCAAAATCCTAACGATTCCAGCGAAGCCCAGCGCTGCAGCGATCTCCACCGGAGTCCTTCCCTTCGCCGTCCTTGCCTCCGTATCCGCCCCGCGCTTCACCAGCATCTCCACCGCCTCCGCTTGTCCTGCCTCCGCCGCGCAATGCAGCGCCGTGTACCCTTCGTCGTCCCTGATCTCCATCACCGCCCCCTTCTCCAACAAAATTTTGATCACCTCCACCCTCCCCTTGAACCCCGCCCTCATTAGCGCAGTCCACCCCATCCCGTCCCTCCCGTCCACCGCCGCCCCCATCTGGATAGCCATCACGGCCTCCCTTCCGTTCCCCTTCCTCGCCGCCGCAGCCAAATCCTGCCCGAGCCTCAGCAGATCGAAGATATTCCGCTTCCCCTTCCCCTCCTCCACCGCCAATTCATACGCCGTCTTCCCCGCCCCATTCCTCACCTCCTTCAGCCCCGCGCAACCTTTCTCCACCATCATCCTCACCAGCACCGCGTCCCCGGCCACCGCCGCCAGGTGCAGCGGCGTGTTCCACGCCGCCCCGCCTCGCGTGTTGGCTTGGGCACCGGCCTCCAACAGTAGAGCAGCACACTCCCGACGTCCCTCCTCTGCCGCCAGGTGCAGCGCCGTTCGTCCGTCCGGCGCCGGCGACTCAACCGCCGCGCCTTTTATCAGTAGCAGTCGAAGCACCTCCGTGTGCCCTTCCAACGCCGCGAGGTGCAACGGGCCCAAAATCGACCACGGAGATCTCTCCGTCGACGCCCCTCGAGCCAATAAAAGCTCCGCGATCAACTCCTCCCCGGCCACCGCCGCCTCCTCAATCGGCGACCGTCCCGCCCGGCTCGCCGTGTTCACATCGGCGCCGAACTCGAGCAGAAGCTGGACAAGATCGGCGCGTCCCCGGCTAATGGCCTGGTGAAGGAGCGCCTTGCCCTGTTCATCGGCCGAGTCGGCCGCGCGCCACGCCGGATCGCTGGCTTCGAGAACCCGGCGGACCTTCTCCATGTCGCCGCCAGTGGCGACGAGGCGGTGGAGGACTACAGAGCCTACGAACAAAATCCGGAGGCCGGAGTCCGTGAACACCTGCTTCTTCTTGGTGGCAAAGCGGTCGGATGGGACGGCATCAAGGGAGGAGAAGGTGGCCCCTTCCTTGACAGCACCTGGGGCAACGACAGAGTCGAGGTAGAAGGAATCGTCGGAATCCGGCGACCAATCCGGGAGGAGCGGTGCGGGCGGCGGCGGCGGCAGGTAGGTGATCTCCACCGTTAGGTTTGCTAGCGGTCCGATGATCCCGGTTTGCGGTCGGACCGTGAACCGGGCCCGGTTCAGCGGCAGAAGCCGGAAAGCTACCGGCATAGTGAACATAACGTTGCGTAAGGTTACCGAGCCGTAGCATTGTTGGTCCGGTTCGATCCGGATCGCCACCTGGTTCGACGGTTCCAGCTTTAATAGTCGATCCATCTCAACTCAGTCGATCGATCGTGAGAGAGTGGAATTAGGGTTTCTGTGTGTTTTGTTGTGTGTGTGTGTGTGTGTGTGTGTGAGAGAGAGAGAGAGAGAGAGAGAGAGAGAGAGAGAGAGAGATTTCTTCTAGATTTAAGGGAATGGGCGGTGGAATTAGAAGATGCCAAATGGAAGGGTTGATGGAAAGAAGAAGAGGAGACCTTTTATTTTTATCCCGTCCACAATATGGAAATTTTCATCGAAATCGAAGGGCAGTTTCAAAGTTTCTTTTTGACTGCCTTGGATTGTTTACTTCTTCCTCTAAGCTGTGTGTTAACATTTTTGCTGTTTGTATGCATGGCTGTAATTATACTTCATTCGGTAAGTGCACTTTCATCTTTGAATCACCTTGTTTAAGGAACAAGCTTGAACATAGAGGCTTATTTAGAAATTTTAATATATTTTGTTTTTAATCTGTGAAAAAAGTTCATGAATTGTTAATTAGCATGACAATGAACCTATTCGTGGCTCGTGAGCACATTGATATACTTGATATTAGTTTGTTTATACTTCATACTTTTCATGTTTGTGAACTTAAATATATGTAAACTTGGTCGCCAATGAATTAGAAAGCTCGTTTCTGAACTGAACGTAAACCAAACCCAAAACATTGTTAGCAAGCTCAAAACGAGCATGATTTAGTTTGTTTTGTTTGCAAGCCTATTTGTTGGGCATGCATGAATTTAATATATTGAATTAGAAACGGGAATTTACTTAATTGTAAAAATGATACCTAATGTGGAGATAACTTTGCATCTGTTGTTTTTTTTTTTTCTTTTTGCCCCAAATGTATTAATTAATAAATTGGTTGACAATGGATTTGATATATTACTAAATTAAGTCCTCAATTCACTAGATAATTTAGTAAATTTGATCTTAAAAATGAATGCTTCTATTCAGGATAAATTATTCCTCCATCCTAGAAATTTATCTCATCTTTCACATTGGTCTACATTTTTTTTGTTTACAAGAGTGTGTAATGTCTTTCAGTGGTTTCACTTACCTTTCTGTTAAATTGCTTTCAACTTTTTCTAAAATTCGCTCATTACTTTTCAGTCTGCTTTCTCTCCCTGTGGCTTTCCCTCTCTCTCTCTCTCTTAATTTCTTTATGTTCTCTCTTCAGTGTTGCGGAAAAAAAGAGGATTTCAGTCTTTTGTTTCGCTCCATCTGTTAGACTATAGTTGTTTGCCTTTTAAATGACCACATTGACATAAATTTTAGAAGTTTTGACTTAAAGGGGCGTTTGGTTCAATGTTATCTTGATATTATGTTATGTTATTAGAGAAAGTAATTGTTTGGTTTAATGACATCTATAAATATTTTTCTATTAGATTATAAAATTATTAATCAAAAGATGACATCTAAATGTCATATCATCTAGATTACATAACATAACACCAAGATAACAACAAACCAAACGCCCCCCTTAATAAAATCAACTTTGGTGGAAAAATAGAATGCAGTGATATGTTTTTGAAAAGCTGGAACTTGGTGAAAGGAGAGCTGAACCTGTGTGATTTACCACATTTATTTTCACCAGCACAATTCAAACTTACCAAGGTTCATAGTGAATCTTTCTCCTTCAATGTATGGAAGCACTTAAAGGTCTTAATTGGGCTCATAATTATTTTGCAGAGTCCATATCATCCAGCTCATCCAATTTCCTGACCCTATGACGCCATATAGCTGAGTTTGCTTATGAGGTAAACATTCTGAACTGCCACTTGGGCCACTTTCAAATACTACAGAGGGTTCTTGATGACGTCTGACTATTGTTTTGTTCTTTCCTTTGATGCATGTGCTCTCTTGTTTATAGTTGTTTTGTCTTTTGAATTTTTGCTATAGCTGGATTGCCATTTGGAGATTGGAAGAAAATTAATTTCCTCCCAAAACTCTTATCATGGCTGCAATATTAAATAGAAATTATTGGTGTAAAATCATACAGCTTACATGAAAATATGTGAGTTGAAGTTATTGATAGTGGTAAGTTTTGGTGATTTTCATAGTTGCTCTTAAGAGCGAAATTCTTCAATTTTCTAGGCTTAGTCAAAATGATGTTGTTGGGTTTGGACCGAGTTACAGTGGCAGAGGCTAGGTGGGTCAAGTCACACGCTCGCATTTAGCACTCTACCCGACAAGTAATTATGCGCTGAGTGATGCTTAAATTCAAGATGCCCGCATGGCACTCTTGTCAATTTGATTTAACATTTGGACTCGGAGACTTTATCAAGTACGTGCCCCGATCCAAGCCTAGATCATGGTCCTGAATAGGAATACATTGATTAACTGTAGGCTATTGTGATGTACCCTTTATACTAGTGGTATCTTCCCCAATTTATTGGAGGATAATTGGGAGATAAAGTGAGTCATGGATTCATTCTTGTCCTTCCTCTCTACCTGTGGAGTCTCTTCATTGAAAGGGTGATCTACCTTTTATTATTATTGTGCACTATTGAATATTGTTTCACTATCAAACTCTAATAAACTATAGAATGTGAAATAATGTTAATTATAATATTGAAATTTGTGTAAAACTTATTTATGATGTTGATATGTTTAACGCTACGGATAAGTTCGAAAGGGCTTTTTGTTGGTTGTAGTTTTTCAGATTGTGCTCCGAGTTTCCGGCACAATTTTCAGCTGACAACCTAAAGTAAGTTATTCGACGGTCTCAAGTGTTGAATGCTGTGGCAGGAAGAGGCCTGCTGCAGATTAACATTATGAGCTTTGCTACATGGGGGTTCTCTTTCATTATTCTGTGGTTGCAGTGATTTTATTTGGTGTTTTTGCCTATATGGCATTTCTTTTAAACTTGCTGGTTCACATATTTCATTCAGATTGTAGCTTTTTATTAGGGCTCACAAATCACAAAATTATTCTTTTCTAATAATTATAAAATAGCTCTTTGGGCCCTGTTTGGCGCCAAGATTAAAATTAAAATTAAAATAGTATTATTTTAAAAAAAAAATAATAATAATAAATAATTTTTTTAATTATTTTATATAAATTTTAATATAAAAAATTATTATTTTATTTTATATATGCAATAATTTTCAATAAAAATATTTATTTATTTCACATTTTATACTAAAATATTTAAATTAAGTATTTTGATTTAGGATGTGAAATAAAGTTAATATTTTTATTTTATATTAAAATTTATGTAGAATAATTAAAAAAAATTTATTTATTATTATTATTGTTATTTTTTTAAATTAGTTTCATTTTGGTCTTTATTTTGGTCATTCCGTCAAACAAGGTAAGATATAAAAATACCTTAGTTGAAGCTAGACTCGGGGACCTGCCCGACCCGAAAAATTTAGGGCTTGGGTTGTGATAAAATTTTCATATTATTTTTTTAACTTGGCCCGGCCCGATCCGATCATGAAAATGATCGGGATTGGGCATGATCATCGAGGGCCCGACCCGACATGGCCCGACACTAAAGCTAACTTATAATTTTATAATTATGATTTTATGTTGTAGAGTTGTAATAAAATTATAAAAGTTAAATTTTCATATGGTATTTTATATGGTGCTTAAATGTTTATATTATTTCAAAATTCAAATTATATAGTAATATTGATATTTAGGATTTTTGGAGTTAAAGCTTGTTATAAAGAAAAGCATAATAATTTTTTTACTTTGAGAAGAGTTTATCATTCGGGTCGACCCGGCCCGACCCGGCCCGAGGCCATGTTGGGCTTGGTCACGTAAATTGACCCGAATGTATATGTATGGGTGTGATTTAACATACTCAATGGGTGACCCGGCCCGAGTTGACCCGACCCGAGCTCGGCCCGAGCCCGAAAGATGCCCAGGTCTAGTTGAAGCTAACTGAACACGCCTTTAGAAAGCTGCATTGTTGTAAAATTGGATTGAAGTATGAACCGGTCTTGCTTATAATTGAATTAATCATCAAATAAGTTGGATTAGTACTTCATCGTAATATTATCCACTAAAAATAGTATCGAGTGTTCAAATTAACAAAATTTTATTTATAAGTAAATATAATAAAAATAAATTGACTCATCGTAGTTTTATATCGGCTGATATGTAATCTGATCGTAGCTCTCAGATAGTTTTAAAAGCTGAATCGGATTGAACGGTTCAACTGGTTGAACTGTGAACTAGTCATCGAACTGGTTTGGTTTAAGCCCAAAACTAAACTTGCCTCAGAACTAGGTTTAACCGGATAAAATTTGGGTTGAGCTGTTGAATCATTGAATCGTAGGGGTTCAATTGGATTTAAATTTAATTCGTCTGTGAAGTTATATAAATTTTGAGGCTTTCAAGTGGTAATGTTCGATTATAATTTTATTAAAAATGGCTCCTATAGCTTCCATGGATATTTGTTTTTTTATTTTAATTTTTTAATTTATTTTGTTAAAAAATATCATACTATTTAACATTTAACATAAATACATTTTTATTTTTTTAGTACTTAATTTTTTAAAAAAAATAAATGTTATATTTTTATAAATATCTTATTACTTTTTAATTAGTAGTAATCTTTTACAAGAAAATTAAATTTTTTTATTTTGATTTTTTTAAAGAAATATTAATTCTTTTGAAAAATATTGACTGTTTTAGTTATTCATAATTTAATATACTTGAGTCGAAAATTATTTGGCACAGTGGGTGTAAAGTGGCATATGGCACTATTTGGGCCATTTTTGGCCCAGGCCCATTGGGCTGAGCAAGCATGATGGCTTCTTGAGGTTAGCCAGGCATGGGTTGGGTTGACCCACGCACTGACCCGAATAGGTGTGAAGTGGTTTAAATGTATGAACCGGATATTCGAACTCATAACGGAATCGACTCAATCTGCTTATGTCGGGCTTCATCTAGATCAAATCCGATCCGGCCTAAACCGAGTTTCATTTCAAATTAGCAATATCAACTGTTCATTTAAGTCGTCTTTTAAGTAAAATGTAATTTGTTTGTTCTCGTTTTCTATTTTTTGAGTTATCTGATTTTTTTTTTCAGTTGTGTTGTTAGAGAGTGGAAGCTGAATATTAATTGTCCTTATTATTTATTGGTTTCATATTTATTTATTTATATTCTACAGCACAATTGTAAGATCAATAATATTATATGGCTCAAAATATTAGTCCATAAAATAAAAATATATAAATAAAATAAATTTTGTAGAGATAAAGATGTTAAAATGAATGAGTATGTATGCACGAAAATATAGAATGAGAAATGAGTATCTCTGCGAAAAAGTTAATGGGTTTCTCCTTGCAATTTTTTATTGTCTTAATTAGTTATATTAAAAATTTATAAAATAAAAAATAAGATAATATGTTGAGAATTATATGGAAGGTAAAATAAATTTATATTTTAATATTGAAATGGGTGTAAGAAAAAATATAAAATATTTTTAAGTAAATTATATTTTGGTATCTAAACTTGTGGTATAATATTATTCAATTTTATGATTTTAAATTTTTAAAATTTAAATTTTTTAGACAGGTTAATATCTTCAAACAGGTCATTGAGATTATCTTAAATACTTTTGATTTGGTTCATTTAATGTCATTTATAAAATCTTAATAAATAAAATAACAAAAAATCTTTATTAATGTTAAAATTTATATGGAATATAATATTAATTTTTTTTTAAATTGAAATTTATGTTATTATTATAATGCATGTACAGGAGTTTTTCAGTAAAACAATGAACGGCCTGAATGCTTCAGTAATTTTCAGCCACTTATTTCACCCCATCAATTTATTTTTTAATAATCAGTTTTTATTCCTATTTAAATTTAAGTTAAAATTTATAATTTTATTAAAAAATATATTAAATATGAAATAAAATAATTATATAGTATTAAAATTTACGTAGAATAAAATATAAAAAGTTTTAATTATATTTAAAAATAATAATTTATAATTATAATGAATAATTCTAAATTTTGAATTTTACTGAGATTTATAAATTCACAGACATTACTGGGCAGCCATTATTCCGTCTAGATTCACTGTACAGCGTAATCCACGTCCCAACCGGAATTTTTCTTTTGTTTTTTTTTTTTTGGAAAAGTCAACTGGGGATATTCAATACGTTGATGTCAACACGTGTCCATAAAAATTATTATTACATA
Organism: Apostasia shenzhenica; assembly: GCA_002786265.1. Lineage (NCBI taxonomy): Eukaryota > Viridiplantae > Streptophyta > Magnoliopsida > Asparagales > Orchidaceae > Apostasia > Apostasia shenzhenica. The sequence continues at coordinate 920,937 of KZ454794.1, forward strand.
ATAGAAAATAAAATTTTTGGCCTGTTTGGCCAGGATTATTTTGGTGGTGGTGCTCAAAGTCAAAATAGTAATTAATTAAAATAATAATAATAAATAAATTTTTATTATATTTTACATAAATTTTAATAGAAAAAAATTATTTTATTTTATTTACTTAATTATTTTTAATAAATTATTAAATTTATTTTATATTTTTAATAAATAAAATATTTTAGTATAGAATGTAAAATAAAATTAATAATTTTATTGAAATAATTGAGTATGTTAAGTAAAATAAAAATTTTATATTAAAATTTGTGTTGAATATAATAAAAAATATTTATTTATTTATTATTATTATTATTATTATTATTTAATTTAGGGTACATAGCATCTGAGTCCCTCTAGTTTGGTCGTATGTGCAAATAGGTCCCTCGAATATTTAAATGTAGCAAACTGGTCCTCTAGTTTGATGAAATATGCATATAGGTCCTTGGCCGTAACAGTAACAGACGTTGAGAAATAATTTTCTCTCTTCCTCACTCTCCCTTCCTCTCTTCCAGAGACACTCTCTCTTCTTCCTCTCTGCGGGGAAACCGCGGCGCATTCGCCGCTGCCTGCTCCGTCGCCTCCTGCCTCCACGCCCGTCGCCTCCTCGGCAGCCCGCTGTGGCCACCTGCCACCAGAAAGGTCGACGCCTGCCGCGCGCCCGCCGAGAGCCGCCGCGCCGAGCAGCACCGAGGCGCGCCTCGCCGCTCTGCGGGCCGTCCTACGCGCGT
>KZ454794.1:921704-937186 GCA_002786265.1 Apostasia shenzhenica
GGTTTCCCGGCAGAGAGGAAGAAAGAGAAAGTGGTCTCTGGAAGAGAGGAGAGAGAGTGAGGAGAGAGAAAATTATTTCTAACGTCTGTTACGGCCAAGGACCTATATGCATATTTCATCAAACTAGAGGACCAGTTTGCTACATTTAAATATTCGAGGGACCTATTTGCACATACGACCAAACTAGAGGGACTCAGATGCTATTTACCCTTTAATTTATTACTATTTTAGTCTTGAAGTGAACTATTTTGGTCTTGAGACTAAATAGACTGAAGAGTTATACTTATTTGGTAGTAATATCGAAATGACAAATTTATTTTAAATCATATTAATATATTAAATTTTTATTACATGGCTTGTGCATTAAAAATCATCAAAATAAATTCATATGATAAATTAAGCATATTTCTATGACAAGCATATTTATTTAAAAATTAAGGTAAATATATAATATAACATTTGTTAGAGAATAATGAAAACTAGCTGTCAAAATAATTTCATATGACAAATTAAGAATTTTTTTATGACAAAAAGATAGGGACAAACCTTTTTAAAAATTAAGGTAAATATATAATGTAGCATTTGTTAGAAAATAATGAAAATAGAAAGTTTTGAAGTGATCAACACTTTAGTATAATTAATATTTTTTTATAATAAATTTACGGTATAAAATATAATTACTTTTCAGGATATAAAAAATCTATAAAACTCCCTTAATAAAATTATAAAAAATATATAATATTTACAAATACTATTTAAGTTTTAAGTTAATAGTAAAAAAACACTTAAAAATATTCTTTAAAATTAAAAGATACATCTATTTAATATACAACTTTCGAAAGGCACTTTTAGCATCACTCTTCCCCTAAAATTATATTTCAAAATTAAAAAAATGTAATTATAAAAAAATTTAATTAGAAAAATAAATTTCTGATTTAATGAATCGAGCTCGAGTGACCATCAAAGACTATTAAATATTCATTAAAGTTATTAGAGTTCATTAGAAAAATCTTGTGAGCTTAATTACTATACCGAATTATAAAGCGTATAAGTACAATTTTTATAAATATTTATAGTTTTTTTAGTTTTTAGGAGTAATTCCACTCAGGCCCTAAGGTTTACTCGACTTGTCACGCAGGTCCACAATTTAAAAATATGCTAGATAGGTCCTCAAAACTTACTGTATAGGACATTGTGATCGTTAACATTTACAAAAAACATTCAATAAGATCCAATTAAATAGTTTCCGTTAAACACTCCGTTAAATCAAAATTTTAATTAAAAAATTATAAATTTTTTAATACAAAATTACAATTGTACCCTCACCCTCACATACGCGAACGTCGACGGCTACCAGAGCCTGAGCGCCGGCGATGCTGTGGCGTCGGCGCGCACCGGCGTCTGCGCATGGCTCGCCGCAGTGCCGCCGGCGAGGGGGACCGCGCACGCTGCGACGAGCGATGAGCGGGGTCTCGGCGCAGCGGTGAGCGGGGCCGCGAGCGCTGGCGTCCGCGCGCGGCCCTGCGTGTCGCTCTTGCTTCAGCGAGTCGGTAGCCGTAGTGCGCAGCCCTGCTCACCGGCGACCCCCGCTTCGGCGACCAGCGCACCAGCGACCGCGCTCGAGGCCGCGGTCGGTGGTGACCTTCCCGCTCACGCCGGCTTGCACGACTTCCTGCGCGCGCACGCCGGCGTGCGGGCACTTTTGGCCGCCTGCCCGCAAACGGCGGCGGCCGTGCGCTGTCGGCCGCCTGCGCGCACGCTAGCACGGTGGGCAGTCGAAAATTTGAAAGGGTATAAAGGGTTTTTTGTAATTTTAACTGCGTTTAACGGATACCTTAACAGAAGGACCACAATGACCTATACAGTAAATTTTGGGATCTGTTTGGTATGTTTTGAAAATTGTGGACTTGCATAGCAAGTCGAGTAAACCTCAGGGGCCTAAGTTGAATTACCCCTATCTTTTAATATAAGACAATTATATGACTTAATATTACAAACTATTTAACAGCATTAATACATGTGATAATTAGCTCATAAACTAGTGATATATACTGTGAATTCCATTTTTAGATTGTAGTGCTGCTGCCCATGTGATCAAGAAATAGTTGTTTGTAAAATTTATTATATTAAGATTTGGTATTTTTTTATTATTTAGCTTTGTTGACGGAGAGAGACCAGAGTCTTAAGAATTAGCATTACACAACGTTTTTAACCCAGAACTTCAGTGTCAGAGAGATAGTAATTATCTAGGAAAACACATAGGGATTTTAGTTCAAAGATAACTTCTCCTAGGTTCACTGGAGAGTCAAGAAAAAAGTGTTTCACTAAGGCTCAAAAAAGTTTTGTTAGAAGACCAGTATAGGAAGGAAGAAGAAAGAAGAACACAAGCTTCATCCCCGATAGTTCTTAGGAGAATCTGATTCTCTTCTAGTGTTCTCTTTCTGATCTCAAGCGATATTTTTGATGTGTCGTCTCGTCTGTAAGAAAGAAGACAGAAAAATTATTGCAGTCGGTCAGCCTAATATGTAAATTTTGCGGTAGCCATTTGGCGTGCGACACTTACGTCCAGGTCCCACCATCACGGCTCGGCATACTAGCAATTTTTATCACATATGTATCATAAAATATCTCATATATAGTAATTTTGGTGGACTATTATGATACATATATGATAAAAATTGCTACGTATGAGATATATTATGATATATATGTGAACAAAATTATTATGTATGAGATATATTAGGATACATATATGATAAAATTTGCTACGTATGATATATTTTATGATACATATGTGATAAAAAATGCTACGTATACCAAACCGTGATGATGGGACCCGCACGCAGGTGTCAAACGCCGAATGATTGCCGCAAAATCTATGTGTTAGGCTGTCTGACTGCAACAAGTTCTCGAAGACAAGAGAGTCGTCTCGTGTAAAAATTATTACAATCGGACAGCCTACCATGTAGATTTTGAGGCAGCCATTAGGCGTGCGACACCTGCGTGCGGGTCCCACCATCACGGCTTGGCATATATAGCAATTTTTATTATATATGTATCATAAAATATCTCATATATAGCAGATTTTATTATATATGTATCACGTAGCAATTTTGGTGGATTATTATGATACATAGTGACAAATTATTATGTATGAGATATATAATAATATATATATGTGAGCAAACTTGCTACGTATGAGATGTATTATGATACATATATGATAAAATTTGCTACATACTAGATATTTTATGATACATAGTGATAAAAATTACTACGTATGTCAAGTTGTGATAGTGGAACCTGCACAGGTGCGAATGGCTGCCGCAAAATCGTAGGTTGTCTGACTGCAATAAGTTCTCCGCCCCGTGACCTTGTCTCTTTTTTTCTGGCTTTGGGTTGGCCAAGAAGGGCATCCCCTTGAAGAGAGATTAGAAATTTGTATGAAGGAGGTCTCCTCTTAGGTTTTCTAGAGCTTCTGATACCCAAGAACAGGTAGCATGTCATTTCCTTGCTTTCCTTTTGGTTTGTGCTGTTCTTTTTCTGAATCATGATTTGGTTATTGAGCTATGGGTTTGCATCCTGCGGTGCTTCTCTCTTCTTCAGTTAGATTCTTGCTGTTCCTCATGAAATTTTTATGATTTTAGGTCAATTTTTATATTATTTGATCATTTTGGCGATCGTTAGGTGTTTTGTGTCGCTTTATATGAGTTTTTTTGGGAATCCCTTTAGTGAATCTCCACATGCTCATCAGTTCCTGTTGATTATTTGATTTTTTCCCCCCTTGTCTTGTAGTCGAATTGGTCATAGTTTGATCCATTGATATTTGGGATGAAGCTATTGATGGTTATTACGATCATTATCGCTCTTTTAATTCACAACTTATGTGGTTCTAAATATATACACATACATACATACATACATATATATATATATATATATTCTTTTTGCGGTTTTCTTTGTGACTGGGGATTTCATATCATAGTTTCAAGAAATGTTTTGGTTAGGATCGTGCGCCACATCATCTATCCACATGCGAATAAATATCCGCAGTGTGGCGCGCGACCTAGACCCACAGCGCCACAGAAATTATTACACATGTATCATACGTAGCAATTTTGCACACATATGTATTATAATATATTTCATACGTAGCAATTTTTATCACACATATGTATCATAATATATCTCATACATAGCAATTTTTATCACATATGTATCATAATATATCTCATACGTAGTATATTTTATCGCATATGTATTATAATATATCTCATAAGTAGCAATATTTATCACATATGTATCATAAAATATCTCATATGTGATAAAACTTACTACATATGAGATATATTATGATACATATATGATAAAAATTACTACTTATGAGATACATTATGATATATATATGAGCAAAATTACTACGTATGATAAATATAATAAAAATCAATTGCATTCTCCATAGCCAAAATGATTAGGAATGACAACATGGCGGGTTTATAAATAAAAAAAAAAGAAACAATATCGTTTATAGTTGCGGTTACCGGAGCAAAAATAGCAAAGAATTAAAACAATAAATTAAAATAAAAAACCTGTTGCCTTTGGTCATCCATTAATTGTTGTAATCAACATAAAATTAGTATTTCTAACTATTTAGCTTTTTATCTTTTTTTTTTAATAAAGGAGTTAGCATAATTTATTTTAAAGTTTTTAAATTTAAAATTTCAAGCATAATGCAACTGGAGGTAAGTAAGTGCATTGTGGAACTCGTGAGATCTATAATTAATTCTATGAATTTATTCTTTTTAAATAAAAATATAAAATATATATTAAATATAACGGAATGGGCTAGCGTTAATTAATGAAATGATGATTGTATTTTTTGATTTATGCAGTACTTGTACTTTGAATTTGTAACACTGGTCGGTGCTATTTCTTTTCATTAATTTTTGAGAAATTTATATTTATTACTTTAATTTTTTTATATTATTTAAATTAAATATTTAGAAATAGTATTTCTAAATTTAATATTTATAGGCACTTTTTATTTTTATAAACATCATCTTTATTTTAATTTTTATTTTATTTAAAATAATATAACTTAAAGAATGCCGCCGTAAAATAAATTCTTGTAAATTCTCGTAATTTGTTTCTGCGGCCGATCCGCTTCGCTGTCGCAGTGCCCGCTCCATCTCTCGCGGTGTTCGTGTATAAATACTACCGGTGCTCAGGCAATTCCCCTCGCGCCTTGCCAGTTGCCCTTCCGTCGCTTTTTCTTGAACGAGTTCGTCGCCGGCGAAGGTGCGCCTGTTGTCTCTCTCTCTCTCTCTCGCTCCCTCCCTCCCTCCAATCCCGTACCTGGCGTCCCCGCCTCTCCTTTCCCGTATACTAGGCGAAGTAGGTATTTGCTTCTTCTCTGTACGTCCTCCCGGTCTCGGATGAGAAGTTTCTGAGATCTGAACAAGGGTTTCCCGCTCTCAAGCTTTTCATTATCCTTTGATTTGCCGTTTAGTTTGATTCTGAGTGATGTATGTCGTTGAATCTGCTGTAGGGCGTCGCAGATCTGCGAATTCTGCTGGCTGTTCTTGACTTACTTGCTGGGAGATCTTCCGTTAGGATGCTGGTTGTTCTTAGGCCGTTTTCGATCAAGCGTGGTCTTTTTAGAGTTGGAGGTTGCGTGAGGTGTTGTGGATCTGGTGCAACGGGAGGCTTTGGTTCTATATTTGATTCTAGGTGGTTTTGGGTCTCTACATCTGATCTGTAATAGTTTTGGAGCTTCAGATCTGGCTTAAAGTCTTTCTCCTTTCTAGATCTATGTTTTTGCTGTTTGTTTTGAGTATTGGATCCATTTGGCCTTGCTACGTCAGCTATGGTTTCCAGTACTCTGCTTCTCCTTCCTTTTGTTCTTTACTTGTTTGCTCTAACCGAGCTTGGGTGTCTGGTCATACGTTGGGCTTTTATCTCATTTGTGGATTTGTTTTTGGTCTTGTACCTTTTGTCCGTCTTTATTAGAAAGAGAAAAACTTCCTATATTTGTTCTGCTATTCCTTTTCTAGTAACTTCACGAGAAAAACTTTCAGAATCTTAGTCTTCTTATAGACCTTGTCATATTATTAGCTTTCGGGCGTCTCAATTGGTAAAATTGTTTTTTTATTCAAGTCTTTCCAGTGTTCTAAAAACCGAACAGCATGATCCGACTGGTATGACCATGAACTAACACATTATCCGATCCAGTTCAATGCCAAAACCTGATTTCATATCAAATTGGTTTAGACCATAATGAATTAATTTATTTCTATTATATTGATCGTTTAATAATAATAACAAATCAGTAGAATTTATAAATTTGTTATTTAAAATATTTAGTATGATTTTTAAAATTCACTGTTATCTTTTTGAAATGTTTATAAAATAGTGATTTATTTGATTGGATGGTTCGATGATTGGTCTGATTAGGCCACTAGTTCGACCATGAACCGGATAGCTTGTTAGTTCTTAATCTAGTCCAGTTTTTACGACACTGCTTCTTTCTTGAATAAAAGTGAGAGGTTTGTGGTTTTTTGCCCATCATGAGTGGTGCTTTTCTTGGGTCTTTTTTTTTGTTACTCAAAAGCAACTAGGGGTCAGCTATTTTTGCTTCAATTGGTGGATATCGTACTTGCATTATGAATGATAGCAAAGTTGAGTGTCTTCAGGTCCCAAATAAATTTTTGGTGTGATTATATTTTTTGGCATCAGAATCTCATTGGTTTTGTTGTAATCTGATCATACTAACTAAATTCTCAGGAAGATGGCTCTCACATTGTTGGATTGAGCTATGGGTTTGCATCCTGCGATGTTTTTCTCTTCTTCAGTTAGATTCTTGCTGTTCCTTGTGAAATTTTTATGATTTTAGGTCGTTTTTTATGTTATTCGTTCGTTTTTGCGATCGTTGGGTGTTTTGCGTCGCTTTATATGAGTTTTTTCGGGAATCCCTTTAGTGAATCTCCACATGCTCATCAGTTCCTGTTGATTATTTGATTTTTCCCCCCTTGTCTTGTAGTCGAATTGGTCATAGTTTGATCCATTGATATTTGGGATGAAGCTATTAATGGTTATTATGATCATTATCGCTCTTTTAATTCACAACTTGTGTGGTTCTAAATATATACACATACATACATACATACATAGACATATATATTCTTTTTGCGGTTTTCTTTGTGACTGGAGATTTCATATAATAGTTTAGAGAAATTTTTTTGGTCAGGATCGCGCGCCACATCAGCTATCCGCACGCGAATAAATATCCGCCGCGTGGCGCGCGACCTGGACCCACAGCGCCGCAGAATTTATTACACATGTATACGTAGCAATTTTGCTTACATATGTATTATAATATATCTCATACGTAGCAATTTTTATCATATATGTATCATAATATATTTCATACATAGCAAGTTTTATCACATATGAGATATTTTATGATACATGTGATAAACATTACTACGTATGAGATATATTATGATACATGTGAGCAAAATTGCTACGTATGAGATATATTATGATGCATATGCGATAAATTGTGTTACGTATGAGATATATTATGATACATATGTGTGATAAAAATTGCTACGTATGAGATATATTATGATACATATGTGAGCAAAATTGTTACATATAATACATATGTGTCCGACTGCAATAATTTCTGTGGCGCTGTGGGTCCGGGTCGCTCGCCACGCGGCGGATATTTATTCGCGTGCGGATGGCTGATGTGGCGCGCGATCCTTACCGAAAATTTTTTCCATAGTTTCTTAGGTAAATGGAGGGAAAAATTTAGTTTTCAACACAATTTTTTTTTGTTAACTTATTGGCTTTCTCTTAGTTAATCCCACCTAGTGGGATAAAGGTTTGGTGGTTGTTATTAGCTACCTCTATTCCCTGATATCCTAAAGTCTCTCAGCTGTTGGTTCCTTGTTTGCAGGCTTAACCATGGGTGAAGTAGGGCCAACCATTGCAAAGGATGTCACTGAAGTAGGTTTTAATCTCTTATATGTCATTTATCTTCTCCATAGTGGCTATGAATCATGATAGCAACACTAAATGTTATTTAATTGGAATATCTATTGTTAGAAGAAGCCAATTATTTTAAATTTGTGTGCTTGGCTAAGCAACCATGATTAGTTCCTTCAAATAGATATAGCTATAACCACACTGGAACCTAGTAGTTTTATAGATGATTTAGCCATGCTTTGACCTGTGGCAGAAATAATAAAAAATAACCAAGTTATCAAACAATGGCTTAATAACCAGTTTTATGCCAATTTTCTCCTCTTACATGCAGTTAATTGGTAAAACTCCATTGGTGTATCTCAACAATGTCGCAACTGGCTGCCGTGCTCGCATTGCTGCTAAGTTAGAGACGATGGAACCATGCTCCAGTGTCAAGGATAGGTAACTCCATTCTTTCAGATGATGAAGCTGAGTTAATATAGCTGTTCGTCGGTGTTAAGCTTACAATATCAATTTTTTGTGGGATATTTGTGTTATTTCAGGATAGGGTATAGCATGATCACTGATGCAGAGGAGAAAGGCCATATTACTCCTGGAAAGGTGATATTAAAATCTGTCATTTGTCAAAATATCTGTTGGTTTTCGTGAATTTTATGTTTTATCCTAATTGCATATGCTTTGTCTTATTTGATTAACTTGTTGGTGACCTTGACTTGCTTGATAATATCTGTAAGAAGCATTGAGCTTCTTTTAGTTTGTTCTTCCAGCACAAAGTATGTTCTTTTATTTTATACATTATGTATATAGGAAATATGAACTTATGTTTTGTATGGAACAAACTTATAATATTGTGCATATAACATTTATAAAATATGCTTATATCGTTTTTGATTTAAGATATTAAGTTTGTAACTTAATTTAAGTAAACTTGAAATTTGACTCGAAATAACCTTTTTTAATGGAGTCAAACTAGACTTTTAAAGCACCCATAACTAAGTTTGAAAATGGTCTTAGCAAATGCATTAACAAGAGGATCTGTCAGTAATGGGTGTTCAGCTTCGGGCCAATTAAGATGTTTAAATTTCTTTGGCCTATGTGGGGTCTTCAATCTTAGGTTTAGATGCAATTTTCCGTTGCATGTATATGTTTAATATATGCTGTAATTTCTTTCAGACAATTTTGCTTTAATTTTGACTTCAAATATAGTGATTTTGAAATGAATCAATTTCCTTTTAATATATTTGAAATATATTGTGTAATTTGTTTCAGGTTCTGAATATATGCTGTAATTTTGACTTCAAATATATTGATCTTGAATTGAATCAATTTTCTTTTAATATATTTGAATTATAGTCTTAAGGAAATCATTTTGATTTCCTTTTTGCCATAAATTCGTCCATAAAACATTAGTTGGTGTATTTGTATATTTTCAGAGTGTCCTTATTGAGCCTACCAGTGGTAATACTGGTATTGGATTGGCGTTCATAGCTGCAGCTAAGGGATATAAGCTTGTGCTTACAATGCCTGCTTCTATGAGTCTTGAAAGAAGGATCATTCTTAGGGCTTTTGGGGCTGAACTAGTCCTGACTGACCCAGTTCTGGGAATGAAAGGAGCTGTTCAGAAGGCTGAAGAGCTGGCTGCAAAGACACCCAATTCTTACATTCTTCAACAGTTCGAGAATCCTGCAAATCCCAAGGTACATTTGAACTTTCTTCTAAGATTAAATAGGTAGACTTTTCTGTGTTATATCTGATTCATGCATCATATACTAAAGGATGAGTACAATTTTCTGACTGATGCTTGGCATCAAAGGCCATGTTAGAGTGAAATTGAGATAGTTTCACTTTTTGGTCCTGTTGTAAAGCTATGGTGATTATTTCTCTTGTAGATTCATTATGAGACAACTGGGCCTGAAATCTGGAAAGGAACTGGTGGTAAAGTTGATGCCCTCGTGTCTGGAATTGGAACAGGTGGCACAATTACTGGGGCAGGAAAATATTTGAAAGAGAAGAATCCTGAGATCAAGGTTTGTTTATGTTCTATTTCAAGTTGTAATTCTCTTCATGCATTACCTCACTGAAGTTCTCTTTTGTTGTAGCTTTATGGTGTTGAACCTGTTGAAAGTGCAGTCTTATCTGGTGGAAAGCCAGGTAAGATAATTTTAATTAATTCTTCATCCTTTTACTCCTACTATTTTTTTAATTAATTGCTGGTCTGTTTCAAAGTCATACCTTCAATAGTGCGCCTGTGCCTCATGTTTTTTTGGATAGGGTGACATGAGAATTACAATATTTATGTCATTTTAAGCAATGACAGCTCTAATAGTTGAGTTGACATAATTAGCGGTGTCAGTATTTGATCTGTCCTGACAACCTGTCTGAAATTTCAGGGCAAAGTTGTATTTGTTAACTTGTTACTTAAATGGGTCGGGTTGGGCTTACGTTAAATGGGTCTGGTTTGTGCGATGCTTTGTTGGGCATGGTGGGTTCAGTTTGACTCAAAATCCAGTCAGATTTTTGGAAGATATTAGCTTCCCGAACATATATGAGTTGGGTCAAGTTTAGGCAGTTAAAAGAAATCTAATTAACTTTCGACAAAATCTAATTGAATTGGGTTCAGATCACCGTGCGCTATTTATGAATCACGTTGGATTTGGGTTTAATTGATTGGACAGCTTGATACTGATCTATATCCACCCTAATGCTGATTCATTTTGACACTCCTAGATGATGATGGAGAAACATGCTATCAGTAGTCGGATTGCAAGCAATAAAAGATAATCTTTAAGTATATTTCTGAAGTAAAATATGGACTTGCAATTGTATTAATTTGCAGAGTATGAAATTCTTTGTGGTCTGTTCCACAATTTATTATTATCCCATTATTAAAGATAATATCAAGGTCTGCCAACGAGTCATGTTTGGGTTAATTTTAATAGACTTGAAAATTTATATTGATTTGTACTAGAGATTAGTTTGTTTCAAGTTGACTCAAATTGAGACTGCACTTGGTATAACTTTTTTTTTGTGAGAAAAATTGTTTTTTTCTTTGCACAACTAAAAATTAGGAGTTGTGTTTGGTAAAATAATTTTGAAAGAAATTTTATCTTTCTAAAAGCTAAAAAAAAGATGCCACAGAAAACTAAAAAAGAAGTTTTTTTGTAATGATGAAAAAAGTTACTTTTAATAATTTAAGATAAATTTATCCTCACAAATTTTATGACATATCGCATAATTAATATGTCAAATAATCATAATATTACAATTATTATACATATAGATGTAATTGTGATTATTTATTATAGATATAATTATGATTATTGTATATAGTTACTAAATATTATAAATATATTTAAGAAATATATCAATAATACATATAATTATTATATTTAATATCAATATAAATGTAATTGAAATAAATATATTATAAAATTTATCATAAACATTTATATACATAAATAATGAAGTTATTAATAATATATTATTATCTATCAATAAATTAATATAATAAAAAATATTCATTTATATCAAATTTGGTCAGAAACTTAAATTTATTATACAGCGCAACAGTTTTTATTAAACAGTTTTGCGCTTAACAATAGCTTTTAACATCAATTTTTTAAACATGAAAAATTATTTTATTTAGCAGCATTTTTTTATACATCTATATAATACAACTATATAAGACTTTTTCATACAACATAATAATGCCAAATAGAGCTTGAATTCAAGTTGACTTGAAGTTTACAAACCTTTAAAAAGTATGGAGGTTTTCATACAGCACTTTGGGTCTATTTGGCATGAAGCATTTTTGAATTTTTATGATGGTACTTTTGGCTTTTCATAAAAAAATATGAATGATAAGAAATAAATTTGATTTATGTATTGAGAATTGTGTATTATGTGAAATAAATTGATTTTGGAGTTTGTGTAAAATGTGATAAAGTATTTTTTATATATTTCTTTAATCACAAAGAAAATTGTCCATGGCTTTAGCCTTTTGGCCAAACCTCCATTTATCTCGCTATATTTACATATTGGTCATCACTCTTTTAAATATTATAGTGTGCACACGTTTCATTTTTAAATATTATGGGCGTTACAATGTTGTCTGTTGAGGAATTTAATCTTATTTTAGCAAGAGTTAATTTCCTTAGTTATGAACTGTGCGCAAAGGACTAAACCTCTGTTGTTTGTTTACACCGTTTATATTTGATGGCTTTGTGAGAAGGGGACAGAACGTCATGGTATCAGCTTAAGATAGAGTGGCGTTGCACTGTTGGAAGATAGAAAAGAAAAGAAAACATTATGTTGCCCCAAAAAAGATGGTTTTAGGACCACTGGACAAAAGCATTATCCAATGGACCTGTACTTTGTCCAGCAGTCCTCGAACTTTTTTGGCTAACTTTTGTGTTTTATAGTGTAACATTCTGTGATCCAAATGTAGAGATATTATCTGCTTTGATTTGAGGGAACTGTGTGACTTGAGTCTTCCCAGGAGGTCACTCATTCTAATATTACTTTAGCGTAGGCATGCTTAATTACAAAGTTTTTCATTATTAGCTCTACAGTTTTCTCTCAAAAGGTGCCTCTGTTGTTTGGGATTATGTTGTATACGTATACAACTCAGGAATTCCCATTCTCTTTTTGATGTGGGATGATTCATTCTTGTGCCCCTCCATTTAGAAGCTTGCAAAAAGTCTCTCCTTATTCGTGTGATTCTGATTCAATCATATACACATCATCTTGGCAATTACTCCACTCCCTTTTTAGTCCCGGTCACATATAGCATTAGTTGAAAAGAAATTAGAGGGGTAGGTGAGGGGCTGTGGAGTAGGGCTGGTAATTGATGAGAGTGAACCGGGGAAAAAGATAGATGAAACGGAAGCTGAGGTTTGCTATTACCTAGGACTCTAGGAGTAAGTAGAGTGAGTAGAGTGAGTAGAGTGAGTGGGGGCATAGAGAGAACTAGATTAGAGGGGAAGGTGAGAGTGAGTGTGAAAAGAGAAGCAATTGTTGACAAAGCGAAAAGTTAAAACAACATTGTATAATGTTGAAGAGACTCTAATTCTAGGTACCTATTTATTTATTATTATATGAAATAATATTGATTCTACTCAAAAATGATTTCAAGCGAGTTGGCTTTGGCACATAATCAACACGAAATTGATCTTGAGGCTCATGTATGATTTGAAACTCAACTCGAACTTGTTCAAGTCGATTTAAATTCAGTGAAAATAAAGGCGGTTTTTGAGAAATTTAGATTACTTTGTCAGTCTTTGGTAACGTTCTAAGAGGTGTCTTTTGTTCATAACATAGACAGTATGCTCATCTGTTTTTCCTATTATATCAAGTATGATCTTATTTAATACTCCAAATCCTTTTGCCGTCTGCTAAATTATACAGGTCCCCACAAAATACAAGGGATTGGAGCTGGTTTTATACCAGGTGTTTTGGATGTTGATCTTATAGATGAAGTATTGCAGGTTATCCTTGTAACTATATCTTTTGCATAGCGTATGTTTAGTTATATTCAATTTGTTTTAAGATTTGTTTCTCTTGTGCAATGTTATATATAGGTATCAAGTGAAGAAGCTATTGAAACAGCAAAGCTTATTGCATTGAAAGAGGGGTTACTGGTGAGATTATTTTGTGTTCATATTTATACTAATTTGTGGTGAAAATCATCTTATAGCTGCTCTATAAAGTATTATGCTCTTCCATTCGTAAGGTTTATTTTTTCATGGTGACCATTCCTCTTAGGTTGGAATATCATCAGGAGCTGCTGCTGCTGCTGCCATTAAGGCTGCGCAAAGGCCAGAAAATGAAGGAAAACTGATTGTTGTAAGTTTTAATTCCTTGTTCATATTCTTTTTCCCACTAATTAGCAGTTCTGAAAATTCTGGAGTTCGTTTCTGAGGTATTCATTTGCCTCAAGAAATCAACATTTTGCATCTGCTAGTCTGTGATGCAATGCAATTTCTCAAAACATTATGGCATCACAACCAGCTTGAATTGCTTGTATGTGAATCACATGCATGGTCATGCGGTGAATATGAGCATAATAAACCTAGTAGCACGCATGCCAAGACTGGTTGGCTTGCAGATTTCTGGTTAACCTATTTATAGCCCAACCCGTGTTAAGCATATACCCAAATCCTGCTCATTTATTTTACGAGCAAAATCTTTTATGCATAGCTGGTTGTAGTTTTAGCCAAGTTTTCTGGCTTGAGCTGGTTGCCGATTTATAAATATTTGTGATCAAGTGAAACCTAACGAGTAGCAATTGTTAACTATGACAGTTGTCCTTTCTAGGTCAAACCCAATTCGGAATATACTTAGGTGGAGTAGGTGGGTCTTATGGGTTTAGGTTAAGCTTGCCTTCTAGTTTTGGCTTAAATCCAATTTTTTAATTGGGTTGACCTTACCAATTTTTATTTATAGCATATAAGATATTTGAAATTAACTTGTTTATCGAAAAAGAATAATTGTGATTGACCTTTACCTTCAATGTTGGACAATTTTGTCTTGCAGATGTAAGCTTATCGCCAATCCAATCGCCTCATTTTTCTTAGATCTAATATGATTTTGAGCATTGTCATAGTTGATTAGTTCTGGAAAATATGTCGAAGAGACTTGGTTCTACCAACAATTTGAGTTTTAAACCCATTTTTTAGCTCGATTTGACTGTTATCCTTTCAAGGTCAAATTTTGAAATACTCATCTCCGGTGGATTAGGTTACTTGCCCTCAAGTTTAGGCTTAAACAGCATATATATATGACCTTTGAGATTTGCTTGTTATATCGAGAAGAATAATTGGGTTGACCTCACGTTCAATGTTGGATAATTTTGTTAAAGCTGATGTAAGCGTTACCCCCCAATCCAATCGCATCGTTTTTCTTACCACTCTCTTGTATTCAAAAGATCTAATACCATTGTGGTGAGTTGTCTAAGTTGATTATTTTTGGAAATGCATGTCGATCTGACTTGGTTCTGCAAACCATTCGAGTTTTGAATCCAATTTTTTAGCTCGATCTGATGGGTTCTCCTTTCAAGGTCAAGCCTGATTCGGAATACTCAGCTCGGGTTGGTGGGTCTTATGGATTTGGTCAAAGCTTTCCCTCGAGTTTAGGCTTAAACATCATATCAAACATTTGAGATTTGCTTGTTTATCGAGAAAGAATTATTGGGTTTTTCTCGCCACTCTTGTGTTCAAAAATATCTATCTATTACGGCTTCGACCATTGCCATAGTCGATTGGGTTTTTAAAAATATGTCTATCTGATTTGACTCTACGAACAACTCGATCCTTAAATCCAATCTACTCTACGACAAACTTATGGATGCAGGTGGTTTTTCCTAGCTTTGGCGAGCGCTACTTATCTTCTGTTCTCTTCCAGTCCATAAAGAAGGAGGCTGAGACCATGGTTTTTGAGCCTTGAATGAGATTTCCTCCTGCAGCTGATTATATATATATATATATATATAT
>KZ454794.1:945373-1106940 GCA_002786265.1 Apostasia shenzhenica
TATACTTAATAATTAGTTTAAAAATATACTTAGATTTTTTAAAAATATTTTATTAAATTAATAAATAATTTAAATAAACGTGCAAAATTTTTTAATTATAACCTTGAAAATAAAAATATTAAATGTTAACTAAATGATATTTTACGAAAGACTTAAATGTAATTTAATTCTCATAATATTTAAATTAAATTTAAATATTATATATTATCTTTATATTATGTATTTGACATGATAATCTTATATTTTTTATGAACATTATTTAAACATATTATTACGCCAAATAATCAATTTCTTTGAATAAGAGATGACAAGTCTGAACCAAACTCTGCTAACTTGAAAGTATGAAATTGAAGTCTATATAAATTCCAACCTTAAAATTTTAACACCAATATAACATTAACTTGCACACAAAATCATCACTGCTGCATCAAAATGTAATTAAAGTTTGACCCACTGACAGTAATTTAACATGTACTATAGAACACAGATGCATGCATTACTCCTTTTAGTAATACGAATAAACATCAGTCTTTAATTATTCTTTAATATATATATATTTACTGAGAGATGTGATATAAGTTAGTTATTATTTTAGTAATATGTGTAGGATGTGAAATAAATTTAATTTTTAATATTAAATTTTATATGTGATGTGATATGCCTGATTAAAATTAAACCAGGTTAATTTTAAACTCCTAGGCAAACAGAGTCTTAAAAGGGGTAATGCATGAGAGAAAATGCATGAGAGAAGAGAGACTTTTCCCTACATCTGTGTTCTATAGTACATGTTAAATTACTGTCAGTGGGTCAAACTTTAATTACATTTTGATGCAGCAGTGATGATTTTGTGTGCAAGTTAATGTTATATTGGGTTAAAATTTTAAGGTTGGAATTTAAGACTTCAATTTTCATACTTTCAAGTTAGTAGAATTTGGTTTAGACTTGTCATCTCTTATTCAAAGAAATTGATTATTTGGCGTAATAATATGTTTAAATAATGTTCATAAAAAAATATAAGATTATCGTGTCTAAATAAATAATAATATAAAGATAATATTTAATATTTAATTTTACATATTATTGAGAATAAATTACATTTAAGTCTTTCGTAAAATATCATTTAGTTAACATTTAATATTTTTATTTAGATTTTTCAAGGTTATATTAAAAAATTTTGCACGTTTATTTAAATTATTTATAATTTAATAAAAATATTTTAAAAAATCTAAGTATATTTTTAAACTAATTATTAAGTATAAAGTTATTTTTATAATCTCAACCTGCTCCTTTGTAGGAGAGAGAAAGAAGAGAGAGAAAAAGGGTTGAGAGCTAGAGAGAGAAGGAGAGAGATCCCCAATAAAATATATAAAATTTTAATAGTAAAGAATAATAAAAAGTCCCAATTGAAATATTATAAGTGATTCAATTATTTTGATATTAAAAAATTTGAAATTATAAAGAGAGAATTACATACATACCCTTTAAATCATCTTGAATTACATATTAAATCTCTTATTTTTTAATTTTTCAACTTAACCTCCTAAATCATCCAAAAATAACATATTTAGGTCTTTCTCAAGATTTTTAAAGTATATTTTTTGCTGATTTATAATTATTTAGATGTTTATTACCAATAATATATATACATAAATATTATAAATATATTTGTAAATACATGTATTCTACTAGTTTTTATTTTTGGATGATTTAAGGGATTAAGTTGTAAATTAAAAAATGAGGAGTTTAATATGTAATTCAAGATGATTTAAGAGGTACATATGTAAATGCCCCAATTATAAAACTACGTGATATTCTAGTTTATATAAATATAGGAATTATTTATGGTTTTCTTTTCTCTTTCCTTTTTTAACCAATACAAAGATTTTATTTCCCATTATATCCTATATATACTGCAAGGCCAAAAAAAAAGATAAAACACATGCAATAGGATGGTTAGAAGATAATTTATGATGCGTTAGAAGATAAATTAGAAAATAAAATTATAATAATTTAGATATAAAATAAAATTAATTTTTTATGTTAGAATTTTATTAAATGTGAAATAAGGTTTTTAAAATTTTTAAACTTGATTACTTTGAGCTGTTTGCTTGATTGCTAAAAAAATTAATTTTAATAAATTTAAAATTAAAATATATTTTATTAAAATTTATGAATGATGTAAAATAAAATTATTTATAATATACGTGATGAATTTGATATAAATTAGTTATTATGTTAATTTATGTGTAGGATGTAAAATATAATTAATTTTTAATATTAAATTTTATGAGTAGTGTGTTATATTTGTTTAAAATTAATTTAGCTAAATAAATAGGTATATTGATATTAAAAAAATTAAAATAAAAACTATTAAAATTCAATTTTTTTGTTTTTTTTAAGTGAACATCGATTTGACCGAGAAAACTAAATAGATTTACTTTATATACTTAAAAAGAGAGTAGTAAATATGATATTTAAAAAATTATATGAGATTAATATAATATTCATATTTATTTTTAATTGTTTATTTAGAAGGATAACAGAGAAGGTAAATAAAATCATTTAAATTTATCATAACACTAAATTGGCCTGTTTAGCACGAGGACTAAAATAGGACCAAAATAGTACTAGTTTAAAAAATAATAATAATAATAATAATAATAATAATAATAAATAAATTATTTTAATTATTCTACACAAATTTTAATATACAAAAATAATATTTTATTTCACATACTCAATAATTTTTAATAAAAATATAAACTTTATTTCACATTTTAGATCAAAATACTCGATTTGAATATTTTGTTCTAGAATGTAAAATAAAGTTGATATTTTTATTTTAAATTATTGAGTATATAAAGTAAAATAATATTTTTATATTTTAATTTGTTTAAAATGATTTAAAATATTTACTTATTATTATTATTATTATTTTTAAATTAGTATCATTTTAATCTTTTTTTGTCCAGTTTTAGTGCTCGAGTCAAACAGTAAATTTATGGATAATTAGCTTAGTTATTTAAATATTTATATGAAAATTCAAGCATATTATTTATTTATTTATTTATTTTTCTTTGATATATTATATTTAAAAGATAAAATAAAGTAGAGATAATTATTAGAAGATGACAAAATCCATCTAATCACAACAAATCATGTGCAAAGAAGTCAGTTTTATGATTATTTTTTTAATTAAAATCTTATTTAAGATAACTTCTTATCATAATTATGCTATAAAAGATGATTATTTTTTTGCAGAAAAATTGTTATTAAAGCACTTGTAATTTATAATATAACTACACTATAGTTTAACAAAATATTTTTTTTGTGACCTGATCAGATAAGAAATAAGGGTTAAACAAAGATGTGAAAGTTTTATGTTTCACTGATATTCGAATGTTAAACAGAAAACGATGAAATATGATCGATAATTGTTAGGAATAATAATTTAGACTCGAAATTATTTAACGATGTCCTTTTCTTTTGGTTAAAATAGATTCGATAGTACTCATTTTGGAATCGGAATTGGACCAATTTCAGTTGCTTCTCCTTTCCTTATTTTTAATAATTTTAGTTTTTTTTTTAAGATACAATAAACTCAAAATTATTCATTTCAAAAAAAAAATTAAATTACAAATATTATGAAAATTTTAAGAAAATAAATTTATTCAATCTATTAATAATTTAAAAAAAAATATAAGAGAATATTCAAGGTAAAATAGTGGCTATGTATAAGCATTTTTGGTATTTATAAATGTGATGGTTCTATATATAAATAATATATTGTTATATATAATTACTATAGTGTTATAATTAGGGGTGACAATATATGACCCGAACCGAATCCCACCTACAAAATTTGGGTATGAGTCATGAATTTTGACTCATTTATTAAACATATAGGGTTCGGGTTGGACATAATTGGGTCGGGTAGGATTCGAGTTAGATATTTATAATCCGACCCATTTATTAATCAGGTCGGGTTCGGGTCATGGATTTTGATCCATTTAATAAATAGGTAGGGTTCAGATTGAAGCTATTTGGATCAGATCAGATTCGAGTTCAACCCAAACCCAACCCGCTGACCCATTTTTCCAACCCTAAAATTTATAATAGCTATACATATCATATAACTACGTCTATAGTAATTTAGCATTAATATATGTTATGTAATAGCTAAATTACTATATGTAGCACTATAGTAATATTTGTAATTACATATTTTGGGTAAAAATATGTTACATTTAGATCTAATAGTGCTACTTATTATCATGCTTAGTACTCTTTTTTATACACAATAAATAAATATTTATAAGTAAAACATTTTACCTTATAGATAGTAATATTTATGTCACAAAAATATTATTTTTTCTATGATTGAAACAATAGTAATTACGAGAAAATACTATTTTTTATTGACATTTTCACGTCGTTTCACGTCCTTTTTTATTTTTTTGAAAAAAAAATTGTTGTGTAATATTTTTTTTGCTTGATTTACTTTCATAATTAAAGTTTAAAAAAATGAATATAAAGTAAAATAAAATTCATACAAAATCAAAAATACACATATGAAAGATAATTAACAAAGCGAAATGATGAGAAAATAATGCGAAATAATATTTTTTCACTGTTCTGTGCATCACACGGTACACGGGGCCCACGCACTTGCGCGATGCAATCTTATTCGGATTCACGTGGTGATATGACGGGGAATATTTTTGCACTATAATACATTATGTAACAAGGGTCCTCGAAAAACTCAGGCGTCGTGTTTCGAGCACCTAAAAATTTCCCTTTACGACAAAAAGGTGGAGAACTATCTAAGATAATCAAAAATAGAAATTTAATTGATATAACCTATAAAATATATTTGTATCTGTGGGATTATTAGTTTATTACCAAATCTTTAATTTGAATAGGCTTCACAGTAATTATCAAAAAAAAAATATTTAATTAGATAATATATAAAAATAATTTTACAATTTTTTTATTAAATAAAAATATCAATATATAATCTAAATAATATGATATGAAATTATTATAATATTAAATAAAACACCCATTTAATGACATTAAAATGATCTAGCAGTAAATTACCCACCAACAGATGCTATTTTCTTGTCTATATATACTGCCAAAACTTGATAGATATTATTATTATTATTATTATTACTATTATTAAAAGACATGAAACTTCAATGTTATGGCAATCCTGAATTAACTTATGTAAGAATTCAATTAAAAAATTATTTCATTAATAATCTACAATCAAATTTACATCTAAAACTAAAATTTATGTCGAGCATAAAAATCGCGCAAAAGAGGCAGCGATGTTTTCACAATGAGTGCATGCTATATGGTGGAGTTCGTCGATGATAACGGTGGTGGCGTTTTCTTGGATAGGCCAACGACAATGGTGATGGCCAGAGCGAAAGAGAAGAGGGGCCGCGGAATCTCATTCAATTTAAATTAGATTAATTAGATGAATGATTAAGTTCAAAAATTAGATGAATTATTTAATAGAGATGATTTTGAAAAAAACCCTTGGACCAAATTTATATAATACAAATCTTTATATATATATATATATATATATATATATATATTATTATATATATATATATAATACAAAGACTATTAAATTAGGGCTAATATACGAGCAAATGCTGAGGAAAAAATAATGTAAATGATTTTTACTCACAAATAATAAAGGAAAATTAAATATGCCTGGTTCAGCGCGTATCTCAGTCATACATTATGGCGCTGTGGAGCACTAATTCATTATTATTATTATTCTGGCAGGTCTCAAACTTCGGTCACGAGAGTTCGGCCAAACATCGTCTACGACAATTCAAGATCATCTCCCAGCAACATCGATGACGATGTTTCCTAGCTGCATCTGTCGTTGTCGGCGTGCCATGACCGCACCGTTTTCAATGCATCATGTTTCTCTCTGTCACGAAAACCAATGGTCCAGTGGCCGATAGTGGTGGGACCACCAGTGTGGACTCAGCAATTGAATATTTCATCCTATTTTAGAAAATCCGGATTGAGCTCCACTATCTCCCGCCTTTAAATACCCTTGAACAGGCTTTAAGAGAGTTTTTTTCGTTGGAAGGCTTTTTCTTTGGAGGGAATCGCAGTATCTCTCTTCTATCACTTTTGTATTAAAAGCTTAAGATAAGAAAGCTCCTCTCTCTTTTCTTTGGCCTCATTATATTGGTCTTTTCGACTACCCCTCTCTTTTTTTAGTGAAATCCTCTCTTGCTGATTGCTCAGTGGACGTAGGAGATTTTCTCCCTGAACCATCTTAAATACCTGTGTGCTGTTCTGGATGGATATTACTCTCATTTAAGCCTTAACCATTAGCTTAGCTCACTGTGTGCCGCTGTCTCTCGGAACTCTCTCTCTATTTCTCTTTCTTTTGCGACCCCCTACTTCCCACTTCAACATAAATTAAAATTTTAATTTAATTCTCATGCATATTTCCAACCATGGTTACTTAGTTGTTAGATATTTTATTTGCTAAATAACATGTTGGTTCCTATTATTTTTTCATGATTCAGTCAAGATCCTTTTGAATATTTTATTGGGTAAATTACATATTGGTTACTTAGTTTGCACAAAAAATTTATATTAGAAGTCTCTCCGTTAAACTATTGTTTTGATGATTGAAATTAGTTTATTATCTTCTAATTCCCTCCATTAAAACCAAATGAAGCAGAGAGCGAGCTATGAGATTAGGCAAACACAATTTTTATATGCATCAATTTGATTACAAGTTAAATCTAATTCATTTCGAGTACATAAACTCCGTATCATGCAAAAATAAAATCGCTTTTGAATCAAATAAAATTTATTTGATTATTGAGTTGAGTGTCGAGTTTTGAACGTAACTCTTAGCTCAAGATGAACGAGGATGGAAAAGTGCATTCTTCGGTAAGAAATAATTTCTAATTAGAGTTTTAATTACGCAGATGTCACTTAAAATTGTAAATATTATATTTTCTTTCAAATAGAGCAACCGCCTTATAATTTAAATTTTATAAATAGAGTAATATATGAATAACATTCGAACTTTTGGATAATTTGTAATTAAATGTCCCTTTGAACTGAGTTTTGAAATCTCAAGTTTACTAAGGGCTTCTTTCAAAATTCAAATGAAGAATATTTCCAAGGACCTTATTGAAATGACCCAAAACTATAGGAATCTGATTGAAATTATTTAAAAAAAAACTATATGAATCTTAATGTTATTCACCCTATATATTGTAATTATTAAAAATATATTTTATCATAGTTAGGAATATTTCAAGTGAATAAATTTGTATTGTAATTATTAAAAATATATTTTATCATAGTTAGGAATATTTCAAGTGAATAAATTTGTGCCAAATTGTAGATTTAGATATTGATAATGTAGGTGTCAATAATTTAAATTTTATTTTCAATTACCTTAGAAAATGCTATAAATATCAGCTCAAAAAAATTATTCGCCAATTGA
The DNA here is from genome assembly GCA_002786265.1 of Apostasia shenzhenica. NCBI lineage: Eukaryota > Viridiplantae > Streptophyta > Magnoliopsida > Asparagales > Orchidaceae > Apostasia > Apostasia shenzhenica. Next base: position 952,881 of record KZ454794.1, read on the forward strand.
CATACGATACCATCTAGCTACTAGAGAGACATAGAAGTCGAGTCAAATTTAAGTTAAGTTCACGAATCAGAATAACAGTTGCCACCACTACTCGAGGCATCGTAGCCTGTGACCTTAATATTTATGCAAAATCCGAGAATATATGAGTGACGCACTTCGCTTACTTTCGATTCTTGGTAACAGCTTCGTCTCGAGTAATCTTATCTATGAGTTCAACCCTTTCTTCGTTGTATTATAAGTAAAATAAAGATTTATATTTGATTAACCAAACTTGATCTAATAATACCTGTTCAGAATATAAATTTTTCTTCAGAAATTAATATATATATATATATATATATATATATATATATATTTGCTGATATCATGTGTAGTGTTTTCATTCCAAGTGGAAGTAAATAAAAAGGAAGTTCACAAATTTTGGCTTTTTTTTCTTTTTTTTATTTTTTTAAGATAATTACCTACATAGCACACAATTTAATTTTATTTATATCTTACCCATTCATTCTTAGTTAATTATGCTATGCACACACATTTGAGTTAAAATTTAATCAAAATCTATTTAAAAAAAACATTCTGTTAATAAATCATTAAAATTATATTTTTACTCTTAATAGTATATTTTTTCTTTCTCAATACCACACTAAAGCGTTAAATTGTCCTAAAATCAATTCAAGTCGCGGATGTCTCCTTCTTTTGCCGTCACCTAAACATTAAGATTTTAAGATTTTTTACTCAAAATATATTTAAATATCCTTAAAATAATATGATGAACGACTCAGATTTTTGTAATCTAACTATAGTTAGGGTATTAAAAAATTATGATTAATCATTATAATAGAAATAAGTTAAAATGTGTGTATGTAAGATTTTATAATATTTTGAGTATGCATAGCGTAATTAATTAAGAATTGATGGGTAATGCATAAATAAAATTAAATTGTGTGGCATATAGGTAATTATCCCCTTTTTTATGGTATGGGTTAATGAATTTATAATAACTTCCCTGATATCTTGTTTTTGCCTTGTTATTGATGGTGTTATTATTTATGATTGTGATACCAATTCTAATGAAATTGCACATTGCCCCCCAAAAAATATATATTTGTAATCAAATTGGCATAATTTTATATTATTATTGCAAGTTAAAATCATTTTGGACCATTGCAAACCTTTTTATAGTTTGGTCCCATTTTCCCAAATTAGGGGCCCTACCCTTTAGTATTTTCATGAATTATGAGGCTATTTTATATGAAAATTGAAAAGTCGTTCATAATTTACTCGATTTAAAATTAATTTAATTTTTCTTTATTTAAAATTTATTTGCTCGAAAAAAAATTAATTTAACCCAAGATCACTTGATATATGCATAAACATACATATTTATAATTTTTTAAAAATATAAATTAGAAATTTATTATATTTAAATACTTTATATTGACATATATAAAAGAAATAGACTATAAATACACATATAAAATTTAAATGTGATTTTATAATATTATATTTTACCAATTCTAATAAAATTACACATTACCCCCAAAAAAATATATATTTGTAATCAAATTGGCATAATTTTATTATTTATTATTGCAAGTTAAAATTCATTTTGGATCATTGCAAACCTTTTTATAGTTTGGTCCCATTTTCCCAAATTAGGGGCCCTACCCTTTAGTATTTTCATGAATTATGAGGCTATTTTATATGAAAATTGAAAGTCATTCGTATTTTTACTAGATTTAAAATTAATTCAATTTTATTTATTTAAAATTTACATGCTCAAAAAAATCGATTTAACTCGAGATCGACTTTGATATATGCATAAACATACATATTTATAATTTTTTAAAATATAAATTAGAAATTTATTATATTTAAATACTTTATATTGACATATATAAAAGAAATAGGCTATAATACCACATATAAAATTTAAATTGATTTTATAATAATTATATATTTACCAATTCTATAAAATAACACATTAACCCAAAAAAATATATATTTGTAATCCAAATTGGCATTAATTTATATATTATATTGCAAGTTAAAATCATTTTGGATCCATTGCAAACCTTTTTTATAGTTTAGTTTCCAATTTTTCCCAAATTAGGGGCCCTACCCTTTAGTATTTTCATGAATTATGAGGCTATTTTATATGAAAATCGAAAGTCATTCGTATTTTACTAGATTTAAAATTAATTCAATTTTTATTTATTTAAAATTTACATGCTCGAAAAAATCGATTTAACTCGAGATCGACTTGATATATGCATAAACATACATATTTATAATTTTTTAAAATATAAATTAGAAATTTAATATATTTAAATACTTTATATTGATATATATAAAAGAAATAGGCTATAAATACACATATAAAATTTAAATGTGATTTTATAATATTATATTTTAATATATTTAATGTGTAAAATGGAAATTATTATAAGAAAATATAGATTATATTTAACTTTGTTTAACCTCGAAAATCAACTTTGAATTTAAAAAATTTTAGTAGCTCAAATTTAAAAATTGAAAATAAGTGATTTTTAAATTTAATATGCAATCCTATAACAAATAAGTGATTTTTAATAAATATATTTCTTAAATTTAACTTAATTTATAATTTCCATGCATATAATAGAAAAATTTACAATTATTTAAAGCCTAGGTAATACCAATTAACTTTTTTATATAAAAAAAAAACCCTTTTTAATTTATAAGTTACAATGTTTCCCAAATTAATTGGTCATGCATCCAAAATTATTTTTCATTTTTGATTTACTATCCGTTATCTCATTTAATTAATTAAAATACAATTTCTCTCATGCAAATATATTTTTATACCTTACTTCATAATTTGGATCTTTTGTATTGGCATATATTGTAATTATGCAATTATTATGTGATGACATGTAAAATATTTTGAAAAAATTACTTACGTGTTACTTTATAGATTATATCTAAATATTAATCGCAATTCAAAATACTGATATCATCCATTTAGGTTAACATCTATTAAAAATAAATAGAATATATATATATATATATAGAATATTTCGTCAGTAAACCGTTGTCGGCGCTGTGTTGTTCCACTAATACTCTATCGGGCATCTCATTTGCTGTAATCTAGCCCCTGCGGCTGCGGGGAACTACAGTGATGATCAGTGCAGGTTGGTACACAAATAGGCATTGTGGGTTATCGACTGTTACTTTATGTTAAATTATGGTAATATTGATTTTGTATTACGATTATAATATTAAAGATTTTATGTTAACTAAATAAAGATGAAATATGTAAGTATGAAAATGCCCAATTTTTTTTTTATATATCTCATTGAAATTGATGATGATTTGCTAAGTTTTATGATATTAGGTTTGATAGTGAAATTAGGATATATATTAATACATTGTATGTGATAAATATATGCCCTTGCAAATTGTATAAATTTAAAATAAAAAAAAGGTGACAGTGATTTTGGCTATATCAACCAAACTTTATTTATTTATTTATTTAATGAAAGGCTAACAACCAAAGTTTATTTATTTATTTATTTAATTAAAATAGTAAAGATTATTCAATTTTACAGCATTTTAATTGTAGTTTCAAGTTCAGAGAAATTGATCAGTTTTATCAATTTTATTTTAATTTTAGTTTAATTTCAGCCAAAATTATCATATTTTTAGGATATTTTTTTTTAAACATAAGATTTTTTAATAAAAAATAAAAAATAAAATTTTATAATTTTAAAACTGATATTTTTAATTTGCGAAATTAAGTTTTGAAAACTTGGTTTTTACTCTATATTTGAACTTAATATGCACTGTACATGTTATAAAAAAAATGTAAATTTAATAAGTAATTAAGTTATATAAACTATGTATATAATTCATGTTTTCATCAATTTTAAGAACAAAAGGCAAACGTATACATTTTAGAGGAAGAAAAAAAATTTGGTAAAAATAAATAAGTTTAATTATGTAATATAAAAATAAAATTATTTGATATATTAAAAATTATATAAATAAATTATATATATATATATATTAAAAAATTATTGGTTATTTTGATTATATTTATTACTTTTATAAGTAGGTCTAAAACAATTTATAGATTTGACACGATGTTAAGTGGGCAGCTTCAATTAGTTTGGCCGGACTAGTCGGTGGATTAGTAAAGGGAAAACAAAATTGTAACATCGTCAATTACCAAAGCATGAACAACGGGTAATCAGGAATTTAGTATAAGAACCGACATTTCACAGTACAATGTGGCTCAAAAACTAACCACATGGAAGCTGGTGAGTCTACGGTGTTCACGACGGAAGGCGAGGAGTTACTATTAGGTGATGTATTGATGAGAGTAAAATATTGGTGCAATGAGTGACTCCTGGCAAGTTTCAAGGTCTAATAAGAACGGCACGAAAATAAATTATTTTACTTCGAAAAGTAGGGGAAATTCCTAAGAATGGCAACGAGGCGGGTTTGGGTCGGGTTTATAAATATTTATACCCGCCCCGCTATATATTATTCATTACCCATATCCGCTCCATACCCGTTTTCGCCCCACCCCGCCCCTATTCTAGTTTTCAGAAAATCGTACCCGCCCTGCCCCTCCCCTATTCTAGTTTTCACAAACTCGTACCCGCCCCGCCCCGTTCCTCACTAATGTTAATAAAAATCGAATTATTTTACTTTATTTGAAACAACAAAAATCGTAGCCACATGGTGAATATTATACTATAAAAGCAAGACGTTACATTTCTTCATTTTCAATACACTCTTTTTATTTGGCTCTATTATATATAAGCCCTGTTTGGTGCGAGGACCAAAACAGGACCAAAATAGTACTAGTTTAAAAAATAACAATAATAATGACAAATAAATTATTTTAATTATTCTACACAAATTTTAATATAAAAAATAATATTTTACTTCACATACTCAATAATTTTTAATAAAAATATAACTTTATTTCACATCTTAGATCAAAATACTCGATTTGAATATTTTGGTCTAGAATATGAAATAAAATTGATATTTTTATTTTAAATTATTGAGTATGTAAAGTAAAATAATATTTTTATATTTGAATTTTGTGTAGAATGATTAAAAAAATTTATTTATTATTATTATTGTTGTTTTTTAAATTAGTACCATTTTTGTCCTATTTTAGTCCTTGCGTCAAACAGGTATATATTTGTATGATAATACATTCTTATTTTGACAGACTGTTTTAAAACGATGCCGCCCAGAAGATAATAATATTTATGATAATAAGTTGTTACAAAATAAATAAATAAATAAATAACAAGTAGAGAACCTGTTTTAGTCAAATAAAAATGGGTAGAAAGTGGGACTTAAATTTTTTTAGTTGACATATTTCAAGTAAAAAAATTTGAGTAAAATGGATTCACTTATTATTCAATTATTACTACAACTCACATGAAATAAATTCAATTCAATTTATATTATATAATTTTTTAATATATATTAATATAATATGTATTATATAAATATATTATATTATATATGAGAAATATTGAAGAGGTTCGAGATATATTAAAGAAAGTTGAATAAGCATATATATATATATAATTAAATTTAAAAATAAAAATATAATACGAATTATATATAAAATAAATATTTTAATTAATTTAAAAATAATTTTAAATTAAATTTAGGGTTACACTGGCTCCTGAGTTAAGACCTAATATACAGGTTCATATTTTTATAATTATAACATTGGAGTTCCTGAATTTTTGATAAATTATCAAATGAGTTTTTTTTATTTTTTTAAAAAAAATTAAAATTATTATTATACCCTCCCCATTTTTCTCCTGACGATCGCTGCGCGCACGAGGTCCCACGGCCATCGGCGGGTCGCACGTCCCGCACTAGGCCGTAGGGACGGCCACGGCCGGCGGCCCTTGCGCGCATCAAGCTAGGCTACAGAGACCGCTGCAACCCTAGGACCGCCGCAGCCCTGCCGATAGGGGCTGCGTCCGTCCTCGCGGCTTGACTCGGCACGCGCAAGGGCTGCCGGCGGGGTTGCGGTCATCCCCGCGGTTTGACTCGACGCTCGCGAGGGCTGCCGGCCGCGGCCGTCCCTGCGGGCTTGCGCGGGGCATGCGACTTATCGACGGCCGCGAGATCTTGCGGGTGTAGGGATCGGCAGGAGAGAGAGGGGGAGGGGTATAATGGTAGTTTTAAAAAAACTTTAATAATAATAAAAAAATTATTTGATAATTTATTAAAAATTCAGAATACTGATATTAAAAAATATAAATTAAGTCTTAAACCCAGAGACTTGGATGTAATTTACCCTTAAATTTAATATCTTCCAATTTGGATTGTGCCAAAGCAGCCAAACGCGCTCGAGCTCTCGACTCGTTCTCCGCCCTAGCTCGGAGAAATCACTGTTCCAGTTCAAAGCTCCGTTCTCTCTGCAAGGAAAGCTGGAACCACGGTCCTTCCTCGAGCCATTATTGCTCGTTAATGGCAGTTTGATTCTTTCTTATCCCTCTTTGTGGATGGCCGGTGGGGGAAGGAGTCAACGAGGGAATGAGAATTCAACCGGTGGCAAAAGGGACGAGGGAGCGAATCACGGATTCTGGGAATGGAAGAGAACAACGGGGAATAAGAATAATCCTCGGAATTTTCCCGGTCCGAATCTCGCCATGGATTCCCTCCCACTTTCTTCAAATTCTGTGTCCTGCTCGCCTTTTAACTTTTAAGTGGAATCTTCCATGCGAACCTCCGAGCTCGGAGATCGCAGATCAGATCTGCCCATCTGTCCTGCTTGAAGTAAGCGCCATTCTGCCTTTTCCTCTTCTTTGTTTGAATGTGCGTCTGTTTCATACTAAACTTCAATTTCAAAATGCTTCAAAATTTGAGATTTTACTTAGTTTTTATGGTCTTAGTTATATACTAAAAAGAAGATGCTAATTTAAAGGTAAGAAAAAAGAATGACTCAAGTGTTAGTTAAGCGTGAAAGTTGAGCATGAGAGACATCCGAGGCTCGAAACTAGCTATTTTATTTCAATGGACAATAATGGAGCAGACCTAGTTCCAAGAGCCTTCAGCTGATATGAGGTCTAGGGATGGCACCCAATATTTTATTGCTTGACTTAAGTGGGACTATACCGGTTTATAGTTTAATGATGAGATATTTCCAAATGGGAAATTTAGATGATTAATGACAAAGAAATTATGTTTTTAATGTTGTGCACTATTTTAATTGTGTTGTTTTTCAAGATGGCTTGTAGTTCATATGTTAAATGACCTCTTGGCTGCTTATTTATGAAACGTAAGAGCTTAAAGTATTCATGACTCAAAACTAGTATTGGGCAATCATTCCCTACTAACATCTTCTTCCAGCCTGCATAATTATCTGTAGGATTTCTTTTCTTTTCAAAAGATTGAATCATCAAGATATGGGGGAATAATCTTTCTATAGGTAACTTCTTCTAGCATTTCTTATTTGCCTTATGTAGACTATTCTCAGCCTTATGTGTACTTTAAACTTGCTAGTGTCCCTAACCTCTATTACATTGAAACGTGGCCTGTTATAATTAATATTTAAATGCATTTCTGAATCTCTAATTCTATGTGCAGCATTTTCAAATATCTCTTCGTAAGGCATGGAGTTCTCATTAGCTTTTCTCTGTTGCAGGTCTTGACCTGCCTGAGGAAGGTACAGAATTGTTGGCAACAGAAGCAACAGGTCAGCTTGAAAAGTGGTGGTAAGGTGCCTCTGCCACAGAGCCTATGCACACAGTTTTAACTTGAGCTCAATTGATTCCATTTCTTCAGTTAATTATATCCTGTATATGCTGTGTAGAGGTACTTCTCGAGTCAACATGAATGCATTAGTCGCAACAAGTAGAAATTTCAAGCAGGCAGCTAAGATACTTGGTTTGGATTCAAAGCTGGAAAGGAGCTTGCTTATTCCTTTTAGGGAGATCAAGGTACAGGAGGCATATCAGCTGTAACACGTTATGCTTTGTTACAACTCTACCCTGGCCTCTTAACATGGTTCACTATATTTAAAATACTTTTTTTTGCTCTAGGGAGGCGCATCTGGTCTTTTTATGCACTGACCCAATCTATAAATCTTTTAAAAAATAAAGTCAATGAGCAAGGAAAAGACTTCTTATTTCCTTCACTGATACTGGCTTAAAAGTTTTTGATATAGAAATTGTTTCTCTTATTCCCATTTTTATCTTTGAATGTATCATGATGTTATTCTAAGATCATGGACCTGGAAAAAATCTTCATGTAATCGTTGTTATTCTCTGATTTTTTTGTGATAATATTTGCTTGTTGATGCATTGCCTGCAGATAGTATCAAAACGTCTCACTCTATAGAATTGTCAGCAACATTGAAATTTTAAATGCAGGTGGAGTGCACAATCCCTAAAGATGATGGTACTTTGGCATCCTTTGTAGGATTCAGGGTGCAACATGATAATGCTAGAGGCCCTATGAAGGGAGGAATCAGATATCACCCTGAGGTGGATCCTATTAATTCTCCTTCTCCTTATTGATTCCATTTTACCATAAATTGAAATGTAAATTTTACTGAATGATTGTGTTCTTTTTGTGGAGCTTGCTCTATTAGTATTATATGAGTTCCTCCTTACTGCAACATGAGAAATTATGTCATATTATTTGAATAAGTGACAGATATCCATGGAATTTCTACTTCTAGAGTTGCCAATAATGATAGGTTCGGGAACATCTTATTTGATCTGTTAAATGAAGAATGTTCGTTCATTAATCTAGGAACTGAATGAGTTTGTTTATTTCCTTAATTGTGCTATAACAACAGTAACAACCTTTATCCCAAACCAATTGGAGTTGGCAATATACTTCTTCTCTATTCAACTCCATGTGTGTAACAATGCTTTCCATGAGCGCAATTGATTTTAAGGCCACCCTTTATAGCCTCATTCCAAATCATTTTTGCTCTTTTTTCTTCAGACAATGTGACATGGATCCCTTCCCAATTATGTACGGTCTTCATCGATGATGACATGACTAAACCACCCTAAAATATCTTCTTTCAATCACATCCTCAATAGGTGCCACACCTCCTTTTGCTTTGGTACGATCAATTATGGTTTGTTCCACTAATGTGTTTCCACTCCATCTTAGCATCTACCTTGGGTTGAACTCATTTTCTGAATATCCACTTAACTGCTCAAAATTCACTCTTTATATAGCAAAGATGTCAGAAAATAGTTTTATAAAGTATTTCCTTCAAGCCAATTGACATCTTCCTATCGCATATGAGTCCCATCGATCTCTATTTTAACTATCCTTCGTTGGTTCTGTGATTAGCATCCTCCTCTATAGTCCCATTACTATGGATAATAAACTTGAAGTACTTGATATACTCACTACATGGGATTATTGTCCCTTTTAATCACATAACATTTCCTTAATTTTGCTAGAATGTACTTGAAGCACTCTTTTTTTGATAACTTAATTAGCAATCTACTTCTTTAATACAAGTGCATCTATTTTGACTAACTTTGCACACCATATATTTGGTTTTAAATTTACTAAAATGAAAATTTTTAGGATTTAAGGTATTTTTTATAATTCGAGTGTCGCCTTAGTCTCCTCTTTAGTCTTATTATTAATAAGAATATCATGTGCGAAAAACATATATCAAGGCATCTTTTATTAAATGTGTTCAATCAAAACATTTATAACTAAGACAAAGAATATTGACTTAACGTTGAACCTTGATGTAATCCAATTGCAATAGAAAAATCTTTATTCAAACTCATTGTGTCCAAACAAAAATAACAATTCTATTATGCATGTCTTTAAGAACTTAAATGTAAGCAATACTTTCTTTTCCAAAATTCTTCAAAGCATTTTTAAAGGATGGTTTTGAGACAAACCATAAATAACTGAAATTTTGCCGTAGATATAGAATTTAAAAGCTTCTTTTACTTGCATAACACTTATCATCATCACTGCCATTGTTTAACTTCAATAGCCATTAACTGCCGTTATTTGGATGAATTTTGAAAGCTTTTTTCTTTTTTGAAAGTTGGTTTTTGGATGCATTTCTTCGGGCAATTCTTCCTATGAGGAAAACTGTATTCAGCTAAAGATAAACAAAAATTCATACTAATCTTTTCATGTGAAACTAAAAATAGAGGTGCTATGATATTTTAAAACTTTGGAAATTTAGGTTGACCCAGATGAGGTTAATGCCTTAGCACAATTAATGACATGGAAGACTGCTGTAGCAAACATACCATATGGAGGGGCAAAAGGTGGAATTGGATGTGCTCCCGGTGAATTAAGTGTGTCAGAGCTTGAGCGACTGACTCGGGTTTTCACTCAGAAAATACATGATCTAATTGGTATTCATACTGATGTCCCAGCACCAGATATGGGAACAAACCCACAGGTCCTTGTATATGATTTTTTATTGTTTCTCCATGTTTTTGCTTAAATGCTGCTTTATTTGCATTTACTGACTTCTTTTATTTTGGCAATTGGTAATAGACAATGGCTTGGATACTAGATGAATACTCCAAATTCCATGGCTACTCACCAGCTGTTGTAACAGGAAAACCTGTTGTAAGTGATAATAACATAATATTTAAAAAATTTCTCTAGCTTGTTGGACTGACACTGAAGCTGCAATATCCTCTGACTTCACTTAGATGACAGGTCAAAATTATTTTATCTCTACTTGTTTATAGCACTTCAAGCTTCCATTGTTCAAAGAATTTTCAATTACATATATATCTATATATATATATATATTGTATACATTCTTCATCATACGCCTCACTTTTGGGTAACATCCAAGTATTAAATCCAATGTGGAACTTTCTTATGCCCTAAGAATTATTGACACTTCGGTATATTTCTCAAACTTCGATGAATGCTAATCCTCAGGTTTGGCTACTCAATAGCCGAAAGGTCTAGAGAAATCGTAAGTAGGAATATAACATATCAGATGCAAGATGGGGAAAAATGCTGCTGAAATGACATTGTTAATAGCTATTTGCATGAAAATTGAAATGTCCGAATTTGTAGAAATTTCCCTGTTTCTTTGACCTTGTAGGCATGTTGTAGAACTTATTTTTACTGTTTTTAATTACTCACCTTTGATACATTTTTAAACTTTGATGAAGTGCATTCCTTTAATGAAATCTCAAAATGTTTGGTGATTCACAAGTCCAAAGATGCGTGTTAAGGTCGTAGAAAGTTAGTCCTACATTGGTAAGTTCGCCATAGGTTGTGGCGGTTAGTTACAAGCGGATGACTCATATCCATAAGCCTAGACTTTTGTAATGAATGTCCACTTGTATATTAGTCCCTTTTTATCTCTTCAGTAGTCTGACATCAAAGCCAATGGTTTGGTCGGGATTGGTGTTGTCATGCTCCTATAGTTCTTTGCCTTTTGCAATCATGGTTGAGTTGCTAAAATAGTTGTTATCTCACATTGTGGTCCTCAATGGTTAGAGATGGACTCTTGATTGATAATGCAATTAATAGGTGGCTCATTGAAGGGGGAGTGAGCCCAATGTGGTGGATTCTCAAGTGGGGGATATTGTTATATGCATCTGAGAATAATAAATTATTAGTCCCACTTGGTAAGTTCACCGCATGTTATGGTGGTTATATACAAGAAGGTGACTCCTATTTATAAGCCTGAATTTTGGGGTTAATAGGTGTCACTCACTTGTATGTTTAGCTTCCCTTTTATTTTCTGGATTGATGGGAGATCTCAAAATAGGTTGCTCCAGGACTACCATAGTTTTGATTGGTGTATAATAGATATATGAAATAGAGATTTTAGATGAAGTCATTAAAGTGCAACATATTGGCAGTGATATTTATTTATATGTTTTTTTCGAAAGTGAGATTTATGCATATGTTGAAGAGGTGGTTTATAGTGACCCCTGCAAGAAGAAAAATAAAGAAAATAACTCAGAAGAATAAGCAAGGATTTACATGGTTTGGAGGGAAGACCCTCCTATGTTCTCAAGCGAAGCCAAAAAAAAAAGACTTAGAAAAAGAAGTTCACAAGATGTGATTACAAAGGATGCTACAAGGATAATAGGTTTCTTTCTCAAAAGCTTTCAAAGGAGTAGTATGAAGGAATTAGTTTCTTAAGGATTATAGGGTAATTATTCTGGTTTTTCATTCTATCATCGTGCATCGTGTTGTGAGCTGTCATGGTGGCACTGCTAATGGGGAATTGTCAGTGGATCCGCAAACTTTCAATCACTAACGGTCCAAGACTTTGCTATGGCGGCACCACGACTTCTTGGGTCGTCAAGGAAGAGGGTAACTAGGCAATGACGTTACCTCTATGTGGTTTGCCGCAAAGTTGATGGGCAATGAATGGGAAGAAGTTGACTTGGCAAGTATTGGATTAGCTCTAAGTGATTGAATTGGACTGGGGGGCGGTGGATTTCTCGGAGAGCATGAGTTTTGGCTGACTTATTGGTATCATATACAGAGTACAATTGATTTTGCGTTGATTATCGGAAAAGTTTGGACGAGTTTCAATGTGTCTTGGATCGCTCGTGGAAGCTTAAATATTAGGTTAAAGAAGATAGTCTCTGGCTTACGATTTTGTCCTTAGTGAACTGTAGGTAGCTGCAGCTTGTTATCAGTTTGGTTGGAATACTCGGGCTTCACAGAATCAATAGGGTTACATGATTGCCCATGTGAACTGCCAGGATTGAAGCGTCCATAATGCCTTATTTTGATTTGGTTATCTTTCTCTAACTATTAGGTGACATAATCTGAAGGATGCAGGATACTTACCAAAATAAAATTTGGTAGCTGCATAAAATTTCATTCTTGTATGTGGGATTTTGTCATAGAAATACTGACCATTTAACAATTTATTTTTTCTTATTTAGGGTAGTTTATATTCGTGATGTTTCTGATTCTTCTTATAAACTTGTTCCCTGGAAGGATCTGGGTGGATCATTGGGCAGAGATGCAGCTACTGGTAGGGGAGTCCTATTTGCTACAGAAGCTCTGCTTGCAGAACATGGGAAAAACATCTCTGACCAGCGTTTTGTCATACAGGTTTGGTAAAATTTCATTAACTGGCATTGAGTCAATTTTAAGCAAGTCAGCCTAATCACAAATCGAAATCTTCTATTTCAAGTCGAGCTTGATACGAGTCTATTATAATCTCTTTGATTTTGAGTTTATTTGTAAGTTGAATCAAGCTTGTTGCATGTATTATTTTTTATATAAACATCTGAATTTTACACATTTTATACATACATTCAGTTGTATTGTACCTTAATCTCTTTCACTGGCTCAACCTCATTGTTAACTGCAGAATGGAATGTTTGTGTGTGTGCTTATGCATAAATGGTAGGTAAATGAAACTCATTTTGAGTGAATCGATTTTAAGTCGCAAGAAAATTGAGTTAACTTTGTACCATCAACATTTGAGTAATTATTGAGTGATTTTCATACATAATTCTCAGCCCTACACATATATGCACCTACAAAGCATGGAGATTGTTCCCTAGAGTAGATTGCATAACCTCCTGGTAAAGACAATGAGGCAACCTAACCACTATGCCACAGAAATAACCAAATACAAAAATATAATGTCTATACTTAATCAATTTTTCTTCATGAATTAGACATTAGGAAATTTGTGATGAAAATTTTAGATTGAGAACTTCGGGTGGCTAAGTTCAATTATAGCTCCTAAATTGAAATTTTGGTTGATATGGATCAAAGCTGCATTTTGACATTTATTGTTATTTTTGATTCGCATTCTGACATTTATTATCCATTGTTTCTATGGAATTCTGTTTAGCCTGCTGTGGAGAACATCTTCCCTTGGAATATATCAGTTAAACATCACCTATCTATTGGTGCTTTTCGCTGTTACATCTATTGTTAGTTTGCTACAGACAATGTTGTGGTTTTCTTTTTAGAAAAGCTTTTGTGTTGGATGCATTAGGCAAAGATCAATTCAAAAAACTCTTTTTTTTTCCTGAAATAGTTACTAGCTTAATCATCATGCTCATCATCAATTTGATCAGGTTCATGGAAACTTTTTGCCAATGATTCCTGTATAATATTGCAGTCATTGTTCTTGTTTATGCAAACCACTTTCATTATCTTTGACTAAGTTATTTTTTGACTGCAGCTTTCCGTTCATATTCCTTTCAAATAATTTCTTATCTCTCCCCCTCTAATTTTGCATCTTGTGCTCTTTGTTATGGATGTCCAAATCATATGGAATTTTTTTTCAGTAAACTTATTCTGAATAGATGTTATTGCTCACCCTTCTATTGCTCTAGTTATTTGTTAATATTATTACTAGTGTCATTCAATATTTATGTTATCATTCTCATTTCAATTTGATTATTTATTCATTTATTATCCAATATTTAAATCAATTTCTTAAAAAACTGACCACAGTTGATTGAAAAGGTTTTATGACAAACTATTAGCCTAACATTAACTTTAATCTTGCATTTAGATTTGACAAAGTCAACCTGAATTTTTGATATTATTAAAATGCCATTGGTTGAACATAATCTAGATTTAGTGCTAGGTGAATGCCAGTGTCATCTAGATATCTATGTTATTCAACAATTATTGTTTATTTGGCTGAATGTTATTATGTAAAGTATAATGATTTCAGGTTTCATGGACCTAAAAATAACTTTTCCTTAAAACCACAACCTCCCGCTTCTTTATCATGGAAACAGATCACCACCTCCCTTATTTCAACGTCTCCCTCTTCTCTATCATCGTTGATATGTCTTAGGTGAGGTTACATCTAGATTTCGCTCTATTTTTTGTGACATCTAATCTAAATATCAACCTAGAATGATAATTTTATATTTTTTTGTAATGCTATCTAATCATATCAGCAAATTAAATAATTATTTTCTCAAAATAACATGATATAATTAATATATCAATAACATTAAACCAAACACTCTTAAATTGCCTTTAGTCCAAATACCTTATAAAATGCTCACGCTTTTCTTGTAATTTAGGGATTCGGGAATGTGGGTTCTTGGGCTGCTCAACTTATCAGTGAAGGTGGTGGAAAAGTTGTTGCAGTTAGTGATGTGAGTGGAGCAGTTAAAAACAGAAGTGGCTTAGATATCGAGAGATTAGTTAAACACTCGATCGAAAATCGTGGTATTAAAGGTTTCAGTGGGGGAGATTCAATCGACTCAAACTCACTATTAACTGAAGAATGTGATGTGCTTATTCCAGCTGCACTTGGTGGAGTGATAAACAGGTTCCTTTTGTTAACCTCACCTTGAACTTGACATTTTTTAATGATTGGTCTGTTTGTTTGTGCTCATTCTCATCTTATACCATATTATAGTAGAAAGCTTATTTTTCTGATTCCAAATGCAACTAGTCACAATGTGGCAAACTATTTGTATGAAGCATTTTTGGAATTGTTTGCATTGCATATATTTTAGGAGTAATTTCATTCAGCCCCTAAGATATAACCCAGATTCCATGGAAGTCCACAAAAAGAAAAAAGTGTCATTTGGGTTCCTGCACAAAATTTTTTTATGCGGGTCCTTTTTAACATATTCTGTTAAGTTTAATTGTTAAGTTATGATTTTAAAAAAAATTAAAAATACATATTTAAGCATTACAAATATGTTTAAGCATTTTCAATTGCTATTCTAACTTTAACTTAAATTTTTTTCTTATATTCTAATCTATGCTAGTAATTTTTAATATTCAAACATATAGTTTAAGCTTTTTAAAATAACAACTCAACTGTTAAACTTAATGGAATCTATCAAAAAAGACTTACGTGGAAAAAGTTTTTGGCAGAAGAGATCTAGGTGACATGTTTCTATTTTTATGAACTTACGTGGAATGATGAGTCTATCTCAAGGGCCTGGATGAAATTACTCTTTTATTATATATATATATATATATATATATATATTTTAATAATTGTGTGCTATACAAAAATAGTTGTGATGACAAACTTTCACTCTTTTGTTAACTTTTTAAAGGGAAAATGCAAATGACATTAGAGCTAAATATATTATTGAGGCAGCCAATCATCCAACGGACCCAGAGGCTGATGAGGTAAATCTTTGCATATTTTAGAGCGAGCAAAAGGATAGCAGCTTGAAATACTTCATCATCGGTATTATATACTAATGGAAATTAAATGATTTTCAAGATGATTTAGTTTTGCTATTCTTACTTGTTCATAGATTTTGTCAAAGAAAGGTGTTCTTATTCTGCCAGACATACTTGCGAACTCCGGTGGAGTCACTGTGAGTTACTTTGAGTGGGTTCAGGTTGGTTCCTTAATCACCTTCTAAGAAAAAATAACATTTGAGTTCATGCTAAGTCGATCACCCGTAATAGCTTTGTCCTTCCTTTTTCATGTTGATGAAGTCTATTGAGTTCTAAAAACCAACATCTTACTTATTGGTTTTTTTGATCCAAGCCTTGATTTATCTCATTATATCTAAGTTTCCAAGGAGTGCCAGGATCAAGATTTGACCCTGCTAGATAACACATAAAGATAACTATCTTGAGCCTTAGTTTGAGAATCATATCCCAGGTCATTTTGGTCTTCGCACCTCTCTTTATACTATCATAATTTGAATTTTTATACACATGTAAACCTGCAAAGGTTGGCGATGCATAATAAACAAATTATCTTAGAAATCCCTAAGTGTCTAAAGTTACCAAGGAGTGGCATGATCAAGATTTGATGACTCTACTAGATAACTCGTAAAAGTAACTATCTTGAGCTTTAATTTGATAATTACATCCCAGGCCATGTTTGTCTTCTCGCTTCTCTTTATACTACCATGATTTTAATACTCACACGCATATGACGATGCATAATGACCAAACTATCTTAAACATTCTTTTAGTATCCTCTTTAGGTGGCATGTTCACTGTCTCTACTGATACAATTATTTCTAATGTTTCCATTGGTAATTAGTTGTTTCCATATGCTTTCAGAACATTCAGGGGTTTATGTGGGATGAAGAGAAGGTAAACTCGGAGCTGAAGAAATACATGGTCAAGGGTTTCAAGGATGTGAAGAAAATGTGCAAGACCCATAACTCTGATCTCCGCATGGGTGCCTTCACCCTAGGAGTTAACCGAGTTGCTCGAGCCACTGTCCTTAGAGGTTGGGAGGCCTGATTTCAGGGTTTCATTCAATTTAGACAACGAGCAAATGCATTTCGTTGTGGTATTATCCTTTGAATATGACTTTTTTGGATCGGATGAAATTTTGTTTATGTAAAATAAAGCATCTAAAAATGGATGTAATGGTGTTATGGATTTTGCAAAGATTTGCTTTAAAATGGTATTCAAGGTATAGACCTTCTCTTGTTTTTTCTTTAAGAGAAATGTCCCTCCCTTCTGTTCTGTTTTCTATATTTGATAACGATGAAATTTATATACTTTTGGCTTACATCGAGAAAAAATGCATGGCATTTCAGTTTGTTTCCATTGAGTGTGTTTTTTTGTTTTGAAAGTGAGTTTCTTTTCCATTAGTTTGCAATTTTATTGCATACTGAGATCCTAGTTTCATTTATATTGCCATTTTCATACTTTTCATTTGTAGGCCAACTGGCCTTTTGTCTTGTGCCCGCTTTAGGCTTGGTATCAGAGCATCTAGTTGTCTACATGTGTTGATCCCATTTTTCATTTTAGGTTGTTAATTATCACATATTCATGCATATTTATGTGTTTGTGTCATCGGATGATCCGAAACCATAGTTAAGAAAACTAGACTTGGAAACTTCTTGACCTCCCTGAGACAAGAAGGTGGTCAAGTGTAAATGAGTCTAGAATGACTATGAAGTAGGTGTTTTGAATGCTAGATTCAAGGCTAGACTGGTGGCGTTGTGTTACTGTCAAATTTTGAGCATCAATTTCAGTGGCGCGTTTTCTAGAATCGTGAAGCAGACCTTTATCCGCATCTCGCTTGCTCAGGCTTGTAGCTCAGAAGGACATAGAAACTTTAGCAGCTTAACATAAGAACAACGAGCTTGAGGGGAAGATTCTTACGCAACAACTTATAGGTTTCGAGGTTGCAGGCATGGAGAACTTGTTTGTATCAGTTGAGGAAGCCATTGTGCGGTTTAAAATATAAGAGGTTTGATTCTTTTATGTTTCGCCATGAAATTTTAAGACGCAATATCGACAGCTATGTTTATTTCAAGAAGCTGTTGGATGGTTATTTCATCTAGGATTCCTCTATGTTGATGACACACTGTTTGACTCACAAAATATTGAAATTTATAGAGTCTGAAAAATCTTTTGAGGATAGAGTTTGAAATGAAAGAACTGGGTGCAACAAAGAAGATACTAGCATGGAGGTCCACAAAAGTCAGATTCAAAATGAAGGTTCCAATTCATATTTTATGCCTATGCCTACACGTTTTCGGCTTTGAGAAGCACCATAGGTAGAAGAAGACGTTGAGCACATGAAGTGTTTCATATGCCTGTCTAGTGCGGAGTCTGATATAATATGTCTATTTAAAATTAAATTAGGTTAATTTTCACTTAGCCAAACAAACAGGCCTATAATGTTACTTTCTAAACTTGTCACTTTAAAGTAATGTTGAAAATCCTAAAAATTGTTTTTCATTCTTCCAGCTAGCTACTTGTGATTTCTATAGGGATTTTCTTTTTTGGGGTCCCAAAGATTTAAATGTTACAGTGTGAAATAAAATTATTTTATTATTAAAGATAATATTGAATGTGAAATAAAGTTAATTTGTTTTATTGAAGTATGTATAGGCTGTGAAATAAATTTATTTTTTAATATTTAAATTTATGTATGATGTGAAATAAACAGAATATATTAATGGAAGTAAAATTTGGTAGTTTTTTTAACTTCAACCAAATGAGGCCTTAGAAGAAGCTATAAATCCTGTGCAGGTATCAATCCAGCGGCACTTACTCCAGTCTACGACTCATGGGACTACTTTCTTTTCTCCAATAAAAGACGTGACGTTGTATGTTTTGGCTATTCACAAAAAGGTAGATTATTGTTTTTATATAATTTTGAGAAATTTCAGTTTTGTCTTGATTGCTGTTATGCTTCAGAGTATTATTATGCACATTGAAATGAAATTCAATGCATCTTTACATGCATTCAGTTTTTGTCTGCAGATTGAATGCAATTTTTACTCTACTGACTGAAAATTCAGATTAAATGCTTCAATGTTATATGATTGACTGCATATTAAATGCAGATTCTATATGCTATGTATAGTTACTGGTTAGTGAACTATCCTTCTGTCCCCATGCAATTTATTTTGTCTACTAAATTCATCTTCCTTTAAAATTGAAACTTTATATTGCTATGAACTGTGTTTTCAACAGAATTCAGCTTGTCTATTTTAATTCAATTGTCAGGGTATTTTGTGGCATGCAATTTATTACAGAAGTGCAGCTTGAACAGAATCTGGATCATGTGAATTCATCTTATTGAAAGAATTCCGTGCCTTGTTTTAGAGAACGCTCGGGCGGTGGCTCCGATTATCGACTTGTGTTGGTCTGTTATAATTGAATTTGGTGATTTTGGGTTGCGTGCATGTCGAACATTTAGAAAACAAAACCAAATGAATGAATCATGTTCATCTATCTGCAAGTGGTGCACAACACAACACTTTGCTGAAAGTTTGAGAAGGGTTTTGATTTTCCTAGGAGCTCATTGGAATCTTAATGGGCCTTTTTTTCATCTTATGTTGGGCCCATCCTTTTGGTGGGCCTTTTCATTTTTTCCTTGTGATTGTACATTAATCTAACCGCCAGAATGACGTTACGTGCTGAATTCAAAATTCAAATTAAAATTGATTAAAGTTAATTAGAAATTTTTATATTAGTTTTGTTCATATTTGATTTGATTTGATTCATAATAGATTCGAGAGATTTGAAGGCTTGCTATATTTTGAGTTAGTTTTATTTTATTTTAATAGAATTAGTTTCATATTTGTTTAGATTTATTTGACATTTTTTTTTTCAGCATTAGTGTTATATTTTTAAATATAATCATGGGATCTCCCTGTATAACTAGATCGCGCCCAACATTACATTAGTTGGTTCCTACTCGAGCCCAGCTTTCGCACACCTGCTGATCGTGCCGTTTGCATCAAATCTCGGCCCGCCGAACCCAACAGTGTGCCAGGCCCCCTCCATAGCCCTAACTTTGAACAATTATATTAAACTATTCAGACCTTATCAGAGAATGTATAATCTTCTTTGAATCTATTTTATTACAGAATTTTGACTCAATTAAAAATTACATTATTCAGTTTGAATTATTCAATTTAGTTCTACCTGTGTCCTTATATAATTTAAAATTAAAATAAAATTACTGTTGAATTTATTTATAAGATTTTGTCCTAATCTCCGAAACTCTAGATTAGGGCATGTTTGGCATGAACTTAAAAATGAACAAAGAAATAATATAAATTTTAAAAAAATTATTTTACATCCAACACAAATTTTAATTTTAAAAATCAATTTTATTTCACATCCAACGTAAATTTTAATTTTAAAATTAATTTTATTTCACATATTACACACCTCCCAATATTAAAATAAATTTCTTTCCCATCAACTCTATAAAATAATTTTTTTTTCTTACCCAAATTTATCTTCCAATTAAACAAACCCTTAATCTATTGAAGTTAAAATTCATGTAAAAATTTAATTTAATAAATTTATATTTATCAAATAATTTACTTTAACTTTAATCTTAAAATAATGTAATTGGTAGATTGATAAATTTTATTTATATATTTATAATTTTGAAAAGATTTTAAATTTAATTGAAATAATTTATTATTTAATTTTATAAATTAAAGAATTTGCATATTATTTTTTATTTTTCATCACGCATCTTAAAAAAAAAAAATCAATGACTGGCCGTGATGATTTACTCCAATGAAAGAATTGTTTTGATAACCAGCGAACCAAAATGATCGATAGGTTGATTCTCTCGAGTTTAAGCGATCTAGTGCTAGCTCAAACTTAAAATTTTCGAATCTATTTCATAATTTATGTTTGCATATTTTTTTAATATATTATATAAAAATATAAAAACTATATATACATGTATAAATATATAGTTATATATTTATTAAATAATTTTAAACTAATTCATGTTTATATAAACACACCTTAGTTCTAACTCGACTTGAAATGACATTTAAGTTTGAGTTGCGGCTCGAAGCTCAACTCGAAATTATTCGCATCAAACTCAAATCGATCTCAAATTTCGAGCGAGTTTTGAGTTTTGGGATATTCATGTTTATATATAAATGCATATTTAGTAAAATATATTCTAAATTTTTTTTATAAAAATATAAAAAAATAATGTAAAATAAAAAAATGATGCAAAATAGAATTTTCTCGCAGCTGCGCCGAATGTGTGCTGGTCAAATCAGATGCTGTTTTTCAGAGACAAACAAATTTGAACGAAATATCTTTCATATTAAATTATTTTCTTAAATTCCGATCATATAATAATAAAATAAATAATTATAATATTTTAATTAAAGCAATTTTTTAACCAATTATAATTTTTTAAATTCTAACAAAAAAATAATTTTATTTTATATTCTACGTTATCTCAAAATAATATTACATTTATCTTAAATTTTGTATATTTTTAAATAAAATTATCACATCAAAAAATATTTTTATCGTAATTAATCAAAAAAGAGGTTTTTACCCGTATGACACAAAAAAACTTCAATATTTACTTATTAGACACCCTAAAGTTAAATATTACATGACACACACTTATTTATTTTAATTTTACAACCAACACACCCTAGGTTAAAAAATTCTTACAATTTTATTTAAGTAAACCATACTTAAGTTATGTTTTAACTAAATAAAGTTCTAGGAATAAAATCTAACCCATTTTGTATCTTAAATTAAATCTAATCGTTAAGATAAGCATCTAACGATTAGATTTAAAATATTCTACATAAATAATAGATTTAAATAGTTTTTAATATGTAAGATTTAAGTTAAGGTGCACCGAAAGTTAGATTTTATTCTTATGAACTTTATTTAAGTTAAAAACATAACTTAAGTATGGTTTACTTAAATAAAAATATAAGGATTTTTTAACTAGGGTGTGTTTGGTTGTAAAATTAAAATAAATAAGTGTGTGTCATGTAATATTTAACTTTAGGTGTCTAATAAGAAATTTGAAGTTTTTTGTGTAATACAGATAAAAATCTCAAAAAAAAAAACCCACACAAAAAAAACGAGTGGGATCATAAAAAAGGACGATGAACAGTAATCAGCAGCATTAATCTCCAATGGACCAATCTTTGAGGGATTCAGTGGTCTCCATTCCCAAAGGCTATGTTCCTTCGGAACCCATTCAAGAAATTCCCAAAAGAACCATCTTGGTCTTTGTTTGTCATGCCACTTGCTGAAATTTTACTTCTTGCCCTTCTCAGAGAGA
The DNA here is from genome assembly GCA_002786265.1 of Apostasia shenzhenica. NCBI lineage: Eukaryota > Viridiplantae > Streptophyta > Magnoliopsida > Asparagales > Orchidaceae > Apostasia > Apostasia shenzhenica. Next base: position 975,376 of record KZ454794.1, read on the forward strand.
TTGATTGTTTAATTGCGTGCAAAGCTCTCTCCTTCCTCAATCCTCAGAAATACCATCGAGAAAAGTAAAGCTCTCTGACTTACCCATTTCTGTTGCTCGGTTCTGCGTTTTTTTTGGAGCTTTTTCCTTCCTGGTTGAGCTCCCATGCCCCTTTTTTTTTTACAGATTTGGGGATTAAGGTTCAGTTCCCTTTGACACTGTAGAGATGATTGTCATCTGTGTTATTACTTAGAGAGTTTTTGATGAGGGTTTCTTCCTCTACTGTCAACTGCCCTTTTTATTGCTTCTCTCCGCCGCCGCAGCCTCCACCTGCTCATTGCCAGCCTTGTGCTTTGGAATCGAAGGATGCCCAAAACAGTTCTTGTAGGTCTTCTCCATGCTCACTTGTTGTGGAGGAAAAATTGTGTGATGAGAAGATTGAGATTTCTGCAAATGGAGCAGATGGCCAAAAGATTGAGGTTTTTCTGAAGAGTAGCCTGAGGAAGAAGACCTCCAGCCCAAAGGAGATGGGAAAAGACAGGATCAAGTGGATGGATGATTTGGGGAAGGAGCTTGTGGAGATCAGGGAGTTTGATCCCATGTATGTTCCTTGCCCATTTTTTCATCGTAATCCATCATCTTAGTTTGTTTTCTCCCAAATTTTTACTATGATAGTATAGCTCCAACTAGGGATGGCAAGCATTACTCGAACCCATTTAACCTTTATAGAATAATATGGGGATTAGATTCACACCAGTAAGATAGGTTTGGGATTTTGTTGGTCATACCTGCCAAAGAGACCCTAGAATATTATAGATTGAATTTGACTTGAACATGAACTTTCCAATTGTTATATTGATGTTTTTTGATTCTTCAAATTCTTTAATGTAACATGTTTACATGTTATATCAATTTGTGAAGCATATTATCTTTGATCATGTGTGTTTTGGGATACATTGGGTGAATTCAAGAGCGGGTTGGTGTGGGTCAAGCCCACCCCCATACACTATTAAACAAGGCTGGGTGGGGCGGGGTGGGCTTTAAAAATGGAAGATGGTGTAGGTTATTAGATGGGTATGGGATTGGCATAGCTAATAAAGCAAGTTAGGAGTTTAGTAAACCTACCCTAAACTGTCTCTCTCATTGCCATCCTGTCGTTAAATTATTAGATCTTACCATCTAAAAGTAATGTTAATCATGGCTTTATAGTCTTGTGAATTGCATGTATTGCTAGAGTTCTTTTCTTTTGGCTTGTTAAATCCATAAAACATTAATACTACTAAAAAATAATACTTTGGTTATCTTCAAAGATTATAACAATATTCCCTTTAGTGCTTAACTTATTCTATCCTGCTACAATTTATCCTTCTCTGTTATGCTAATATAATCAATGATTTCAGTATTGACATTGATGAAACTATTCGACAATTGACTTAATAATTAATCACATAATTGAACATTCTTGATATATAAATTATGTTTGTGCTGCATACATAAATAATGTGATTTGGGTCTTTAATATGTCAAGCTCCCTTTTCGTTTGTGTTATTTAAGTAGTGGCCGTTTTACTCATATGTGGAAACAACCTTTGTAACTCTTATCTATTAACCGATTAAAGTGGCCATCTGAGATGGATTGCTTCTTGATTCCTTACTATTTATTTCTGTCAAACTTTCTTCTTTTGGCTTCATTAAGTGTTTCATGTGAATTAGTCTGAATTATAAAATGATCGAGTACTGACTGCTTCTCTCTTGACTTACAAGTAATTCACAGTTACTGTTTAGCAGATTCAGTTCTGTGTTGATCAATATGTCGATAAACTTTGTATGGTTTTTGTATGGTTCTAGTCAAAATTTGTAACTAATGAACTGAAATGAAATAGAGCTACATCCATTATGCAATGAGGTGAGAGTTCTATACCTATGAGAAGCATTTTTGTGTTCTGTTCTGTGTTGAGTAACATTTGTAGTCGGGTCAATGGCATAGTGCATGAGGATCCATATGCATCAATTTGTTTTCAAGGTTTCATAGGATTGTTAGTCTATACACTCGGTGATATTGAAAGACCCGAATCTTTGTTTTATTCATGGACAATGTGCAGTTATTTTCTACGTACTTTACGCAATGGAAAGAACAAGAAATCAAGATTTTCTACGTACTTCAGGGATTTTTATGTGAGTCTTTGTATTCATTGCAGTCATCATTAGAATTTTTTTTTTCGATGATGGTCGATAACAAGTGTTATTTGCTTTCTAATTCTGATGATGTGGTCATAGAATGCTGCCACCCGATCGTAAGGGTCCGACCTCAGAGACCCAGATGCAATTTATCCTGAGAATTATTTTGATCATGTTCCATGTGTTGATCGCTTGTCTTTTATGGCTAAAGCCAACTTCTTATCAGATCTTTGTTAGTATCAATTTCTCGGACTTGTGATTGAGATATTGTGCGAATTGTTAGTTCATTTAGTTGTGGAAAATTGCCTTTCTTGTTTCATTCTTTTCTTATTTAGAGAATTAGGTGTTGATCTTCTTATCCTTTTGATGTTCCTATTTGGATATAGTTTATGCTGGCTCAATTAACAAGCTTAAGCTACTAGCTTAGCTGGTTACAGTGTTATATTACATGATTTTGATGATCCTTGGGATGGTTTTTACTTGGTTTTTTATTCATATATTATGTATTTTCTTTTTTATTTCTTTACTAATATTTTCATTTCAATACAGTGAAGTAGGAGAATCATATCCAACCTGCTCATGTGTTATTGTTTGAGAGCTATTTCACTCATATTTGGAAGGTACAAATCTTAACCTGTTTGATAGTCATCTTTTATTTCTTTATTTTTCAATATACAGCCTCATAATTGTTATTGAATTGTGGGCCCTGCCTTAAATTCTTAATAGGGTAAATTGCATCCGGGACCCTCAGGTCAAGAGGGTGTTGCAAATTGGTCTCAACTTTTAAAAAGTATCGATTTTGGTCCCTTAGATTGTAAACGTATTACGGGTTTGATCCCTCTTTCAAAATCTCAACTTTTTAACTAGCTTTTCGTAATAGAAAATGTGAAATTTGATCATTGATTATTTGTTTGAACTGTATACTTATGTTAAAAAAAATTATACTCTCCATCATCATTTTTCTTTAAAAAATTAATAAAAATAAAAAAATTTAATCTCACATCTCTTACATTTTTCTTTCTAAAAATTTAAATTATGAAATATAAACATTGATATTTTAAAAATATATTTTTTATAATTCTAGAAATTATTGATTGAGAAATGATAAAATATTAATAATTATATTTTAATTGGGACTAAACAATAATTTTTGTCAAATCAGAGTTTTTAAAAATTTAGAACTAATTTGCAATGCCTTTTCGGCCTAAGGAGCTCATATGCAATTTACCCTTGTTAATATTATGTTCAGGCGCCTGAAATTCACATAAAAATCACTATTTAACCCCCATGATTTTAGAATTAGGATTTAGGGTTTAAGTCTTAAGGGTAAGTGTTGTTGTGTTTATGTGTGTTTGGAGATCTTTAGCATAATATAAAATAATATAGGTTAAACGTGTTAGTACTAAGATTTGGGGATCTATCTGTAATATCAAAGAACAGGGGACTAAATAAATAATTCACAAAGATTAACAGGATATGCATGAAATTCTCCCAAAATGTTTATATTTTTCTAACATTTGTGCAATTCAAATAAATTTTTAAAAAAAAATTCATACTAAAAAAAGCCAGGGGATTGAGGCTGCGTTTGGTATAAAAAGAATTTTTTTATATAGCTAAAAATTAAAAATTGTGTTCGATAAAATAAATTTTAAATTATTTTCAGTTTTTTAAAATTTAAAAACAGCTGTAAAAAAATTAAAAAATATAGTTTTTTAAAATAGTGATTTTGCTCTAATCATTTATGAACGTAAATGTTCTTAATATTATTTTAAATTTTAAATTTTAAACTATAAAATTTAAAATTGGCCTAAATTAAAGTTTGGCAAAAAAATTTAAAAAATTATTATTGATGTATATAATTTTTTATATTTTTGACGTATGTTATATAATTGATTTAATTTTTTATAAAAAAAAAAATAGAACAAAATCTAACTCACATAAGATATAATTAAAATATATAAAATAAATTTTATTTATTTAAAAAAATTACAATTAATATGTAAATAAATTATAAAAATAATATAATATATATATATATATTATAAAATTAATAACATGTAAATTTAATTATTTAATAAAATGAATTAATTATTATACATTTATAAAATATATATAATAAAAATATTTAGATAACACAATAGTTATATTTTTGATGATAACTTTTATATCAAATATATAAAATAGTTTTATTTAATAGTTATTTTTTATATAATTATATAGTATATTATTTTTTTATACAGCACAGTAACGTCAAACAGAAACTAATTTTCAACGATCAAAAATAATTTCACTTCAATCTGCATGAAAAATAATTTAATTTCATATAATGCACATTTTTAGGGTGATGTCACGTCAACGTAACGTGGGTTTATGTATTAATGGGATAATTACATATGAGGCCAAAAAAACATAGGTAATTATACATTAATACCCGAAGCAAGCTTAGGCTTAGATCGAATTGATCTCGATTCAAATTTAGCCCACATAAATTCGAATTGAATAAAAAATTGGATCGGAACTGAGTTGGTTTAGATCTAATCCATGACTGGCGATGAATCGAAACTTCAAACCGGATTTCGAGTTAATTTGAATCTCGCTTAAATTTTAATTAATTGGGCATCAGTTATTTAAAGAAAAAACTCAAGAACTACTGATTAGGTTCGATACTTTGAAGAACGATTTGAAAAATATTACAATAAATATTAAATTTTTAAATATCTGATCTGATTAGAGAAGATCCAAAATCCAATCCTTCAATTGCAAAAAGATCGTATTTATTTACTCATTAAATTCATATCGGATATCGGATTGGATCGGATCAAGATTTGACTCGTTGAGTCATTTACATGCCTACCCGAACTGCACATTTTGCAGTTTGGCCCTCTAAAATATGGGGAATTACACATCAACCATGTGAAGCTGCTGCTCTTTGATCTTCAATTCTCTCAGATATTCTGAAAGCATTCAATTTTTATGTTTTTTTTTTTTAGAGATTTACATACATACCCCTTAATTCATCTTGTATTACATATTAAACTCCTTATTTTTTAATTTTACAACTTTACCCCCTAAACCATCCAAAAATAATATTTTGTATATGTTCATAATATTTTATATATACCTATTATTAGTAATAAGTATCTAAATAATTATAATCAACAAAAAGAATCTTTTAAAAATCACGAGAAATGCTTAAATATGTTATTTTTGGATGATTTAGGGGTGAAATTGTAAAATTAAAAAACAAGGAGCTTAATATATAATTAAAGATAAATTAAGGAGCATGTATGTAAATGCCCCTTTTTTGTGGAAAGTGATGTTTGCTTCTTTGAGCCATTTATTGGTCTGCAGAAAAAAAATGTTTAATTTTTAGAATCAGAATTATTTTTTGAAGGCCAACATTTTATTGAATTTTCATAATATTTGGTATGACTGACATTTATTCAATTTCTAGCTAATCAAAATTTGATCAAAAATCATAGTTTACAAATTTGAGTTGTGATTAAATTTTAGGGTAAATTGCATTCAAGTTTCTGAGATTGAAAGAGCATTATAAACTAGTCTTTATTTTTTGACTTGAGGTTATAAAAGTGTTATAATTTTGTTTTTTTTTTTCAGAAGTTTACTATTTTTACTAGTTTTTTAAATAAAAAATATGAAATTTAATTATTTTTAATTAATTTTTATTATTTATATATTTTAAAGGATTATTACATTCCTCTGTTTATACTTTTTTTAAAAATTTTATTAAAATTTTAAAATTTAACTTCTAATTTCTTATTTATTTACTAAAAATTTAAAATTAAAAATATATAAATATTAATATTTTAAAAAATCATAAATTTAACAAACAAGTATGATTTTACACTATACTAATAAAAAATTTACAGTTTTGGGTCTAAAAAATAGAGCTTTTGTAACCACAAGTACTTAATTGATGCTTTTAAGCATTAGGACTAAATTTCAAAATCATTCCAACCCCAGAGACTTGGATGCAATTTACCCTAAATGTTATATCAGTTGAAAATAGATTGATTTACATGAATTGTAAGGTTAAATAATTCAAATTAACATCTTTTTAAGTTAAATTACTTCAGTTCAGTAGGTTTGAATCATATTTTTATAATTTTAAATAAAATGAGAGAAATTATAATGGTCTGGTAAATAAATTAAAAAAAAAAGATTAGGTGAAATATTATGCATTTTATTTTATATTTAGTTGTAGAGATGATTATATTTTTATCGTAATTTTCAAATGAGACATGAAAATTGTGATGTCTAGAAATAAATTAAAAACAGAATCAATGTGTTCAAGAATAAATTAAAACAAAGTTAATTAATTTTAAATAAAAGTAATTTAACTTGTAAATTCGATATATATTTTTATTTTTTTAATATATATTTAAGATATTTTAGAAAAATAATTTAGAGAATTCAGATTATAGGAATATGCAAAAATACTTTTTTAAATAAAAAAATCAGATTAAAAAGTACACATAGTTCAAATTTAAAAATAATTTATTTTTTTATTTGAAAATTGATTAAACTTTCTACTCAAAATTAAATAGATTTTTATTGGCTTAAATCAAACATTATGTTTTAAATTCAAAATATCCGAATTTGAGTTAAATCAACACAGTCTAACTTGAATTGTTACCACTTTTAGTTATTAAAATACAAAAATTTGGAGTCAATTCAAATTTAATTGAATTAAAATTTTTTTAATTTAATTTCAATTCAATTTAAAATATAAATAAAATATTAACTCATTTATTATTAATTTGAATTTAATTTAAGCTAAAATATCAATTTTCAATCTTTCGATAAAAATTTATAAATATATTTACTTAATTAACTTAACTCATATTATTTGTTTTAATTTAATAATTTAAAACAAAAAAAAACAATCAGGATTTAAAAATTTTAAATTATTTAATTTCAAACTAACTAATTTTAATTATTTTGTAGATTTAAAATTAAATTGATAAAAATCCAACTCCAATCAAATTAATTTTAATTCTATTCATAATTTAATTTAATTTTTATTTAATCATTATTAACAGTTATCAATATTCTAATTTTTTTTACATTAAATATAAATTTAAAATTTAAAATAAGTATTATTCTGCATATCATGCATATTTTGATAAAAAAATTATTTTTATTTTACATTTATTATAGTTTTTTTAATAATAATAAAATTTTATTTTACATCATAACATTAAAACCATAAAAATATTTAAAATCTTCCTAAAACCCTAAAAAATACTCCTAAAACCCTAAAAATATTGCAAGGGCAATTTACAAATTTTAAAATTAAGAAACCCAAAAGTAATTTACCAAAATAAAATAGAAGTTATATTTTATTTACAGCTAAATTTAAATCCATAACTAAATTGCAAGTTCTAAAATTCAAGAAATATATTCTCAAACTCAGGAAAAGCCTAAAATGGCTGACCAAACATACAAAAAAGGGTAAAATGTGTTACATGTATAAGGATCATGACCACAGAAATAACTGGGCCAGCTTAAAAAGGATGGTTCAAGGCCACTTTTTTTTTTTACAGGGATGAAAGAAAAAAAAAAAAAAAAATCACAAAGTACAGAATTTCATTCCTCTTTTCCCCACATTCAATGGGGATGATGATGATGATGAATGAGACCTCAAGAATGCTGAATTTTTACATGCAGTGCACAGCAGAACTGCATGAGATTTTCAGAAAAAAAAAAATTACTTCTTCAGTATCAAAATTCAGCTCGTCTTCTGATGAGAATCCGGAAAGTTTTTGTCAGCAAACGGTGCGGCCGTAGCAGATTGAAGCAATGTACAGATTCTTTGCCCACTTTTCCTGCAATTTAAAGTTCGATAAATTACATCTGGGGCACTCAGATTCTTTCACATAGTTCCACCTTTTCGAAAATCATTTTACAATTCTCAGCGACGATGTTTTCGCGTAGGACAATGAGTTTCGAAATCTCTTTCAGTATGATCCATTTGAACTATGGGTTCAATATGATCTTGATGCTATGTTATGTTATTTAGAAAAAATTATTTGATTTCATGATATGTGCAGATAATTTTCTAATAAATTATAAAATTGTCACTCAAAAGATAACATCTAGATATCACGTTATCTAAATAATATAACATCAACATAACGTGAACCAAATGTCTCCTAAACCTTGTCCTCCATTCATCTCTATCATTCCTTTCCAACTCTCAGTTCCCCACAGCCACCTCAATTCTCCTCTCACCTTCTCCACCACAAGGGAGAGAGAGCTCAAGTACTCGTACAAAAACGATTAAAAAACATGGAGCTGTATGAAAATGATCTAAATCCCAAAGATCTAGTTTTAGATTACCCTTATAAATTTTTAAAGTGGAAGCTTAACATGACCAAAATACAAGAAAAACAAAAGTGATGTACCGGCAACAAATATATCATGAATAAAACAAACAGAAAGCAAGTCTGCATAAATGAGATTACATCGACACTAACATGAACTTTGGCGCATGAATCTTATGGGGAGTTTGGTTCAAGGTAATCTTGGTGTTATGTCATGTTATCTAGAGAAAATAATTATTTGATTTAATGATATATATAAATAACATTCTAAAAAATTAAAAATTATCACTCAAAAAATAACATCTTAATATCATGACATCTAAATTACATGATATAACATCAAAATAACATTAAACCAAATTCTCCCTTAAAATAAAATAACTTGCTACAGGGAGAGCTAGGGAGAAAGAACAAGATCACACAGATGCACATAAAGAGATTAAACATGGCTATGTAAGAGAGTTTCACATTGCTATCTGTTAATGACAAAATAACAGAATGTTTTTTCCTCACGTGATCAGGAAATATACAAAAAATGCAAAATATGCTAAAGAAAAAATAATATGTAAAAAAGTTAGGCTGAAAATAACTTAAAAAATCCTAAAGAGAAATGTATAAATAAAATTACCAGTTTAATAGGGAAACCAATACCTCTGCATTTATCCATGAGAAATGACATTATTATATATTTAGAGTTAAATAAAGAGTTATTATTTGGTGAAATGTAATCGAAATAGAATTCATGTGGCCAACCCCATCTAGTAGGATAAAGGCTTGGGTGTTGTTCTTGTTATTGTCGTTTATTGATTTATTAGCATTAAATCAAAGTTGCTGTCAACTATTTGGGATCGACAACTTTGTATTTCTTTAGTTAGGTTAAAATTAACCTTATTGACTTTAACCTAACATGTTAGATCATACATAAATTTGAATATTAAAATTTAACTATACTTCACATCATACATATTTTAAAAAAAAATTATTTCACGTCATACACACGTGCTAAAATAATAGCTTATAACATATTCCTCGCACATCCCAATAAAATAATTAATTTTATTTCACATCATACACAATTCTCAATAAAAAATATCATTATTCACATACAAAAACATAATTTATAATGATGGTGCATAAACTTGAATTTCTGATATGGGAAATTAAATAATTATTATGACCACATTTCTCATGCTTAGTCAGCAAATAAAGCACAAAAACATAAGCCATGCAAATACAAGAAAAACTGAAGTACTAAGGCCAGCTATAAGAACAGCACTGAAATGATGGCAATAAATTTCTCAAATTGTGATGTACAAGAGTTCGCCATATTAAGTAAATAAAAATCAAATGATTAAAATAGAAAAATGAAATTATTTGATGCATGGTTGTTAATGTCTGATCTCAAATTGATCCATCTACTACTCAAGAATTGAAAGTTTCTGATCGATCTCGATCCAATTCAAAATTTGGCAGAGTTTAATCTAATCTCGATCCAAGATGAGCCTATCTTGTTGATTATCGATTAAAACTTAATCCAAGCTAATGTCAAACTGACTTCAGATCAATTTTTAATCTCACAATCAAAACCTTAAGTCATACATGTGTTTGTTCACTTAATCATTTCAAATTCTGGTCATTCATCTTAACCTAATGGTTAGAAATAAAAATAAAAAAGAAAATTATTCCACAAGTTCAAATAAGTGGACATTATAAAATTGCCATACACAAGCTATTGCTTGGAATATATATAAAGACATACAAATAGTATTACTACTTTTAAATTTATATGATCTCAGGAAAACTTAATATGATCCTGTGTCAGCTCAAGATTGATTCGATCAAATTCCAAACCATGAAAATAGATCATTAGTCAAACCAATCTAGATTCGATCCAAAAACTAATTCAACTTTCAATCGACTTTGTTCTTTGAGCAAAATTAATAGCCCTAATTTGAAGGCACTCAGGAAACTCGTAAGTTAAAATATATACCTTAACATGATTACTGGGGAAGGCAGAGGTTCGAAGAGTTTCTTGGGTTTCATCCATCATCTTCCGTTTTGGAATGCTCAAGATAAAGGCAACCTGATCTGAAGTAGCTGCAGTTGATGTTATCCTGTAGCCATTCTCCCAACGTCGATGAATTCCTTCACTTGGGTAGAGAAAATCTAGTTCCACAACCTACATTCAAATAATACTGGTAAGTAAAATCCAGCAACGTGACAGAAGGGAAGGCATCTTAACAGATGCATCAAGAATCACATATGCACCCCTAAAATCTTAGAAATTAAATTTATTTAACTCCTAACCCTCTGTTATTATAAACAAGGACCATAAGTTCCACACCACAAAACAGCCTTCCCTCGACCTTTCATTAGCAACTCCTAACCTAAGATCTAATTAAGTTCTCTCCTCTAATGTAGTTCCCACAGAAATCTTAATAATATACAAGAGAAATGATCCCCTTCTCCCCACCTCCCCCAACATCCTCAAAAGCAAATTCACGAATCTTCAATAAGGTCATCCTCTGAAACTAACCATGCATCAAAATATGGGCCCATAATAAGGAGGACAGCGGAATTCCAATTTTCAAGATATTTTTATTGAACTTCAAGAAACTTTACATTAGAAAGGTTGGGAACGGGAACACACAAGCCATAGTTATAAGCATCAAACATACCACAGCGATTAGTGCTTGGCAGCATAAATCATCATTCTCCTTAATTCTAATTCATAAATTATTTGAAACTGACCCAATACTTTACTAACAGCACAATCAACGAACGGGTGTCACAAGAAACAACAGGAATTATAATGCAATATGAAAAGACTTCAGATGGAAAGCTACGTAACAAGTTAATTGAATGTTTCAAATATTGATATTGCAACAAACAAGTCATCCCAATGTCTAGGAAGATTGTATAATACCTGATCAGAATAGCCGGAGTTTCTGGACATGACCACTCCCCAGCGGCTGCCAGCTGTAGTCATGGATGTAACATGGAAACCTTCTTTCCACTTCTTGTTTATCCACTTAAAAGGGAAAGATTCACTTACTTTATAGGACTGTTGAGTATAAGTTGTTCCTGAAGCACCAAACATTGTGTTCAGGTTGGTTACAACTATTAAACAGATTTAAGAGAGAATATAATAGTGCTGGGAGAATTATGAAACTGAAACAAATTTTTTTGAGAATTATCATAAAATAGAGGATCAATAGAGTATAAAAAATCAAGCTGTCAACTTTGAGGTCAAGCAGAAAAACTAAATATCTGGTATTGAAAACCTGTTTTGATAAACGAAAGACATGCTAGTATCTCCAGATGAGTTATGTTCCATTAAAAATTCTACAAAATAATATTTTACAAATAGGTTCAATAGCAAAAGCAATGATCCCATCCACATAGGATAAAGAATGAACACCAAATTAAAATAATTTAAAATCAATAAAATTCAAGGCAGAAACTACAGAAAATTTCCAAATTTTAAAACCACAGTAAAAATAAATATCATGAGACATACAACTTTCATAACCTTAATTACTGCAATGAACACCAAGAACTAGTTAAATTTAGCAGGTTATAGGCAAATGGCGCCAGATTTGAGGATAGTAAGAGAAGATAAGAAAATAATGTTCCAGAAAACGTTTATTAACAACACAAACCAATTCAGAAGGAAATAATTTAGAAAGAAATATTTTCAGAAGAAAGTAACATCCCAAGGCAATCTTTACATCTCTTAACCATAAAATCAATTCAGAAGTTTAGAAAGAAAAGCACATTTGGGGTAGAAAGTAACATCAATAGACAACCCAGACATCCACGGTCGACATGCCCCATTTCCCAGAATTGCTGGAAGCACCAAGAACTGAAGAAAAAAAGAATGATAAGGGTTTCAAAAACTAAAATCAAGAATCGTTCTGCAATCCTCTTAACTCTTAAGAAGGTTAGTTAAAGACATTAGTTTGAGCACCTCCTGGACCTAATAATCTAAGGCAACCAATAATATATTTGTCTGCATCACATACGGATTATAAAAATCCATATATTAAGTTTTAAAAAAAACATATATTAGTAAACCAATATAAGGGGATGGAGGCTCACCTATCCTTAAAATGTCACAGCCTAACAACAACAACAACAACAACAACAACAATGTCTTAATCCCAGGTTAGTTAGGGTCAACCAAACATGTAATTGAGAAGTTTACAATGGGTGACAACCTACCACAAACCTTCTCCTTTATCCACCAGCTCTATTAAAAAAAAACAAGGCCCAGCATAGACAGGTTTTTACAGACAACGGAATAACATTAAGAAAAAAGAATGTACAACTTCTGCAAACCAATAAGGGAACCTGCCAGGGAACCAAGGGATCCCAAACTTGAAACCACATCACGATAATTCCTGAGTGGGGTGGGGAGAAATTGCGGTGTTTGGGGTCAAGAAAAAGGGAAATTTTGATTTATGAAACAAAATCATAGTTGCCGTGTGAGTTATCAATGATAGAGGTTGAAACTACAACCACATGACCTTTCATTCAAGCAAAGCATATGTAAAATATGAGATATAACATTAAATGCAACTGATAAGCCAAGAATTATTATAGCTAGGAATGGAGAATAATTTAAGCTACTAATGATAACACCAGAATCGTCACCTCTATTCAAGTGGAAGAATGGCAACCCACCTCCAAGCTGTAGAATGAAACCAACATATCATCCATTGTATTGGTTCCACAAGATAGCACAATGGCCTATCTCACGGGAGCAATAACCTACATCATGACCTCCCCATGATGTAAGAAAGCAAGAAACAAATTTTTTTTTCATACTTTAAGGTGACAACCTCTTCACAAGGGAACAACAATGTTACCTTTATGTATGACCGCCTTAAACTTACCTAGCAACCAACTCATCAAGACATAAGAACATTCACATGCCACTTCTAGACAGCATAAAGACCAACATTCTACCTCGTGGCTTTGCCATGAGGCTTAGCCAGAACTACCTTAGAAGATGAAGACCAACCTCGTAACTCATTTTATGAGACAGAGAAACACTCTATAAATTTGGTTTCATTTATCTATATCTCATGTGCCATGACGCTTTAACCAAAACTGTTGTGAAACTTGCCAAGAACCTACAATTACAACTATCTAATGGGATTACCACGAGACTCCTTTAGGAACTATCTCACAAGTTTTACACAAGGTTCCTCAACGCTCTAGTCAACAACATTTCGCTTAATCCTTGTAGGATTCTGTTCACCTATGTGGCATCGTACTATAGACATCAGCTTACCTTCCACAAGACTTGGGTACAATTTCCAATTGTCTTGAGTATTATCGCATACTTTCCATCATACAAGCTCCCTCATTTACCGCCACTAGAAAACCAATGGATGGGTGACACCTCATCATAAAAGAGATTTAAATCTACAAAGGATAAATCAAGTATTCCCTTGATGCTGACTGTGCTACCCAACAAGCCTACCCCCATCGTTTGATCATTCTTGAGGCCTGTGCCCTACCCCGACCGCATAGTTGTTTATTTATTCTCAGTCATTTAGCCCACTCCAATTCAAACTGAAGTCTTATTTGCACTCACTTGTTTTCATGTTAAAATTAAGGTAAAGTTTCCCTTGAGTTTAGGTGTTCTCAATTATTTAAATTTAAAGTGAAATTTTTGGTTCCCTTGGATTATTCGATCAAGCTCAAAATTAAGAGGCAACTATTTAGTCGAGAGAGTTTTGTTGGATTTATGAAGGACTGAAATAGTTGATTGAATAAAAATTGGCAAGGCGGAAGACTAGATCTATGGTACTTCTTAACAGCAAAAGTGATCTCTCAACACTTTTGATCGCCACCACAGGAAGGACATCTAGAAAAAAGACCTCTTGATTTCCTTTTCTCCACACTTGAAAGGGCTCTCCATCACCTTTTCAAGGCATCCTAACCTCCTTAAGCTTTCCTCCACATAAGGCACGCCATGTAGCATCATAATATACCGTTTCTTCTTCCTCTTTAGTCCATCAAACACCTACATTCCCCCCTTTGAAACTCCTAGATCACACACAAAAACACAAGATTATTCAAAAGAATCTTACCAACTCACTCAGTAAGTGCCATTTTGAGCTATCTTGTGGGACTTCATCAAACTACCTCGTGGAGGTTTACTAAAATATCTCTTGACACAAATGAACTATCTACTATCATCTTATGACCTACCTCACCATCTACTTCAACACGATCATTATCTTCATACAAGTGGACTTTGTTTTCATCCATTTTCTTCAAAGGGGTCTTTAGTTATTATAGTTTTCATTTATCTCTTGCGGATTTCTCTTTCAAAGGATTACTCTTCAAAGAGATCAATCAATAAATATCTTCGCATCAAGATAAGTCTCAACAACGAGTCAGATTTCAAGTCTAAGATTGTCCTAGCCCACATGAATGTACTCGGTCAATCAGGTGGCTTATGTAAACATTAGAATCGTTGCCTCCATCCAGAACTCCACGTGGCAGAATGACAACCCTTCTCCAAGCCAAAAAGAAAACCAACAAATGCTTACTCGTATTGTCTCTATGAGATAGTACGATGGTCTATCTCTATGGGAAGAATGACCTACCTCATGGTCTCCATACAAGGTCAGAAAGCAAGAAAGAAAATATATATTATCATATATTAAGGTGATGATCTCTCCATAAGGAAGGAAGCATTCTGTACAACAATACTACTGTCATGTATATCAACCCAAAGCTTCCTCATAACCAGCTCATAGGGTAGGAAGGCATCCTATATAACAATATCATCATGATAAAAGAACATTCACATGTCACTTTCCAAGAACATAAAAAAGAGCAATATTCTATCTTGTTGCCTATCTAGGAGGCTTTAGCCGAAACTACGTCAGAAGACAGTCCTACCTCATAGCTCATCTTATGAGATAAGGAATCATTCTATAATGTTAGTTCATTTATTTATAGAATCAACTAGGCTTCAGCCAAAACTATGTCTTAAAGCCTACCACGAGAGTCTAGTCAAAACTATTTCATGGGCATAAACCATGTCTCTTTCTAGATCTATCTCATAAATTTTCCATGAGGTCCTTCAACACTTCATTCAACAACATTTTGCCTAATCCGAATAGGACCTACTCATCCACATGACATCATAATATAGACACAAGCTAACTTGTCACATGACTTGGGTACAATTACCAAGATGAAGGTACGCTTGTATCCTTCTCTAGGACAATCGCATACTCACTAGCGTACCTTCCCTTCTCATTTATTTCTACCACCCTAGAAACCAATAAATGGATAACACCTCACCATAAACGAGATCTTAAAATCTACAAAAGACAAATCCAGCCATTCTTCTCACCAAATGAAGATCGCTCAACACTTTTGACCGATACTGCAAGGAGGGTGCCTAGCTACATACGACCTCAAAAATAAGCGCTCTAGACTTCCAACTCAGGCGACACACACACATACACGCACTCTTTCTCTTAGCACTTTGACAAAAACATCCAAAAAGAAGACCTCTTGTTTCCTTTTCTTCCCAGCAAAGAGGGCACTCCATCACCTCTCAATCCAGGCATCTAAGCAATCAATGCCTGAAAGAACCTCCTTCATTGGAAGGTATGACAAGTAGCATCCTAATATTTTTTTTCTTCTTCCTATCCTCCCAAATAATGTAATATGAAGCGCAAGAGATCATCACTCGACACACGGTCCTTGTTCCCAGATTAAAGATTATAGCAGTTTTAAGTTGGGCATTGAGGGCATGGTTTTTCCCATTGCAACGGAGTATTTCTTTCTTTAATTTTCTTCTTGCATAGTATTCCTCTATTTCCTCTATTTTTATCACTTATTTTCCACAACTTATATCAAGTTTGAGCGCATTACGCGGCGATCTCCCCTCTTGGGTGATCCAATTTATCCGTACAAGGTGACAAACCTTTGCGTCAACAACTAATAAAAGGAATTTCCACCTTCAATAACAGCAGGCATCTAAATTCCTATTTCCATAATTGCAAGTTTGCAACAAATTGGTTTGTTTTATTATTTCATTTTTTTGCAATGAATTGTTAATAATGCATAAAATAGCACAAGCATTACTTTCTACTGCATTCTGGTGTGTGAAACTCTCCAGGAGTACCACAGATTTAAAACACAACAACGAGAACTATAAGGAAAAGATACCCAAATAAAAATATTACACTTGCACCTACAACTTGAGTAATTGGTACTTCAGATATAACAAAACATAAACATCATGGACCAACCTTTGGACATTACAACCAATGAACTACCATTATTTGAACCGGCTATTGCACTTATATAGTAATTCTTCTCCCACTGCTCCATAATCCAATCCTTCAAAGAAAACCAAAATTACAAAACGCTTAGACAAAAATGCCACAAACCGTACAAACATAATAGGAAGTTTATGATATTTGATGATCGTGTACCTTATGCAGGAAAACAGGTGACAATTCATAAACCTGAGAGCAGAAACCTGTTCCTGCATCCATGATGAGGGCCCAGAGATTTGCACAGGAAGCTACACAACTAATATAGAGTCCGTCTTCGTTACCCTTTTCTACATGTTGGTAAACCCTTGCATCAGCCACATTATAGTGGTACCTGAAATTGAATTAGAAAGGTTATAACAAAATCTTTCACTAATTTTTTGTTTTTTTTGAGAATGAATCTTTCACTGATATGAAAGAGATAGTCACATGCTGAATTGCAGAAAACAGAACGTAATCAGTATGACAAGAAGTCAAAGCTTTAAAAAAAGGATTTCCAAAACCTCACAGAGGAACATGTTATCCTAATTGTCACATATCTCTTCTGGACAATTTTGATTTCACATAGCTCCCAAAATTTTCAAGCTTATTTCCCATATGCATACATGTTTTGAATGTTTCAAGCAAATCCTCTCTCTACCCACCCTCTCTCCAAGCGTCCCCTCTATTTTTTAATTATTTCGAGCAAATTATGATTTGACCCAAACACCTCCTTCCACCAGTATTTAGTTCCTGCTCTAAATGGTGTTGGAAGTAAGGCTAAGGACAACAAAGGAAGAAGAAAAAGGGACTACAGAGAGAAGATTGAAGGTATTTCAGTTTAAGTGACAGAAAGATTAATAGCAACCACCGAAACACCTTGGGGAGCCACATAAAACGATGTGGAATAGATGAACATGTGTTAAAGGCAGACTATAACTTAGGGAACCAAGTGTAAATTATCCTACCTCCTATGTGATTATTCATGTATGAATAATGAAGCTGCAATGGCTAGGATTTATGGCATTTTCTACAATTATAATGAAGGCCAGGTAAAATATCCCATTCAGTTTCCCGTCTCTACAGCAGCTGCAAAGTTCGCCACCTCTATTAGTAAAAGCATTCTACACAGCTAAGACATGAATGTAATAGACACCCTGACTTCCCAGTAAATAGATCCTTAAACAGGCAGACCTCAACCAGAAGCATTAAGGAATTGAATTAGATGCACAAAAAAAGGGACAAATGAAAGGTGTCTCTCTCCAAAAGGATGCAAGAATCAATTTGTTTTAACATAAATTTGCAAAGCACAGGACAGTATTCAAATTTCCATAAAATGCATCCTATAAACACTAGCATAAACTACTACTTCCCAAATAATTACCTCTGTTTCATAGGTCTCCTTGCATTGTAAACTGATATCCATTGCGTTGCAGGACTTCCTAATCTTACTTTCTTCTTTGGCTGCTCATCTTCTTCAAGATTTACAAGCAATCTGCCTCGTTTTTGTCCAACCTAATAATGAGTAGGTACACACTAATGAACCTTAAATTGCAATTTCAGAACAATGGATCAGAAGTAAGTCTAGAAAATTTTTTGCAGAATGATCAAGAAAAAAGATGATATTAATTGCTTCAAATAGAAACTTAGCAAAAAGACAAAAGCTTTCCAGTAACCTTTAAAACCCCATCAATTCGTATGGGCCTCATGGGAACACATGGTTCAATCAAGCCTTCAAAAAGAGAAATAAGTTTTGGGTAGTTTGGCTCTTCATCAAACTTCATATTAGTCACACTCTCAAGGAATTGCTTGTAGGGAGGGGGGCAAAAACAGCTTAACAGCTCAGGAGAAGTAGCCATCTTTTTCTTACAGACAAGAAAACTCTTGTTATCTCCCTGCATAATATGAAATTTTAATAAGCTCATGTAAGATAGTAGTTATTGGCAGTCTAAAATATAAGATAAAAATTCAGTACAATGCTATATCACAGAACAGCACAAAACATAAAGAACCTGAGACCTAAAAGGATGATACCTGGTAACCTTGCCAGGGTAACCTTCCTCTGATCAGAAATATCAATGTATAAGCCAATGACTCAAGATCGTCCCTTCTACTTCCTGTGCGACCTAAATGGGCATGAACACTAGCATACCTTATTGTTCCTCTGCCAAAAGGAATTATGTAATGAGTGAAGAAAAGTACAAGAACATAAACCCAACCTTCATGCAAATAAAAAAAAAGAGATGTACTGACCTGAATATGTCTGGTCTTTGATCATAATCGACATGTTGGCCAGATGCTTCCTTCCATTTTGATGCTACAAGCATATATGATGATTAATAATAAAAAAAAACCCAAGGAATAGCAACCCATCAAGTATCCAAAACAACTGCAATGGCCCTAAAGTCAATGAAAATACAAATAAGCAGGCCCTCTGACCTAAAACATACCCAAACCAAGATCAATAAGGAAAAGTTTTTTCTCATCGGCTGTTCCAGGTTGACCTAGGAGAAAGTTCTCTGGTTTGACATCTCCGTGCACAAATCTAAGCAAAAGTTAGCACAAAAAAGAAAGGAAGTTAAATGGAGCCGACAAAGCTGCGCAAAATGAAGATGAACCAAAACACACCCTTTCATATGCAGTTTCTCAAGGATAGATACAGCCTCAACAGCTATGCAAGCGACCATGTTTGGAGACATCCTGTTCCATATAACGGTTAATCATTTGGCATAGCAGACGTATCATTCAACAAAAGATAAAGGATCAGCAATCAGCAAGATTCTTACGCTTGTCCAAGGGAGTTCCAAACATCCCAGAGGCTAGGACCAAGCATATCCATTACCTGCACAAAGACCTCTAGTCTTATAAACACAACATCCTCAAAGTCTTGTTTGTTTCACTAGGTTAAATTTAACCAAGTTAAAGTTAACTAGGTCACATCTCATGCAAATCTCAATATCAAACTAACTATATTTCACATCCTACAAAAACTGAAAACAAACCACTAGCTTTATTTCAAGTCCTATACACATCTCAAGATGAAAACTATCTATATTTCAAATCCTATACACATTTCAAGATGAAAACTAACCTTATTTTCACATTTTACATAAAACTAAAGACAACAATCTCATCTTTAAAGCTAAACTTTAACTTTATTAAAATAAATGACTAAACAAATACACCCTAATGTTTAAAGTTCACTATATAAATCTAACTTACCAAAATGTAGTAATCTCCTTGCCGGCCCTTGTGATGAACCCATGGTATACCATAACATCCATTGAGAGTACTAGAACAGCAAAAACTAAGAATAAATCACAGCCAACACAGCTTTAGGCATATAAGGAAGTTATGCACTTACTTATAAACTTGCCACTCATATGGAGGGCCAAAGCTGCAGCCTTTACTATTACGATGCTCAAACTTCAACGCCACCTATAAATTAAATGTACATAAACATCAACAAGATTAAAAATATTCTATTTATTTGGTGACTTAGATTCAAAAATAATTTGTATTGAGGGATAACCTCGTAAGCATCTGGTCCTGTTCTTTCAGACCCACCAGATACTCTTCGACCAACATAAACCTGACCAAAACCACCTTTCCCCAACTTTCTTTCGACTTTATATACAGGAGAATTACCAACTTGGACCTGCAGGCCGTGATAAAATAGAACTCCTATCAAACAACTTTCCAAAAGTTAATCATGCATCTCAGAAAAAAACTAGTTCAATTGGGATAACTTATGATAGAATATCAAACAATTAAAATGCAATACTCAAAGAGCAGCTGAAGACATGCAGCATTTAAATGCAAAACTTGCTATAATATTAGACAGAATCTCCCTTTTCATTTTAGAAAGGAATGCAGCTATAACACTTGTAAACACATGATTTGTTCACCCAATAAATATACCAACTTAGTTAGAAAACCAAGAGATTTATAGCAGAGAGAAAAATACACACATCAATAACTCCATTAAACAATCAAATTACTTTCACTGCTAGTATAAATGATGATTTAGAAGGCAGTAAATATAAACAAAGACACACCCGCTCAGGCACGGGAGCAGCAGTGGAATCATCTTCAGCCCCTACCAATTTGTCAGCACTGCCACCTTCCATTTCGTAATCCTTCTCTGCAATACCTTCTGCGGCTTGGTTCAGAACAAGATCTTGGGCAACACCAACTCCAGCTCCCCCAATTGTAGCTCCAGGCAAAACCTCGCAGGGCTGATCAGGATCAAGATCAATCAGCCTTATACCTCTACCGCGAGCACCAACTCCTGGCCTGACTGGTGTAGGTGATGGCCCTTTAGCTACTGCAGCAGCATTCGAACCCCTTGCTCTTCCTGCAACTCTCCTTCCAGTTCGGTTAAAAACAGGAAGAATCCAATTCTCAGCTTGCACAAATGGTGGCTGCTGAGTTGGAATATCTTCAACTTTCTTGGACTTCAGCTTAGCTTGTCTGGTTCCACTTCTAAGCTCAGGCATCCTTTCCCCATGCAAGTAGCACCAACTTTAAGTTCCCAGCAATCCTTACAAAATCCTTGTTTAGGGCAATGACAACAAGAACAAGGAAATCAGACTACGTACAAATTGAAGAGAAAAAATATCATGATGAAGAAAACGGAGAGGAAGATTCACATCGCTTAAGAAACAAGTAACGAAGCCCTGAGTCTCCATCCACCAGAAAAGAACAATGAGATTCAAGAGAAAATGATAGCCACCTTCCCATTGCTAAGCCTACAACATTCCGTCCCGATAAAAGGGAGGAACAAGAGACAGCCGCATAAAAGAAAACTGGTTGAAAACCATCGCACTAAATTTTATAGAAATATAAAATCATCAATCCATGAAAGAAGACGAGAGTTGATACAAATGAAACTTCAATTTCCCACAAAAGATAGCGACAAAGAGGCCTGCTTTTTCCGCGAGCACACCCTTTAGCAAGGAATCGAATGTAGCCAAAAAGAAGAGGTATCTCCCCCCTCCGATGTGCTAAAAAATTCTCCCTTTTCCTCTAAAAAAGCAACCTCCTAAGTCCCAAACAAGAATCGCGATTCACAAAATTATTCAAACTACTCCACCAAGCTTAATCTCCATGCCACCGCCAAAATCCAAAAGAACACAGAAGGAAGCAAAAGAAACGCGATCCTATAACTATATCGGGGACAAGCGATGAATCCCACCAACCGATCGTCTCTCACTGTCCCCTCCTTTCGAAGATCCGCCTACAAGAACCGACCAAAGTAGAAACTTTCCAGGCCAACCATCCTCGCTCTCCACCATCATCCACAGCAACCCCCAACAGCGCGCGGGAAAGCAGTATGATCAGCAGAGTAATCCAAAAACCTTAAAAAAAATGAAGCGCAACCAAGCAGCACCAAGGACAGCAAGATCAGCAAGGAAATTCAAAAAAAGAAAAAAGAAAAAAACAAATCAGAAACAGGATGATCGGAGACCATGACCAGAAGGATCGGCTTCCTTACGATCGAGCAATCAACTTCTGGTGCTAGTCGCCGTCCGATCTTCCGGCGGGGTGGCAGCGATGCTTGGCATTACAGGTGCCACACCAAGCGGCTGCAGAACTTGTAGATGAACAGAGGAAGAAAGAGAGATGATTAGGGCTTCTCTATGACAGCCGGCCGACTCGAGAACCGAGGTGCAGTAAGATAAAGAGAGAGAGAGGCGCTGCGAGCTTAGAGAGAGAAGGAGAGATTAGGGGGAGGGAGAAGATGATGGCGGAGAGGCCCAGATGGTAGGGGAGAGAGCGGCGTGTTGGACGCCCTTTTTTTTCTCACCGCTGTCCTTAGGCTTGTTGTAGAGTTTTTGCACAAAACTCATGCATGCAATTATCAAAAAAAAATCTACCAAAAAATTTATCAAATTATATTTTATATATATATATATATATATAACAAAGTGGGTGGGGGTGTGTTGTGTCCACAAAAATAGTGGATATAAATTTTTTCATACTTTAATTTTATATTTATGTATTTATAATATATTTTAATAAATTTAAATTTAATTATATTATAAAGCTGATTTTTTTAAAGTATTATAAGCCTATTTATATGATATATATAATCTCTTTTAAGTTAAAATTAGTTGTAAAATATGTCAATATTTATATATATATATTTATTATATTTATGTGATTAAGGATAGAGCTTGAGAAAAAAATTACAAATGAAATTTCAGAATTATATTTATCAACAACCCGTAAAAAGTAATTATATAAATAATTTTATTTGATTGGAGACCATTTTGATCGTATTATAACCAAAATAATCTTCAATTATTTTATAAAAAATTAATTGTGATGAAAAAAGTTATAGTTTTTTTTGAGATATGTGTGTGATGAGAAATAAAATTAATTATATTAAAAATTATATAAAATATAAATAAAATTAATTGATATATTAAAAATTATATAAAATATAAATAAAATTGATTGATATATTAAAAATTATATAAAATATGATATAAAGTGAATTTAATGGTGCTGAATGCTGGCCTGCAAAAAGGAAATATACAAATAAAATAAATATTACAGAAATAAGAATGTTAAGGTGGATGTGTGAATATACACGAAAGGATAAAATGAGAAATGATTATATCCGAAAGAAAGTTTACTTAGATGGTTTGGACATCTAAATCGTAGGCTGATTGAAGCTCCAATTAGAAAAATTGAGTTAGTAGATTTTGCCCATATACAAAGAGGAAGAGGGAGACCAGAAAAAATATGACAAGAAACTATAAGGAGTGATCTTAATTACTTAAACTTAGATAAGAATTTGGTAACTGATAGAACACAATGGAAACAAAGGATTCATGTAGTCGACATCACCTAGTGGATTAAGGCTTGGTTGTTGTTGTTGTATGATATAAAGTGAATGTATTTATATTTAAATTTATACATAAAAAATAAAAAATAAAAATAATTATGTTCAAAATGACTTCTAACCAAATAAAGCATTAGTAATTTAGCTTTTAGGTGATTGAAAGGCTAAGATAATGCTAGACTATGAAGCTAAAGAAAGGATGAAAGTTTAATATTTAGATAACAAAAGCATATGATTTTTCAAAAAAAAATGAGAGAAATAGTGGTAACATTCATTTAATTTATATTAAGTAACAAGTTAGAAAGATATAATTATGGTATATAATATTCATTTGATGTATAATAAAATGAATCCATAATAAGTTTTCCAATCTTTTTGGAGGATTATTCAAAACTCATTTTTAGGGATAGACTAAATTAGCTATATAATAGACTATTTTATTAGCATATATATATATATGTGTGTGTGTGTAAGCTTTTAAAATACGTAAAAGAAGACAATATTTTAGACACCTCTAAAAAAAACTATCTTAAGTTTGCCCTTTCCTCGTAGTCGTGATAAGCTTGGCAATAGTATAGCGAATGCAACCTCAAGTTAAAAGCCAATGCTTCCTTCGTCATATAGCTTTGTTAGATGTAATATCATTTAAGATTTCTCATTCTCAACGGTAATTATTATTTGAATGTAGCGCATTTTACCTATACTTGCAAAAGAATGGTAATTATGAAACAAATACCATGAATTTACTATTTTATATAATAACTAATATCGTGAATTTTCATACTTCTTGCTTATTTTAATGCATTTAAAGTCTTATTTAGTTGAGTGTTAATTTAGATAAAAAAAAATTATTTTATAGAGTTGATGGTAAAAAAATTATTATAATATTAGAAATTGCGTAGAATGTGAAATAAAATTAATTTTAAGGTTAAAATTTGTGTTAAATGTGAAATAAAGTTGATTTGTAAGGTTAAAATCTGTGTTGGACATAAAATAAAATTATTAAATTTTATAATAAATTTAAAAATATTATTATGCCTAATTTTAGAAGCTTGCCAAGCAGGACCTAAAATGTAGATATTTTTATCATATCTATGAATTTCCAACGAAATTAACTATTAGCTTAGAAAATTTTATATTAAATGTGGATATGTGAAATATGTTACGACATAGAATTTGAGTAAACTAATTGAAGTATTCTCACTAACTAAAATAATTTGACTAATTTGATTGTGATATCAAATTTAATAATTCTTGTTTAGATCAAACAAAAAAATATGTAATTTGCATGATTGTTTATAAATTTTAAATTATAGTACTTAAATCCTTAACGTTTTAAAATATTTGCATATTGATCTATAAAATTTGACTCATAGCACTTAGATCTTTGAAATTGAAGATTTATTGTCATGTGTACATTTGTCAACTATAATGTTACATTTAAATGCTGCGATTTATGTAAAATGAGAGAATGTTGGCGAGCTAAATGGTAATAGATCGTTAACCTTAAGGGCTTAAATGCTATGATTCAAAATATGTGGACTGATATATAAAACCTAAAAGACATTAAGAAATCTAATATCTCAAAAACTTATATGCAATGTACTCATTAATTATTTTTTAGAGATAAAAATCTTTAATTCCTATAACTCTAATGTCTTAGAAGTATTTTTTCAAGATGGAATCTATTTCAAATTTATTTTAAAAGGAGATATTCTAAATTAAGTTGAATGTATTTAATATACTCGTTAAAAGTTTATTTCTGAGCGCATACTATATTCTAATATCAGAATCAAAATGGTACTGATTTAAAACAAAAATAATAATAATAAATAAATTTTTAAAATTATTCTACACATATTCTAATATAAAAATAAGGACAAAAATAGTATTAATTTAAATAATAATAATAATAAATAAATTTCTTAAATTATTCTATACGTATTTTAATATAAAAAATATTATTTTACTTCACATACTCAATAATTTTTAAAAAACAAAAAATTCTTGATCTCTAGCTTAATTATTTGTTCACATGTTGACATTTTTAATTTGAATGTTTAGCATACATTTATGGTAATTTCAATTATAAAAAGTTATAAAAAAAATTCAATGTAAATAAAAATTATAGTATAGAAACCTAAATAAAGACTTAAAATAATGCATGTTTTTAATTAAGTGCTTATTTTGTTAGTAAAGTTTTGAGCCGAAATAGAAATAGATCACTAGGTCGAGGGCCTTGAGATCGATAGTTATCGTTTTAAAAATTTTAATTTTTTTTAAATTTCGTCAAAATACACCGAAGCTCACTAAACTAATTTTATTTTAAGTGAATTAATTTTGAATTATAAAAGTTAAATTGAATTTGAATAGAAAAATATGTTAGTTTCGAACTCAGCCTTTTTTTGGGTAAATTTCACCCAGGTCTTCTAGTTTAAGGCTTAATAATGTACAAGTTCATATTTTTAAAATAATAATATCGGGGTCCCTGAGTTTTTAATAAATTATTAAATGAGTCTTTTTTTTATTTTTTATTATTAAAATATTTTAAAAATTACTATTATACCCCTCTTCTTCTCTCTCCTCCCAATCACTGCTCATGTGAGAGAAAGGATATAATGATAATTTTAAAAAAATTTAATAATAAAAAATAAAAAGGCCTATTTAATGATTTATTAAAAACTCATAACTTTGATATTATAATTTTAAAAATATAGATATTTGTGTTGTTGAGTCTTAAATTCAAGGACCTGATTGTAATTTACCCTTTTTTTTGATAGGCTGCTCTGCCCTGTTTTCACCTACTTATTAATTTACTTTATTTTGGTGTGAAGGTAAATAGTTGTTATGATCCATGATGTAATAAAACAATTGTTCGGGACATTTATGTAAATTCTCCTAATACTTTAAATACAGTTTAGAGAATTTCCACCACTGGGCCTTCTACATTCCTCGCGGCATACGGCACTAGGGCCGCGACGAAACCATCACTGAAACCCTAGCCCCTATCCCTTTCTGCCATCTTTCGCCGGCCGGAGATGGGGCGACTCTTTGCCGGAGATCTTCTGGATCCCTGCGGCGCCAATTGTGGGAGGCCTGCGCTTCGAGAGCCAGCTTGGAGATCCGCTAGATGGGGATGAAGACGACGTGCTGCTTCACGGACCTGCGGGATGTTCGTGCAGAAGGGGGTTCGGCGAGGTCTTGGTCGGGTATGCGGGTGCAGCTGATCGTGCGGCATGGATTGGGGGGACATGTGGAGGTTGGTCTGTCTGGCCTTTGTTCTGAGATTTGAATAGTCGTCTTCTTGTGATACATGATAAAAACATGGGTTTTCAAATTTGAAGGACATACGTTTGGAGTTTTAAAAGATGTATTGTTTACGAAATGTGTTGATTATATTTGACCTTGTTGTTTTATTTCTCTAGAAAAGTAGCTATGCGATGTGATCGCTTTATTTGCACCTAGTAACTGTACCTGGTTGATTTACGGTTGAGGTTTGGCCATTGTAGTGGTTTCTAAAACCCTTTAAAAGGACAAATAGTCAATAAGTCGAGGGCCCCTGAAATTTCTGGGTGTAAAGGCAATATTGTAGTCTTGGTTTCTCAATGTTATTACTCTATTGGGTTTAGGTCTTGTTCATCAATACATTTGTTAATACGTGGTCAATCACTAAATTAACTGTGTAAGATGGGTTTGATGTCAAAATTTAAACATGGACAAGGAAGGACAAAATAGTTCAACATTTGAAGGCTTGATGGTGAAATTTAGAAGGAGAGAAGAAGAAGATTGCTTTTAAGGAGAACCTGCTTAATGAGAGTACTGGGAGAGTTGATATTGAAGGAAATTTCATGTGAATTAAGATAAATAATGGTAATAAAAGTTATAGAAATATCCATTGAGAATTGAAAGATAATGAACATTGTGAGGAGATTTATGGGTTGAAGGAAGAGTTTCAATCAACTTTTTAGGAACAAAAGAAAATAACATATGAAGCAACCAAAGTGCCAAGATAACAAGGCTTGTAAATGTATTTAAAGCTATGGAGTACAAGAAGGACAAGAAAGACGTCAAGTGTTATAATCTTTGGAAGAACAATACATAAAGTTGGAATACATATAAATCTATATATGTCCACAATGGAAGGAGAGGAGTTGAGAAATTAATCATATGACTATCAAGGAAGAAAGTTATGACATCTTGTTGTATATGAAAATATCAAAGAGGGGTAAGAATATAATTTGGCAAACTTTTTAACGAAAAGAACATTAAAATGATTGAACCAATCCAAAAAATATTATGGAAGCAAAATAGTGAAAATTGTTTTAGTGATTGTGCAAAATTTTAAGGTGGTTTTACATCTTTCTCCTTGAAAGATACCTATATTATTCATTGTATCCTCACTTGTAACTATTAAGTATTTATATCTAAACCCCTTAAATTGTACTCATTATTATGTTTTAGCCCCCTCTAGTTAACTTCAATCACTGAATTAGAATATCTCTAACATTACCTTGTCTTAGTCGGTGAAAGTGGTGGCTCATTCAAAAATGCAATAGAGAAAAATTGTTTATTACACTCACATAACCTAGGTGTAGCACTAGTGATGCTTGTTGCTGATGAGTCATCGTTTGTAACTGAGGTTGTTGCTAATTGCTATGGTTTCCTTAAGTAGGCGAGGGTGATCAGAAATTGCAACATTTCTAGGAGAGCCTTGTGGTGGGATAAATCATTTTTGCTTTGTGAACAAGGATGATGTGATCATGATGATGCCTAGCTATATTGGTGATATCGGTGTAGGTGTGTATTT
Organism: Apostasia shenzhenica; assembly: GCA_002786265.1. NCBI lineage: Eukaryota > Viridiplantae > Streptophyta > Magnoliopsida > Asparagales > Orchidaceae > Apostasia > Apostasia shenzhenica. The sequence goes on from KZ454794.1 coordinate 1,003,836, forward strand.
GATTTTATTGATGGGTCTCTTAGTGTGATATGAATTTTTAGATTGACGTAGGATTTGCAATCAAGGGCTTTCATTTGGGATTAGATCAACTAAACCATGGTTTAGTCTATTAGCAGGAGCGTAAACTAGAATGATAAGGGGTGGGGTCAAAACATAATAATGCTGGTGTCGTTTGGAGGGGTTTAAATGTAAATAGTCAAAACTTAAGGTAAAAGTAATAAAAGCTTTTTTGATGGGTATTTCATTACCAAACAGAGCTTTATGGTTCATAGGAAGATTAATATTTTATCCTTTCAAGAAACAAAATGCTAGGGGGGAAAGTCAAAGAAATTGATAGTTTAAGTTTTAAATTTTAGTACTCTTGTAAGAATAGAATCGGAAATAGAGTAATTTTAGTACTCTTCAACAACAACAACCAAGCCTTAATCCCATTAGGTGAGGTCGGCTATATGAATCTGTTATTTCCATTGCACTCTATCAGTTACCAAATTCTTATCTAAGTATAAGTAACTAAGATCACTCCTTATAGTTTCTTGCCATGTTTTCTTTGGTCTCTCTCTTTCTCTTTGTACATGGGCAAAATTCGATAACTCAATTTTTCTAACTGGAGCTTCAATCGGCCTACGATTTAGGTGTCCAAACTATCTAAGCCGACTTTCTCTAAGTTTATCCTCAATTGGTGCAACACCAACTTTCTTTCGGATATACCCATTTCTCATTCTATCCTTTCGTGTATATTCACACATCCACCTTAGCATCCTCATTTTTGCAATATTTATTTTATTTCTATGTTTCTTCTTTACAGACTAGCATTTAGCACCATATATCATCATTAGTCTTATTATAGTTTTATAAAATTTACTCTTGATTCTGGATGAGATTTTTCTATCGCACAACACACCAGAAGCATTTCTGCATTTTATTCATCCTGCTTGAATCTTGTTAATAGCATTATTATCTATTTCACCATCATTTTGTATGATTGATATAAGGTATCTAAAGCGCTCACTCTTCTTGACAATTTGATCACCAATTATCACATCTCCAATATAAGTATTTCTTTCTTGACTAAATGTGCACTCCATATATTCAGTTTTTGATCTACTGAGATGAAAATCTTTAGATTCTAGAGCATTCCTCCAGAGCTCTAGTTTCATTTTAGCTCCCTCTTTAGTTTTCTCAACAAGGACAATATCATCTGCGAAGAGCATACACTAAAGCACCTCATTTTGGATATGTCCAGTCATGACTTTCATAATCAAAACAAAAAAATACAGACTTAAAGCCAAGCCTTGGTGTAGTCCAACTATAATAAGAAAATTCTTAGTCAAACCTCCTTGTGTCCGTACACAGGTAACAGCTCCTTTATACATGTCTTTAATAACTTGAATATAAGCAGTGTAAATTTTTTTTTCTAAAACTCTACAAAGTACTTCTCTTGAGACTTTATCATAAGCTTTTTCTAAATCAATAAAAATCAAATGGAGGTTTTTCTCTCTCCTTAAACTTCTCCATTAAACTTCTTAATAAATGAATGGTTTGTATAGTAGATCTACCTGGCATAAAACCAAACTGATTCTCTGATGTCTTAGTATTACGACGTAACCTTTGTTCGATCACCCTTTCTCAAAGTTTTAAAGAATGACTCATTAATTTAATTCCTCTATAATTGGCACAATTTTGCATATCGCCTTTATTCTTATAAATTGGTACTAATATACTTTTTCTCCATTCATTTGTCATTCTTTTAGTCTTCAAAATCATATTAAACAATCTAGTGAGCCAAGAAACTTCATCATCTCCTAAGCACTGCCAAACATTTATTGGGATGTTATCTGATCTTACTGTTTTTTTATGCTTCATATTTTTTAAAGCTTTCCAGACTTCAGTTTTACTAATACATCGGATGCAAGAGTATTTTTTTTTTTTTGGGTGTTGAGTTCCGTAAGATCAATTGAATTTTCACAATCTTCATTGAAAAGTTGTTGAAAGTAACTCATCCATCTATCTTTGATATCTTCTTTCATGAAAAGTACTTTTTGATCTTCATCTTTAATACATTTTATTTCAATTAAATCTTAAATTTTTCTATCTCTTATCTTGGCAATCCTATATAATTATTTTTCTCATTCTTTAGTGTCTAGCTTTTTATATAAATCCTCAAGGGCCATATTCAAATACGCTTTTATGGTATAAATTCTCAATAAGAGTTTAAAAATTTATATAGCAAAAATTAAGAGGAATAAAAATAAAATTATAACCTTAAAAATTATCATTAAATAAAGAACTATTAACATTACAAGCATATATGCTCCCAAGTGAGTTTAAATGTGAGTATAAAAGAAAATTTTAAAAATAATTTAGAAGAGTTGGTACAAGCAATACCTAAGAAAGAGAAAATATTTATCAAAGGAGATTTAAAAGGATATCTTGGAAGTGTTGCTGATGAATTTAATAGCATCCATAGTGAGTATAATTTTGGGGAGACTAATGAGGAGGGTAAATTATTTTAGAGCTTTGCCGGAGGAGGGTAAATTTAGGTATGATGTGAAATAAAAATAAAATATTGATGAAAATATTTTTTTAAAAATTTGAGATTTTTTTTTACCCATAACTGAACTAGGCCTAAGGATGAAGATTGCGAAGTACTTTTTAAAAAAGAAGATATCCAATATAGATAGGTGAGTTACTTTTGAAAAGCCTTTCAATGATGTGAAATAAAAATAAAATATTGATGGAAATATTTTTAAAAAAATTTGAGTTTTCTTTTACCCATAACCGAACAAGGCCAATGGATGAAGATTGTGAAGTACTTTTTAAGAAAAAAGATATCTAATATAGATATGTGAGTTATTTTTGAAAAGTCTTTTAATGATGGTTATGACAATACGATTGATCTTATTGAACTCAATATTAAAAAAGGTAAATTTTTTTAACATATGGCATATTAATAATGTTGAAGTTTGAGAACTTTCAAAGAAGATGAAGTATAAAATGCAGTAGGATCAAATGACTTTGAAAACATATAGGAGATGAAAGGATTTTTTAGCTCATTAGGTTTAATATAATTTTGAAAATTAAAAGAATGTCAAATGAATGATGAAAAAGTAAATTGATATTTATTTAGAAGAATAAAGATGATATACAAGATTGTGTCAACTATAGAGTAATTAAATTAATGAGTCATATTTTAAAATTTTGAGAAAGGGTCATCAAAAATAGATTATATTGTAATACTGAGGCATCACAGAATTAGTTTGGTTTTATGCCAGATAGATCTATTATAAAAGTATTCATTTATTGAGGGATTTAATAAAGAAGTTTTGGAAGACAGAAGAAGGTATATGTTTAGTTTTCATCGATTTAAAAAAACTTATATAAAGTCATAAGGAAAGTACTTTTAAGAATTTAAAAAAAATAAAGGAGTTTGTATTGTTTATATTCAAGTTATTCAAAACATATATAAAGGATTTGTACTTTGTATCTAGAGACAAAGGGATTTGATTAAGGATTTTTTTATTATATTTTGATTATACTAAAGCTCAACTTTAAGTCTGTATTTTTTTGTAAGTTTGGAGGTCCTAACTAGGTATGTTAAAGATGAGATGTTTTGTATATACTCTTTGTAGATGATATTTTCTTATTGATAAGATCAGAGATGAAACTAAAGTAAAACTCAAATTATTCTTTGTAGTTTTGGAGGTCCTAGCTAGGCACATTAAAGATGAGATGCTTTGTGTATACACTTTGTAGATTTTTTTCTTATTGATAAGATCATGGATGAAGTCAATGTAAAACTCAAATTATATAGGAATATTTTAGAGTCTAAATATTTTTATCTTAGTAAATTAAAATTGAATATATAGAATACACATTTAGTTAACAAAAAAGCACTTGTATTGGTAATATGATAATTGATGATCAAATTATTAAGAATAGTGGGTGCTTGCAATACTTTGGATCTGCCATATAAGATGACAGTGAAATAGATGATTTCATCAGCAGAATCGAAGTAAGATAGAAAAAGTGGAGAAATGCATTTGGAGTGTTGTGTGATAGAAGAGTTTCACACAGATTTAAAGATAAATTTTATAAAATAGTAGTAAAATCAGTAATAATATATATTAATGAATGATGGCTTATACATAAAAAACATACAAATAAAATAAGTGTTTCAAAAATAAGAATGCTAAGGTGGATGAGTTGATATATACGAAAGAATAGAATGAGACATGAGTATATCAGCGAGAAAATTAGAGTTAGCATTAGTTAAGAATAAACTTAAAGTGAGTCAATTTAGATGATTTGAGTAGGCCAATTGAAGTTTTTGTAAAGAAAGTTGGACTTTACCCATATAAAAAGAGGAAGAAATAGACTGAAAAAGAAATAACAAAACACTATAATGATCTTACACACTTAAGGCTGAATGTGAATTTGTTAGTTGATAGAGTACAATAGAAATAAAGGATTTATGTAGTCGACTCCACCTAATGGGATAAAAGCTTGGTTGTTGTTGTTGTATATAACCATTAGATTAAGATGGATAGCTAAAATTTTAATATGATTGAATGCGCAAACATATAGATACCTAAAGTTTTGGCTGAAAGATTAAAAATTAATCTAAAGTCCATTCTATTTTGCTTGAAACTAGTTTGAATCGATCGCAAATGGGCATTGTAGTTCTAATCAGGATTAGATTGAACTCTCATCTAAATCTTAGATCAGATCGAGACCTAATCTCAAATTTTCAGTTCAATCTTGGGGTGATGGGGTCTATATGTTGTAACTGGTACAAGCGATGTGGCCCAACTTTGATATCTATTAACAACAATGTTGGCATTAGTCACAGTGCTACCAATGGTTATGTCAGTGGGCTCTTCTCGTGGAGCTTGAAGGGGATGGATTAGAGGTGTCTTTTTTAGGTCTGGTGGCAGCAGAACCAGGGCAGGTAATAGAGTGGTAGTGAATTTGACAAAGATAATCATGGTTGATGGTGTTGGTAGGGGTGATCTTGAGGTAGTAGTGGCTATAGGTGGTTTCGTAAAATGATTGAAACAAATGCGGATCAACTTGAAATGACTTTAGCGTCAAGGGACCCATAATATATTTACTCATGACATACCTTTTTTGCATTAAGCGTGGCAAGTTAATGTGAAAGGCCATCTTCTGGTTTCTTGAACCAGCACTATAGGAGAATCTATTGAAGATGAATTATTTCTTACCTCTGACATGATCAGGCTTTGTTGTGGTTTCAGTTTTAGACCGAAGAAGCAATGCAAAAGCTAATTCAAGAGATGTTTACAATGAGTTACAATATATAAACATGAACTAAAAAGAAGTCTTCATTCTTCAGATTCTTCAGTATATCTTAATCAGGTCCAGACTTGAAAATAGCGATCAATCGAATTTGAGTGCGAGAATCAATAATTCAGTTAACATGCTTAGGCAAATTGATTTGTAATAAATTTATTTAAATTAGTTGCTAAACAACTAAATACAAGTAGGGAGGAATTAGTAGTCTCTCCCTTTTTTATATTTGACAACTAGTTTAAGTTAGATCATGGTAGTCGATAATTGCAATAGAAATTAGAAGCTCCCCCTTAATGGAGACACTCCCTCCCTCAATTAATGCTAAACAAATTTCAGTTGAGTGGAGCTTCCCCTTAAGAATATACCAATCGCGACGATTCACAAGTGAGCACGTGCTTTCACGAAATCATGACAATCATAATGCGATAAAATGAATACATCATGAGAATTACAGTAATTTCAAATGTCCAAAGATAACAACAAAGAAGAATTTCACATTATCTAATAGGATGAGCATTTCATATTATCAAATAAACATTAAATATTCAGCCACATTTTTAGGGGGGCGCGAGTTTGGGTCAGGTTGACCAATGCCTATACCCACCCCACTATATATTGCTTAATCCCCATACCGTCTCGTACCCGATTTCACCCCACCCCGAATATTACTTCCATCATACTCGTACCTGCCTCGCCCCACCTCGTCGTAGCCTCGCCAATTTCGCCCAACCCGCTCGCGCTGCTTGCCCAACCCGCTCGCGCTGCTTGCCCAACCCGCTCGCGCTGCTTGCCCAACCCGCTCGCGCTGCTTGCCCAACCCGCCCGCCTTCTCTAGATCCGGAAGAAACCTTAGAGCCACTGATGAGGACAAGAAAAACTTGCTGCGGACGTTGCATCTAGGTCGCCGGTGCTGGGAATGGTGGCAGCGATGGAGAGGGCGAGAGAGCAGTTGATGTCGACGATGACGACGACAATGTCTTTAGCAGCAAACAACGAGTGACGCCATGAGAGATGAAGAGGTAGGCAGAGCAGCGGTTTCTCCCAGTCGCAAGAGGAACAAGCTCATGGCCGGGTACAATTGTAGGACCCATTTTTCGTCTCATTAGGGTCAGGTCGGGTTGAGGTGGGTTAAACGGGTATGGTATAAATTGTCATCTCTATACATTTTAAGTATTTCACATTATCAAATAAATATGAAATTCTAAGAAATATTGAGTTTCATATCATTCATTTAGAAACATTCAACTAAAAAAAATTCAGAAAGATTCTAACAAGATAGAGAAAAATTCAGAAAGATTCTAACAAGATATTGAGATTCTAACTTAAATTTCATATTTCGCTCTCCATTTGTTATGCATCAAATCAGAATAAAAAAGTGAAGGGGTACAGAGTTCCTGAAGCAAAAGGAGTAAATTTAACCCCAAAACGAGCTAGTGATAAGATGATCTAGAAAAGGAAGGTTCGCCAACTTGCTTTTATAGCAGGTCTAGGATCTACTTTTGATTTTGCTTGATCTCCTTTCTCTCTTCAAGTAGTCAAATTGAGATGATTGATCGAGGATGACATCGCAAATGGAGTCATGCATACCCTGGAAGGAGTAGAGTATGTTGTTTAGGCTTCTCTTCAATGGTTGTACGTAGAATACTTGTATTTTCCTCTCCTCTATTTCTTCCTCATCTTCTTTGATAGGTGGTTCAAGAATGGGATCATCGCTTTGTTGTTGAAGAATTTTCATACCAAGCATCATGTGTGGTCCCCTGAACTCTTTCTAGACAAGCTTGGAATTTTCCGTGCGCAAACTTGCTTGCATCATGTTGACCTTTCCGATAGTATCAACAGAGATGTAGATGAACTGCTATCTTAGTCACTTTTCAAGCTTGCATGTACCAGGAAGGTCGTGATAACATGAAAAAAGGGCATATAGACAATGCTTGCCAATTTAGGCAAGTGTCACTCAATGATCCAATGGAACAGTTGATAACCAAGATTGATGGGAAGATGATTTTTCAGAGCATACATCAAATAGATGTAGCCTGAAAATGCGATTCCTCTGATTCTATTTTTGACAGGTAGAAGGCAATCTTTGACAAAATGGAAGAGAGGGATGTCTTCGAGAGGGAGAAATTTGCTTTTGTTGGATTTCTAGCCATGAGGAGGAGTGCAGGAAAATCCGATTCCTCTGATTCTATTTTTGACAGGTAGAAGGCAATCTTTGACAAAAATGGAAGAGAGGGATGTCTTCGAGAGGGAGAAATTTGCTTTTGTTGGATTTCTAGCCATGAGGAGGACTGCAGGAAAATGCAGCATACAAAGTTTCAAAATGAATGTTCGTGATGGAGTTGGGTTTGTATTCCAAACCACAACAAAAGGTAAACTCGTCATGAGTTGTGGGACATCAAGAAGTTTGTTTAGGGATTTGACACTAAGAGTGACGGTGGATTGATATATGAAAAATTCAAGACGTGGGGGAGATGTCCTTAAGATTGTTATAGAAGATAGCATAATCATCAAAGTTGGGATGCTGGCTTAAAGTTGCAAATTTTTTTTGTGTAGTGTTGAATAATGGAGGTTAGGTTGGGGACTTTGCGAAAATAGTCAAGGTCAAGAACTTTAACAAGAATGACTTCATAATTTATGGAATTGTGTTTTTGTAGGTAGGGTGGATCCGAGTGGTAGAATTTAATACAATGTAATTCGGCTTCTTCATCAGAGTCCATTCCTTCATGGATCTTGTCTGTCTTCTTGGAGGCAAAGTTCCCTTTAGTTTTATGGTTTTTAGCTTTAGGCATAGCGTGAGAGTAGGAGGAGAAGAGGCTAGGGTTTTGAAGGATTTGTGTAGAATATAATAAAAGTTTATTTATTATTATTATTATTTTGTAATCTAGTATCTTTTGGTCTTGGTCTTACGCAAAATCAAAATGGTCTACGGCTAAACAAGCTCTAAGGGAAAAGTGTCTCTACCCCTAGAGAGGTGATCATATTAGTCTTATCTGTCCTTACACTTAGGTTGTCTTCCTTCAAGAAAAATGTCATGGAGTACCCTACTATTGTCTTAGTTACTTCTACTGATTTACTTTTGACAGAGGACAATATAGAGTGTTATATAAAGACATCTATTATGAATGTTGGTGCATTCAATCTCATGGAAAACATCAATGAATTTCCCACCGAGACTTTTATAATCTCTACGGAGGGAAATTGCTACACATTTATGTATTTCTGTTTATGTAGTGTATCCTAGTTTAGCCAAAGTGTGTGAAAAGCACGAAGAAGGATTTGAGGAAGAACAAAATTATAAGGAAGACATTGAAAAGTAAATTGAAGAACTAATTATGATATAAGGCATAAAAAAGAGATGATCTTAGATTTACTTTAGTTAAATTTGATTGTATTGATGACACATCTAAGCATACTGAGATAATTAGGAGTCGGGAACATTATAAAGTTAATAGGTTTAAATTAATCGAGTATACCTCTGACCACCATAGATACACTAGTAAGATTGAGTTTACATGGATAAAGTATCGACACCTGGATAGAGCACATGAGATTAAGTGGTTGGCCTGTCTGACTTCTAGCTTGTGTGCTATTCGATTCGTCAGTTATTTTTGAAAAACTTTATGGCATCTATTAGGAATCACATCTTTTGCCACCCTAACTTACTACCTACACTCTTATGATCAGATTGAGCTAGTTATGAGGACCAATATGTCATGTGTCGTGTCTTCATATATGTAACTTTTTTTATCTTATACATTCGAGAGTTTGGGTTTGCATTTGCATTTTATTTAGTTTATTACATGTGTTAGCATTTTAATATTGTTATTTCATATTTAAATCAGTAAGAATTATTAAAATTATGTGCAAATTTTTTTTAAAATATAATGATATAAGAAATTAGGTGATTAATTCTATAAATTAAATTTATTTTAAAATTTTAATTAATTTGGGTTGAATGATAAATTTTTATTTTTATCACTACATTATAGGAATAGTCGAACTTTCAGTATTTCAAGTCTAGTGGTTATCGAAACCAACAGTAATATCTAGTGAAGTCTTGGTCTTTTGTTTTCTTTGAGCATTACTTTAACTATGAGTATTCACAACCAAAATTCACTCCAGTACTTATTTAGAGCTAATTAAATAAACATATTGAGCATATAATTTTAATTGAATTTAACTATCAGTGGTATTTGGTTTGATGAAGATTTATACTTTTTCAAGAGACTCAGATGCTGCAGCTAATTGATCTGACCCATATGGCGACACTCGAGTCACTTGACCCATACTCGACGGAGTCGAGTTTCTCACTAGGGAAAGTTGGTGTGGACACATAATAGCCTGTATTTGATTATTATTAGATTTGCTCGATCTTGATTATAGATTCACATTTGGGCTGATTTGGCATGATGTAATGCTGATTGATATTAATTAAAGATTTAGAGCTGACCTGGAAGGATAGCGATTCATCATATTTTTCCTATTTAATTGATTGTATTTGGAAGTAAGGTTGAGAATTTGGCTCGATGATCAATAGTCGCTCAACATTCGGATCGATATTTAGCTCAAATCGAGCTCGGCTAAAGTTTTTGAGCCAAGCTACGAGCCATAGGCTAAACAAATTGACTTGGCTTGATCTATATTTTTTAAATATAAATAATGTCTTTTTTCATTTATTATAATTATTTATTACTTATAAATGAGTATGTGTTAGTTGTAGTTAAGATATCTATTAGATGATCTTGAGGGTATAATTAAACAATTTTAAATCCTACCAAAGATAATTCTTTTATAAAAAATTACAATTCTTGGAGGGATTGAGTTAGCTCAATTAAGGCTTGAGCTAGCTCGAAGTTCAAATAAGCTAACTTGAACTCAAATTGATTTCAAATGAGCCAAGCCTGAGCTGTGCTCGGCTCGGCTCGGCTCGAATTCAGATAATTCCCACCCTTATTTAGAAGTTTATTTTCTGTATTAGTTTTATTTCCTTGTCATATTTTGGATCTCTATAAATACGGATCACCTTGCATTGTAATAGGGAGTTGTTATTATTAAATGAAATTATGTTTGAGTTTTCTCATAGCCTAGATATGGGTTAAGGGGTTGATATCCTGAATAGGGTAGGGCGAGAACTCTTAAAACAGCGTAGTTATTCTTTATAAAAAAATTTCTCCTCACATCTACTCTCTGTTCGAACCAAGCGACCATCTCCACATTCGCCTGCCTCCGATGAGTGCTCACTTCCAACTCCTTAGTGCTGACCTGCATCCTCTGTCTGGGCTACCGTCTTCATTCGCACATCCCGCCTCCCTGTTGCCGAACCCTCGGCTTGCCTCCACACAACGACATTTGCACACACCCGCGTGGCCCCGCTCGAGTGCGATTCGCATGCACGCGATTGCACATACCGGCGAGCAACGCCACTCTTACCCATGAGTTCCCCGTGTCGCTCGCCCCCACAAGCCAGCGGCACTTTCTTAAGCACACCGCATGCCCAGCCCGAACTAGCCTTGCATGCATCAGCCTGTCGTTTGTGCCTACACGTGCGTGCCCACGCTAGCAGCAAACCCTCGCCGGTCTCCTAAGCTGAACAAGCCCTGCATGCATCAGCCTGTCGTTTGTGCCTACACTCGTGCGTGCTCTGCCAGCAACAAACCCTCGTCGGTCCGTGCCTACACTCGTGCGTGCTCTGCCAGCAACAAACCCTCGTCGGTCCCCTAAGCTGAATCCTTCAATTCAGTCAGGCCAATGAATAACTGCAATATGATACCTTGAACTCTTAAATTAAAATATAAATTCTTTTTTAAATCAAATTAATATGATTATTTAATCTCAATATAAAATTATTTATTTTACTTCAATTATTCATTTGGCTCAAATTGTGCAACCTTATGTTTATTCGAGCAAAACAATTATGATTGGATTTTATTTGTGAGGCATTTGACCTTTATTTTTAAACCTCAAATTTGATCTATTGAATTTAACTTGATCGCGCTAATTTAAATTGATAAATTCTTATTTATCAAGATCTAAGATAATTATATTTTAAAATATTTAATTTATGGAATTTTAAAATCTTATTTATCATAAGTTTATATTTTAGAAAATATTTTGTACCTAATTAAAAATAATTTGCTAATTATTGTTGCTAATTTATAATTCTAAAATATCATTTGTGTTTTCATCTCGCATCAATAATGAAGTTGCAGAATCAACCAAGGATTGAACTGTCTTTCAGGTCAAAAATTGCTTATTATGATTTTAGGTTTTTGTTTGCAATATTTATCGAGTTCAAAATAAGTCGAACTTTTGTGAGCATATGAGATTGAGTAGATTAGTGTTCTAAAAACATTTTTCATGTAATTTTAAAATTTTATAATTATGATTTTGACATGTTAACGGATCACTCACAAGCAAAGCTAACTCTACAAACCCTTACATGGTTTCCTAAAGTTCTTAAAGCTTATCCATCTTCACTTGAGGTATTCCTTGAGAGACCTTCATTCATCATCTTCTAAGGCATGATCTTCTTTACTTTGAATTTTTCCTTGAGAGGTCTTCAATCTTCCTCTTCATAGGCATCCTGTGATCATGCTTGTCCTTCATTTAGATTGTGAATCCCGTCTAATATGAACACTATTTATGTTAGATGACCACTATTTGTGTTTGTTATAATCAAACAAGGAAACTGTCATATAGGCTCCGAGGGCTAACATCTTTATCATCTAACATATAAAAACTCAAGAAAATTTGGATGATTTTGCCGACATGTTGAAAATTTGGTTAGTGTACATCAGGAATATGTCAACTGTGAATATGTCAACTGTGAATATGTCAACTGATATATATGTTTTTTTGATAGTATTGAATATGTCGATATAATTTAAAAGACGAAGTTCTATGTATTGTTTTGGTATACTTGAATTTTGCAAATGAACAAGATGCATTACTTTCCTGACCAAAAATAGGTACTTATTTTGTATGATTATTTTGCAAGATGTATCAAAATATTTACTTGGGAAGATATTTCTTGGTGCATGTTATTCATAGGTGACAATAGTTCGTATAACACTAATCTAGAGGTAAATGATAGGTTAGACAGGTTAGAACAATGTAAGAGAGCATTAGCAGATAAAGGTCTTAGAATTAATAAAACAAAGACTGAACATATGATTAGTAGTTTTGTGGGGCTAAAATTAGTAATTTCATCAGTGGAAAGTAATGCGTAGGTTTGATAATTTCATGTTTAATGTTTCTATTATTAAAAGAAGTATAAATATAGATGAGGGTATCATGCCTTGGGTATTTTATGTGATTACACAGTGCCATGAAGATTAAATGGAGAATTTTATAAAGCAGTTAATTGAAAAGTGCCTGCTATGAAGATTTTTTTTTGAAATACTGTCAATAATAATTAATATTATTGAAATGGAAATTTTAATGATGTGTGATTAAATTAGTAAAGATAAAGTTAAAAAAGATTATATTAGAGAGAATGTTGTGGGTAACATCTATCGGAGATAAGATTGTAAAAAGTAGATTTAGGTTTTATGGACATGTGCAACTTGGAGCCATCAAAAAGAATAGGTGACTTTTTGGTTAAAGAAATTAGTTTAAAAAAAAAAAAGAGTAAATGGATTTGGTTAGATGTTATAAAAAGAAATTTAGATAAGCTTAAGTTTAGAGCACTGTTTCTATTAGATATGATTAATAAGGAATAGAATTCTTGAAGTCCACTCCAACTTATTAGGATTTGGTGGTTTCTAATACTATTAATGATGATATCTCATAATATTTGCTATTGAAATTTTTTCCTTGTCAGAACCAAGGATATTTTGTGCATGCTTGTGGTCATGTTTTATGGACTTTTAAACAATGTAAAAGGTTTGTTTTTGATGAAGTTCCAACAAACTCATAGAAATTATTAAAACAGTTGTCATGTGGAATTAACAGAAATTTACTCAAATATCTAGCTATTTTAAGCTTAGGGGGTGTGTTCGGTTCAATGCTATTTAGATGTTAATTTTACCTAGATTCTATGCTATCTCTAATTATTATTTGGTTGGTTCATTGTCATTAGATTATAGAATAATTATAGAAAAATCTAGTTCCACTAAAATTAGGGTGACATCTAGATGTCACCTAATTTTAGGTGATGGTCAAATTCTCAAAAAAATAGTGGTTTTGATATCTCAATTCAATCATATAAAGTGATTGCAAAATAGATGATGTTTTAAGTAGAATTTAAGTGTGATGAATTGAGTGGAGGAGTATATCTGGTGTGTTATGTGAGAATCTCATTTAAGCTTAACGGTAGTTAGACCAGTGATATTATGTGGTGTTGAATGTTATCTTGCAATGCAGAAATATACAAATAAAATAAGTGTGGTAGAGATGAGATGTTAAGGTGGATAATTGGGTATACATAAAAGAATAAGGTGGGGGATGTATATAATTCTTGAGAAGGTTAGAGTAGCTCCGATTAAGGATAATCTCAAAGAGAGTCATCTTAGATGATTTGGATGTGGATAGAAGTTCCAATATGGAGAGTTGAGTATTAGATTTTGCTCATGTAAAAAGAGAAAGAGGATGACTAAAAAAGATATGACAAGAAACTATAAGGGCTGACTTTGCACAGTTGGAGCTATTGTGGCATTGTTATTTGATAGAATGCAATAGAAATAAAGGATTTATGCAGCCGTCCTTAGTGGGATTTAGACTTGGTGGTGATTGTTTCATCTGGATGTTAATTTAAAGTATCAATCTTGTAATTTTTTACAATACTATCTATAGATGTCATCAAACTAAATATTTAATTTCTCCAAATAACATGACAATTACACGATCACATTGAACTGAGCGCCCTTAGTCATATCAAAGTAACAGAAATCAAATTATATTTGATTTTGAGTTAGTCTGACCTTGAAAATAATAGGTTGTGTTGAACTTGAAGTTTATTTAATTTCATCTCAATGTCAAACCTCTTTATTCTATAGTATGTCACATTGGACCATGCTACAAAATTTCTAACAAAATCAGAAGTCAAGTCTAATTGCATTGTTTCAAACTTGTTACCTGACCTTATTAAAGCATTTTGCTGTCAACTTTTGCACTAGGAGACTTTAGTGCATATGTGAAATTATGGCTACTTGTGCATCAAGGACAAACTATGTATTGTACGTGTCAAGGCATGACTATTTATTTGGGGTACATTTTTCTGATATAGTAAGTTTCTCATAAAATATTCTTATTTAGTCATTCATAATTCTGTTAAATAGGTTTCTCGCTGTAACATTGTAATAAACCTCTAATTACAAAAGATTTGGAGTTAGGCTTTCCCTCATTAGATACCTTTAGATGCCTTTTTTATGGCATCTTCTTGGTGCTATCATAAATATACATTGAAGAGAGAGAAGGGAAGACCAAAAATTACTTGGATAGGGTCGTCACACGACTCGATTCACTTGCGCTTATGGAGAGTATTGTCTTTTCTTACATAGAGTTGAACGAAGAAAAGAAGTTCTTACATGGAGAGCATTGCTTTTTAGATTAAGGCGTCATTGTTGCAATCTTCTTAATGTTGCATTCACTTTCAAATCTCAAAAGGCATTAAATATAACAGTTTGGAAAAATACAAGCAAGATGGAAAGGTGAAGCACGCCAGATATAGATCTGCTACAAGTATTTTGTGGTGAAAATTAATTACTTCAAAATTTTTTCAAGTTGCTGGCTGGATAATAACTTATTGTACCACTCCGTGGTACATAGGTCTTTTTCCTGTCTTCTGGCCTCTC
Source organism: Apostasia shenzhenica (assembly GCA_002786265.1). NCBI lineage: Eukaryota > Viridiplantae > Streptophyta > Magnoliopsida > Asparagales > Orchidaceae > Apostasia > Apostasia shenzhenica. The sequence continues at coordinate 1,018,940 of KZ454794.1, forward strand.
ACTGCTCTTCATCTGGTTCCAACAAAGGTGCCAGCTACATTAGTTTAGACCGAATATATTGTGCCTTATTGTGAATTAATTTCACATCCACTAAGAAAATCGATTTTTCTTTTTCAGATCATCTCTCTCGCATCAAGCATTAGAAACGATTGTATTACAATGACGTGATCACAGAAGAAAGAGGCATGACGGACGCTTCAGGTGATTTTTGCCATGATCATCATTGATTCATAGAGAGGATGGCAGAAAGAGATTTGGGATGAAGGCGTTGCTTTATACGGAGTTGAATGAAGAGCTGAAACCCACGTCGCGTATATTAGGGGATTAAGGCGTTGCTGTTGTTGTTACTGTTATTGCTACGTGTGCCCGGACCCAGCTGTATGGCACATGTGGCGCACTCTGATTGGGTTCCGGACGGTGCGCCGTCCGAACCCAATAACTTCTCCTCTTGATGGCATCCCAGGCTCCCAGCTGCACGCATATGTGAAGTCAAAACTTATTTCAGATGTAAATTTCTTGACTGCATTTAGATTTCATTTGAATATCATGATTTATAAAACAAAATTATTTATTAGTTTATTGTATTTAACATATTTTGATTCTTTTTCCATACTTTTTTTTGAATGAAAAGTCTTACTGTTTGATATTGCTTTCCTCTTTTTTTGTTGTTGTCATGTTATAAACTCTTGTTCTTCGGTACCTTTCGACTTCTCTTGGATCTTCTTGTCGATTTTTTGTCTTAACGGGCAACTTTTAAGATATTGTGGAGTCGTGAAATTCAAAGTTGATTTTGTGCAATATCTCCTAGAACACAATTTGATTTGAAATTTTTTTTATTTTGATTCGTAATATTTATAAGTGGAAACGAATTTTTTCGTCAATATTTTACAGCCATATTATATAATGTTCTGTTATAATAGCTGAAAATATTTAAATTTTAAACAAGCCGGTTAAAAGTTCTTTTAAGTTTCTTAAAATACAAGTTATGAGAAAGGCGATTTGATCTTTAATTTTTTTTAAAATTATAATAACCATAAAATTTATTTAATTTATTCGTAAAAGTTTAAGCTATCACTAAATGAATTTTATGATTGATTCAATGAGATGGAAAGGCCCAGCGGCCCAGCCCACACGATTAGACGTCATTGTTAATGGGCCAAATTAGAAAAACTAATTATTTGAGAGGATCATATTTTTGATCTCTTTTATTTTTAATGTGTTTCAAGGTTGTAAATTAAGATTTTTTTTAATTGGTAGTTTTAAATTAAGTTTTTGGTTGAATACTATAATGTAAAATAAACTAATTAACATTAAAAAACTTATTGAACATGAAATAAAATTCATTTTTTGCTATAATATATATATATATATATATATATGAAATAAAATTATTTTTAATATTAAAATATATGTTTTTAGCATTATGAAATAGAATGCACTTTAAAATAAAATGCTTTTCCATAAGGTTAACGCAAGTCATTCTTTTTTTTTTAATCTTATTTTTTAATTTAAAAAATCATTTATATATAACACATGTTATATATTACTATTTTACTTAAATTTATATATATTATATATATATATATATTTATTTATACATAAATCATTCAAATATGTACTTTAAATCTCTTTAATATATATTTTATATAGAATATTTGAGTACATAAAATATTTTAAAATACATGTAAAATATCTACATACACATAATTGTACAAACTGAACTAATTTTTTCAAACGAATTGATTTCGAATCATAATGAAATCGAGTCGAGTTCAAACTAAGTAAAATATAAATAAAACTCACGTGATTTTTTCCAAAAAATGAATGCAATATGAGGACTTCTCAGGAGATCACCCATCCTAGTACTACTCTCGCCCAAGCACGCTTAACTGCGGAGTTCTGATGGGATCCGGTGCTTTAGTGCTGGTATGATCGCACTCGTATTTGTTAGTTTGCCGAATTCTATTTAGATCACCCGGGATGCTGACGCCTGATTTTAGTTTTCTATTCTCTTGACGAAATTCAAGCTCCGAAATAAAATTTATTTCTTTCTAAATGATTTTTTGGAAAACCAGCGCAACGCGACGGCATCCCAGCTCGTCGCCCATCCCTTCGCCGCTCCCGCCCAAGCACGCTTAACTCACGTTATTTTTTCCAAAAAAAGAATGTAACATGAGGACTTCGCAGGAGGTCACCAATCCTAGTACTACTCTCGCCCAAGCACGCTTAACTGCGGAGTTCTGATGGAATCCGGTGCTTTAGTGCTGGTATGGTCGCACTCGTATTTGTTAGTTTGCGAATTCTATTTACTTAAATTTCAAGTTTCGAGAATTTTGCTCACGCTTACCTCTCTGCCATAGCTCATTGCATGTGAAGAATTTTTCTACTTAGATTTTCAAACTTTAGAAGTCTGCCCTAATAAAATCTACAAATGTGAAAAGAAATTCAAATCATTGTGTTAATGAAAAACAAAAAAATGACATGATCATTGTTTGACATAAAAAAGCTGATGAACATCGTAAACGTGCGCCAGGTAGAGTTGAATGAAAAAGAGAAATAAAAATACTAATTCAAACAACCGCATTTCGTGCATCAAAGTGTAGAAAAAATATCACTTTCCGTCACATTAGCAATCAATCTTGTGTTGGTAGACTAAGGAAACACGAAAAAGAGAATAATATTCAGATTCAAGAGCATTAAAACCTCCAGATTCTATAGAGGAAGACCAACTATGAAACAAAAGCAGCAGTTTACAAGGCAGTGTAGCTCAATATAGAGAGACTACTAGCACAATAAACACAAAGTACAACACTCTGGCATTACACAGAGCAGCTATAAAATTCCCCAACTTCTCTATAATTTTTCTTTACATCTCACTGCTATATATGTATTAAAGAAAAAAGTAGTTTGCAGGTCTGAACTCTTCTATGCAATTTTTTTTTTCATCAAGTATAGAGAAATGCAGCATTCAGAATTTTTAGTTTATCTAACTAACAGTTTTTCCTCTTATCTTTACAGTTCTCCTGATGCTGAATTTAATGCTTGTACTATGCAAAAAAGCTGGTTAATGTGAGCCTGAAGGACTCTCTGAGTGTTTAGATTTCGCGTAGAAGCTATTTCTTAGCACACAATGGTGCGCATGAGAGAACTTTCTTCCCATAGGGGCTGGTCCGAAGGGCGGAAGAGTGGGGCCTGATGGCCTCTGCTAGTGCAGTATGAAGGATTCCTCTTGCCTTTAATAAGTTTAGATAGTTTTAGTAGTTGAAGCGGTTCTAATGCAATAAAGCATGCAAAATTTGAAGAAAAGAGAAAATTAAACGTACCTCAGATTCGCGAAGAGAAGATTGCATTACGTAGTTCCCGTATTGGTCTAGCATGATTACTAGTAGTTGAGGGGAGTTCAGCAATTCATGGATGATTACGGCGAAATCATCATCTCCAGCAAGTTTGAGGCATTTTTCGACTACATTGCTGCTGTACTTCTGCAGTGATAGGTGCTCAAAATTGCCCTTTAGGTGTTTCAGCACAGCAGCAATTGCCCATGGGATTTTTTCATCAAGAAGAAACTGAACCACATAATTCCTGCGAAAATCACAGTAATTCAAAAAAAAAAAATTGGACACCATGTGAATAATTGAAGATGTGGACTGCATGCAGTTAAAAATCTGAATATCAGAGCCATTTATAAGGCTGACAACCATGTCCAAATCCCTCTATCATGATATATTAATCGCATGCGATTAGCTCAAATCAATTCAAAAAAATTCGGAATTGTCTAATTTGCAAATCAACTCAATTCAAAATTGAGTTGAGCTCGAAATTTTCAATTTGGATCAAAGGCTGAATTGCTAAAAATTAACTCAATACTAATCTTAGTTGTTACTCCAACTTACCCATATGCATCTTGCGACAGGATCAACGAGTAGGATGAGATCTCAGAGATAAGCTTCTCCTTCAGATCACCAACAGAATGTGCGATGCACTTTTGAAGAACGCAACAGGCTTGTCGATCTGTGGCTAGCTCGAAACTATGAGCAATTGCAGCATCCAAAAGAAACTGCAGCAGAAAGATTCAAATTATGAGTTCTCAGATTATCATCCCCCTAGTCATCATCAATTGTCCAGCAAAACCAGAAGAATATCATTTATTCCAATTCCAATACTAAGGGCGATGTGAAAATTCATAATACTACATTTTGCAGGCCTTTGGCAGGGAAACTTTTGTTGATAATTACAAAGGGAAAGTTTATTTATAATAATATCAATTGCAAATAACAATCACATAATTTCTGCAACTATTAAGCTGAATTTGGCTTCAACAAGGCTCCCACAGCTGTGGGATCTTACTAGATTTTGATATATGTAGTCTAGCCCCGAATTAGCAAAGTGGCAATTTTCAAATTTCAAATTTGTGGTCAAAAGTTTATAATGATGGCTTGAGGAAACCAAGTTATCATGCCAATGCCCACTGATAATGGCATACAGTTAAATCAGATATCTGATGGGAGGAACTAAAGATATGGAGCATTAATAATTGTTAACATTTATCAAGGATTGAATACCCAAAGATGGACTTATTACGAGTATGTGATGGTATCTTCCAATGATCAAAGAAGATGAAGCAAAGATTACTTGCAAAACAATTAATAGCACTCATCTCGCCTGTTCAAGTACCAAACACAATAACCTTTTCTAAAATAGCTTAAATTATATTTAATTTCATAGATGAAGAACTCGGCTAACTCCATCCATATCAAACTTTATTGTTTATTTTAACATAACCAATCCCAAGTCCAACGGAAATAGGTTTACAGTAGTTTAAGAAACAACATAGATTTTATTACTTATTATGGGTTTAGCCAACCCCAACAAGTTTGAGATTAAGGATTTATCGTTTTTGTTGTTGTTGTAGAGCTTGGCTATAGATAATGTTCAAGAAAGCTTGTGCCCAGAACATTTGCAGTAGATCATATAACATCTTAAACTATGTTGAAGAAATAATCTTCTTGTTTCAAAAGCATTAAGAATGTGGATCTCGAGAAAGAGCACAAATTCAACAGTCCCAATAAATTTGGAAAATCATAAGCTAAAATAAACTTATGTAGTCATACATTTTCCAAGTAATAAGCCAAACCCATGCAGATGGCATGTCAAGATAAGTATGCAAAGAAATGTTTTTATAGCAGCAAATAAATTAACTGTTATGAACAGACAATTCAGTGAAGAATTATTAGAATAACCACAATAAACAAGCTTTACTCAATTAATAAAATGAATTCAGTCACAGCATTTCCTTAAATTAAATGAGTAAAACGTAGAATTAAAAGAGCAAACACAATGAGTTAAGTCAAATGATGAGCTTCATTGCAAGTTTAACACAGTGTTAAGACATCTCAAGATCAAAATTATCTGATTTTTTGGGTTAATAGCTAAAGTAGAATCAACAAATTAAAAAAGTTAAACCTCAGTAATGAACATTAATAAAAAGAAATACGAATGGAGAAGCATCGTGTAGCACATAACAAAATCCCAAATAAATTTACTCAAGCGCACTTAATTAAAAAAGAAGAAATTAGTTTAAGATAAAATGACCACATTGAACATTAGCCATGTTTTTGCCAACACTGACAAGGCTACAAAATAGAACAAAAACAAAGAGTTGTTAACTGAATATTTGAAACCAAAGAAGATAATGCCGTTCATAAAAATAGAACGAAATCAACAAAGCATCATAAATGAAAGAATTTTAGAAAGATACTTTTGATAAAATGAAAGAATTTTAGAATGTAGAAATTAGGATCCCTCCCTCAGGAAGCTCAAGTAGTTAATGCTCTTGTTTCTTCAAAAGTTTTATATATACCTCATTATATTCAGGAAGACACTGCAGTAACCGCTGCGCAACATGATTGCCATTAACGTTCTTCATTATTGAAATAATGCCTGGCTTTAAAGCTAAGAACACCACATAAATCTGGTCGGCCTCCTTACTCTCCTTGAGAGTTTCAATCACTTTTTGCACAGCACGGGTCCTACGCTTGATCAAAAAGAGCCATTCAACAAAAGGCATATAGAGTAAATATTATGAAATTTCTGTAAGCCATGAATGTAGGAGTATACCCATGCACATCACATGAGATTCTAATGAGTTCGCCGGCCTTTGTTGTAATGACTTTGAGTATGCACATCATTTGTTCTTTATTGCATACTTCAAGCAACTTCTGAATAAGATAATTCCCAAAAGGATCAGTCATGAGTTCAGCAATGTGGGAAATAATCTCAGAGAATATCTTATCAATATCTTGCTGATTTCTTTCCAGGATTTTTTTTTGCAGAAAGCGGCAATCATGTTGATCCTTTGCCATCAAATATATTCTCCCTGAAATTTTATCCATTGAACTGTGCTTCATCCGTATTGAGCTTGAAGCAATTCCATATTCAAAATTATCAGAAGGTGAACTTCTGTAACATCCATTAAGCAACCGCAAGTTCATTAAATGACGCTGATGGTCATGATCAATGGAAAATCTTGCACTGTTTCCATGAAAGAGCATATACTCATCAGTCTTAAGTAGATTAGGCCTCACACCTCTAACCAAGCTTATTCCGTTGGAATTCATTAAAGTTCTTTCAGGAATGCATTGTCCAATTTTTTGATTCCCTTGAAAATGCTTTGCGGAAAAATTCCGACCATCACCAACAGATGGTAATTTGCGTCCATGTAAAGAGCAAGAGTTCTTGGCTCTCCCAGATGATTCTTGAAGTTGGTATTGACAGTAATCCAAGTGATTGTACTTACCCTGTCGAGTATTAGGACTCCAGTATAGATTTTCTTTGCAATTTTCGACATGTTGATCACCAGAGAACTCAGAAAAAGGGTGCATTTCTTTACCATCTAAAGGCTCCAAGCCCAAATCAATATCCGTCTGAACTTGACAAAATTCAGGTCTATGACTCTGCAACTGTTGACATAATCGCCCATACTTTTCAGCTTCCTTACCAAACCAGGCCATATCAGGTTGAGGTATATTCATTAAAGGAGACTGGCCATTTCCACAATAGCTAGGTTGATACAAATTCGCTAAATCTACTCTATGAATTGGAATAGTTGGGAGTAATTCATAAGAGTTGAAACCAAGATTTAAACTTAAGGGAATAGACATGTCAGTGGGAGAAACTTGCGTATGTTCAGCGAAGTTACCTAATAGACACTCTGGCAACTGCTTTGGTTCATAAATATTTGGATCAAGAAACTTCAAATTATGTGAATCATCACTGATGAGGTTTATAAGCTCATGTTCTCTACTTACAAGTGATTGGGATTCTAACTCAACGACTGAAGATAGAAACCTGGTGTTTAGAGTATCATAACCAATTTGGTGGTATGGGTTCTTCCAATTCAGTAATAAATTGTTGCTGTAAGAGCTCCAGTTCTTCTTAGCTAATGAAGGAGAACTTGTTTTTGTGGATGGATTCTCCTTAATTCTCATTTCCTGAAATTCCAGCAGCAGGGATTTGTCATCTGGCAAATTGGACTCATTTTGCTCGACAACATCGAAAAGGGACAAGTTCTTTCCCATATTCACAGGTAGATAAGAAGCATATAGGCCAGAAGAAGCTTTCTTCTCTTTCTCTGTGGAGACTACATCGCCCCCTTGAGATGCAGAACTGTGGACGGGCCGCCCTGTAAGAAGGTTCCCTGAAGTTACATTAGGAATTTCCCCAAGAATCATCTCAAATTCATCAAACCCTTTTTCATCACTTCCTCCTTCCATGATACCAAAAAGGATGAAGCCGTTTCAATCTCAAAATGACAAGAAGAGCCAGTTCTTTTCCGCAATGCAGATGCACAAATTATTTTATTATTAATACAAGTTCCTGTCAACAAAATTTGGTATATATACATTGAGATGGTTAGCAAAATTTACATCAAACAATAATGAATCAAATAAACAAGCATATAATTTATTTTTCAGCAAAAAAATGGATCGCAAGATTACATCAGAATTTTCAATTATTTAATTGAATTATTCTTTAATAAACAGTGGTGCGTGTTCATCAAAAGTATGCTAGTGTCAAATTATCATCATCCAATGCTGCCAAACAACATGTTCACAATAAGTTGAAATCCCCATGAATGATCCATATGGCTGGGTTATCCTTCCATGTGAGGAGCATGATCAAGCAAAGCTCCAGATGGAATCTCACCAAGAAAGACATTCAATCAAAGAAGCTAGTCTCCAAAGAAGTTCCCAAACGAATACGTCCTTGTGTTTGGAGACATTCCTCAAGGAAGGTGGTCCTTCAAATGTCAAGCCTGGAACAAAGAGGAGTCCACAAACAAGAATGTGTTCCTTGATCATGAAGAAGGTGTTCATCGAACAAGTATTCCTTGGTTGAAAGGAAGGTATTTCTCAAAGGAGTTCATCAGAAAGGTATTTGGTCGTCAACCAAGAAGTTGGTCAATCAAAATTTTCAGAAAGAGTTCTCTTGAAATTTCATAAACCGCTACCTAGGGTGAAAAAGTGTCTTGCAAGGAAGCAAACAAGAGCCCCCTTCATGTAGAAAACATCTAGTAAAAGAGACCCATCCCTCGGAGGAAGTATTTTCGGACATCTATGAAATGAAAGATCGCATAGTAGAGCATCTACTAATGTCACATTCATAGATAACTTCTCCATAAAGACCTAAGCATATCCCCTATAGTTGAAAAGCCAAGTGTATGAAACCTTTAAACAAGTGCATGCAATAGTTGAGCGAGAGATAGGGAAGACTGTTAGATGCATAACAATTAACAATAGAGCCCAAACAGTCGATATATTTATAAGAAGCTTGATGTGCATAATGGTGTTCAAAAAAAAAAAAGCTAATGTGGTCTAGTGTTCAGTCGATATCTTTCAAATCCAAGAAGCACCGAGTGAGGTAAAGTGGATCAAGCGTTATCTCCACGACATCCAAGATGGGGTTGTGTTAAGGAAACAACGAACTTGAGATGGAAGGCTTCACAGATGTAAATAGGGATGAAAACATTAATTCATGGAAGACTATATCCGTATATTTTATCACCTTTGTAGGAGGAGCTATCTCAAGGCAATCTAAGTCTCAAAAGTGCATGTCTCAATCGATGACCAAGGCTAAGTACATCGTAGCTATGAAATGGTGCAAGGGGTTGCTATAGATGAAGAGGCTCCATGAAGAATTTGGGCAAAAGTATCCTTACATCTTGCATTGTAACATCTTGAATGCTATTCATCTAGTACAAAATCCAAGTTTTCACTTGAAGTTGAAGCACATAAAGATAGAGTAATCTCCCTCGAACATCTTGGTCTACCGATCTCAACCAAAATTTGAGCAAAAGATCGAAGTTTTGTATTGATGATACTACATCAAATATGATGGCAAAGCCAACAATGAAAAATAAGCATGAAGTTTGCAAGAGCACAACCAGCATGGAGTCCTCTCATATGTCAAGAAGGGGAGTTGTTGAGGTTATTTCTTTTCATAAGAAGGATGAACAAGAATCATTCATGATGGAATCTCACGAAGAGAGGCATTCAATCAAAGAAGGTAGACATTGGAGAAGTTCCCCGAACACAAACAAAGACATTCCTCTAAGAAGGTAGTTCTTAAGAAGGCATGCCCTGAGTGAAGAGGAGTGCACGACATCGAGTACCTCGGTCATGAATGAGTTGATCGTTGATGATATGAAGGAAATTCTTGGTAGAATGGAAGGCATTCCTTGAAGAACTTATTATTGACTAAGGTACTCTTCATTAGACCAAGCAATTGGTCCTTCAAAGAATTTCCAAGGAAAGATCCCTCTAAAATTTAAACGTCCACTACATGCAATATATGACGACTCAGATCTATAGCGGCAACATGCGAGAGCAACAAGAGATTACATGATATTTCAAACAGTTCTTGTCATGATTCTAATGCCCTAATAGTTTCCTATGAATAGGACTATTTGGGTAAAGTAATCAGTAATTAACATTACATACATCTATGCAACCACCTCTAGAGACAAGAGTCTAGCGAATGGTGCAAAGCATTCAAGCGACACACATCCTCACAAAGCCTTCATGTGATGGGGTGAAGCTGCTGAAACTCCTATCCCAAAGAGGAAGAGAAAAGTAAAATAGGAGTCATACATAGAGTGTGCCTCTTCTTCTTGTATGCCACATACTTGTAGGTGAAAAACTGTTGTAATCCTCGGAGAGTCTGAGAAAGACAACAAAGTCATTGTAATCCCACTTTGCAGTGGAAGCTAGTTGGCCTACCATTTAGCATTCGTGAATTTAAATTTCCCACATTGAGTTTCTCTGTTTCTATCTTCCTAAAGTGCAGGAGGTTGCCACCTTTGCTCTTCCTCGTGTTCTTTGATCGAGTGCAGCAACAGTGCTCTAGCAGCAGTACATGTCATCCGTTCACCAGACAATCACATCAAAAGATCACCAAAATCAAATAAAAAAAGAGCAGAAACTCCTATTAGAATTCTAGAAATTCAAATGACCCCAATACAAGGAAAATCAATTATAAACAAATAATTTAAGTTCATTATTGCATGAAGTTCAATAAAAAATCATAAACGGGATAAACAAACTCAAACCCCCCCGATTTTCAATGTCAACAAAAAACTCCGGACAAACTAACCCAAATTTCATCATGGCATCAATTAAGCTCTCAGCATTCAAATAGAAAAACCCCTAAAACCCTGACCATCCTTCCCCTCTTCACGAAGGAAACGCAAGCGCGGCTGAAACCCACGAAAGAACGATCAGAAACACGGCAGGAACGATCGAATAAGATCGGAGAAAGATCAAGCAACCGAAAGTACTCACCGCCAGAGTCGGAAGGCGATTCGTCCGACGAAGTAGCACAAAAATAACGACCTTTAACAGCAGGAAAAAGAGGAATTCTGGCAATTTTGGAGGAATGCCAAGGAGATGAAAGAGAACTGAGAGATTGAAAAGGCCATCGACAGAGGCGGCGTGGTGAAGAAGCGAGTGTGAGCAATGAAGGTTTTAACGCGCAAGGACCGCCCCCTCTCTCTCTCTCTCTCTCCCTCTCCCCCCTCCCCCACCCTCCCTTCATCTCTCTCTTCTACTACTTTCCATATATATACATGATGTTCTATATATATATATATATTACATGTATATTAATATATAACATGCATGCATGGTTCAACATCATGGCTTGGATTTTGGGTTAGATTTTAGGTTAGATTTAGGTTTAAATTTGGTCTAATCCTTCAATAAATAGGTGCTAATTACATCCAGGGGTATTACAAATATCTCAATGTCAGAATTTGATTTTAAAATTAACTCGAAATCAATTTGAAATCTTTAAATCAGATCACGAGTTAAACCATGTATGTGGCTTGAAATTGATTTTAAGTTGGTCCTGTCTCGTTCAAAATATGATTCAAATTAGATTAAAATTGCACATATAATATACATTAGTTTGACTTAGCAGTGTAAAATATATTTCTATTTTTTAGCATAATAAGCTGTAGAATTGACTCGATTCAAGCACAAATCATTTTTGATTTCGATTTCAAAGACTCGCTTGAAATCAGTCCGATAGTAACCCTAATTAAATCTTTGTGTCATCTCGCTCTAGATATGGGAGAATTTAGGTTTGTAATTCTAGCTAAAGAGTAATTGGGAAGGGATATAGATAGCAACATTACATTTTATTTTTATTTTTAAAATTTTTTTTTGCTATTTTAGGGATAGGCTTGAGGTGAGATTAAGAATCGATGAACTGTCTAGTTCACGGTCAGATAAATTAGTCTAATTGATCATCGAACTAATCGAATTGATAACTAACTCTTTTTAAATATAGAAAATAACAATCTAGTAAAAATGCTAATAAATATTTAAATAATAAATTTATCTAATCTATTGATTCATTATCATAATTAAATGATAGGTATCATAGAAATATGCCATTATAGTTTTAGTTAGTCTGATGTAGAATCTAATTTTAATATCGAATCGAATCAGATGATAAGCTGATTCATAGTTAGAGTACCAATGACAACAGACTGAAAGAAGTTCGATCCCTACATTTTAAGGATATTTTTATTTCAGTCCTTCTACTTTTAAATTCAACACTTTGGCTCATATAATTTGACAACATATGTAATTTGAGATATTTAAGGTAGGATTTAGGGTTTAAGATTTAGGTATTTTAAATAAGGTTTTTCCTTGTGGCTTTATCGTTTATTGTTTGGGATTTAAGTAGTTTTGCGTTTAAAATTCGTTAAACCACGAAAATAAAATAGTGAATTCAAAAAAATTGAGAAAGAAATTGCAAATATTCAAAGTTTTTAACTCAATTAGCAAATAAGTTGGAGTTTGTATTGCATACATGTTATTGTTTCATTTGCAGTTCGTATGGACCCATCCATCGTTCACGGAATTTCGTGTTAGTTAAATCACGTCAGTCATCTTGAGCGATACGTGATGGAACATGTACGTTGATAATAGATAATATTTTTGAACTATTTTCTTCATTGTAATCAGATTGGGTCAGATTTAGATTCACTCAAAACTTAGCTCATTATTTAGCTCACTTGAATTGAACTGATTTTAATTTAATGTAAAATTCAATTCAACTTTTAATTAATCTTCGATGTTCGAACCAAGTTAACTGCCTTATATATTCGACACGCTACATATTGTTAAACTAAGTTAGGTCAAATATATATATATAAGCAAATATTTTTTTGAAAACTTATGTATTAGGCAACCTTTCTTTCATAAGCAAATATGTTTATGTATAAGCAAATATGTTTATTACTCTCATCAACCCTTTTTAGACACCATCCATTATGTTTAATTTGACTTAGACTAAGTAAAATATAATTATCTATTTACCATATCAATTAATTAAAATTAAATAGAATAAAATATATACATCATTTTTTATGAATTTTATAAAAAAGAAAGAAAGAAACGTGTAATTAGATGTGTAAATCAGTCTCATTATATCGATTAATTTTACCTCATTATAATTAGGGGGTCCCTTTCCCCTTTCATATCACTAATGATAGAAAATTGAATGCTACACGCACAATTAATGTAAGATACTGATAGACTTATCATCGATAAGAAGCTAGACTCAACTCTTGCTAGAGCACTCCTCCTCAGTTATGCATCGATGCCTTTCACATTTAAAAAAATAAATATTAAAAATATATAATTATAAACTATATATATAGAATGTGTACTTAAAATATATGAAGTTGTGTATAATTTTGTAATGAAAATATAGTTTCTTGGATGTGATATAAGTAAATTAAGCCTTCATTAGTTTTCTTGCATAATATTCTCACCAAATAACCATATTGACTATGCCCATTAGTTAATTTCATTTAAGAGGAAAATGCAAATTGCATGCATGATGACATGTAGCATCATGCATGATGACATGTATCATCATCATCATCATCATGTCATGTCATCATGCATGATGACATGTATCATCATCATCATCATGATGAAACACATCAATGCCCCCATATGCTTTTGTTGTGATGTGTAGCATATGGAATGGCAAAAGGTTGAAATAGACTTGAGGATGGATGATGTGATGGTCCAAAATCCCATTGAAACTCAAGACTAAAAAGCAACAAGCTTTGCTATGAAGATATTTGAGCATTAATTAGCTAAGGCCATGAAATGGAAACACTCACACTTATATCTACCTCATTTTAGTCGACTATCGTAACTAGAGTCGTCATATGATGACTTATTTATACTTAAAAGAGAGTTGTGTTCGCTGGGTCGATTTAGATTACGTCAGAAGGCGTTATATATATATGTGCGAGTCACGAGTTTTGATTTTGTAACTAATGCTGTCAGATTTAGATTTGGCATGAGTTGAATTTTTACGCAACGCATTTAACTCTTGTTGACAATCCCACCCTCACATGATGAGAGCTTTACTATTTTGGTGCTTACAGTCTATCGTGTTTAGTATACAAGAAGATTGGTATCTCTAAAATCATACTAACAAGTTTTAATATAAACCCATTATTGAATTTTAAATTTAAATGAAATAATCGAATAAATTTTAAATGAAGTCACATTGAATAGTATTTCTTTTTTAATATAAAACACTAGATCATGTAAAAATGAAATGTTGCAGAAGTGTTAAGATGTTTCAAGATTGAGTGGTACGTACTCTTATAATTTTTTTTAAAAAAATGTTATACATATGTATATATATATATATATAATTTAAGATTTTAAAAAAATAATGTGATTAATTACTTGTTTATTAATTTGTAATTTGTGAAGGGATAATTTTTAGTGTTATTTATATAAATAACTGTAAAAATCATAAAATACGAAACAATGCATACATATATATATATATATATATATATATATATATATATATATATAGCAATTATTGAATATAAAAGTATATAAAGAATTTCCTTTATTCATGATATTAAATTTATAATTTAACTCAATTTAAAATTAAATCAAAATCAGAACAGATGTTGGGCTTAAAGATAAATTTTATATAATACTTATTAGACATGCAATGTTATATGATGCTGAATATTGACCTATAGAATATAAATACATAAATAAGATAAGTGATAAAAATGAGAATACTACAGCAAATGAGCTAGTATACGTGAAAAAATAAGATGAGAAATAAGTATATCCATCAAAAGGTTGAAGTATCCTCAATTAAAAATAAATTCAGAGAGAATCGGCTTAAATGATCACTTTATTCGAAACTAAACGAAGATTTATTATTTGATAGAGTAATAAAAACAAAAAAATTATGTAGTCGACTCCACACACAGTAGAATAAAAAGATTGACATATTATTATTGTTATTGTAAAATAAAATCAAAATCAATTAACTAACTCAAATTTGAAAAAAGATAGACGAAATTTTTTTTTATTGAATTCAAATGGAGCACCGACTGAAACCCAGTAAATGAGCATCACGTGTGTTTAAGTTTGCTCGTGTTTCACACGTAGCGCTTAATGATTGAGTTTTAAAATATGTTTTGAATTTAAGGATTTCTATAATTACAAAAAAAAGGTCAGTTTTTTTATTTAAAATCAGGAAAAAAAAATAGGGTAGTGGAGAAGAATAAAGCCGTACTGCTAGGCTGCTTGCTGGTTTATAGTGAGTAGGAATCTGAAAAGTTTTTTTTTTTAATGAAAAAAAAAAAGAATCTGAAAAGTTGATTCACATATGCAAGAATGGAATCCTACTTAAAAAAATTTATTAAAAAACTTATTATTATTATTATTACTATTATTATTATGGCAAAACATGTTAGCGAGTTAGATTTATCTTGAACCTGAATTTGATCTTACTTAAACAGTTCAATTTGAATATGATTCGATTAATAAATAAGTCAAGATCAGTGGCACGAATTCGACCTAATTAATAAGTAGATCGAATCAACTCACTAATCTGACTCATTTATAACTCAACTCAAATCGATTGTATATAATTTAAACTCGTCTCATTTAATAAACTAGTACGTCTCCCTTGTTGCACTTCAACATGTTCAAATGGATTTTTCGCGGCCATGAAAGCTGCCAAACCGTTCGTCTCCCTGAGACATTTTTTCCTACCTCGCATGCCTTGGGAGAACGATGCTGGAAACCTATGGTTGTATTGCAGTTCGGCCCTGCCAACAAGTCGAAATTACATCGAAGGTGCTATGCATGCTTCGTCTTCCAACCAGAGCTTGATAGAAGATGGAGATTTGGAACCGAAGTGAGGAGAGATGGCGACACCAACAGCTCTCAGTCGCGTCCATTATGCCTCATTTGCTCCGTCTTCCGGCTGGAGGCTGATAGAGGAAAGAGTTTTGAAATGGAATAGAGGAGAGATGGGACCGTCTAGGTTTTGAGGATATATAGTTCCATCTCCGCTTCTCTCTGTCGAGCTCCCCATCTCCATTTTCGCCGGTCAAGATCCCCCAGCAAAAATTTGTGAATGATCGCTATATCGCCCCCGCTCATCCATCTCCTCTCGCACCCCGATCTCCGTTTTCGCCAGTTGAGCGCCCCGGCAAAAATATGTTCATCTTTCGCCTTTTCATCTTCTAATTCGCAACTATAGGACAGATGTGGAATCGCGAATAAGAAACGCGGGAAAGGAAACGGACATTATAAAGAGAATAGATGAGTCAAAATTTATGAATTATATTTAAAATTCTTGAATCTGGTTCATGAGTCGAGTCGTATGTTGACATCTGCAGCCTGAGATCGATAGACCTCGCATAAATTCAAAAAATTTAAAAAATTGCCTTTTGATTTTTTTAACTTAGAAATTAATCCATATGAGGCTCTTTTAACATATTTCATCAAGTTTTAAGTTGTATTTTAAAAAATATATTTAAGTATTTATAATTATTGTTACTGGCTGAACATAGAAAAAAAAGATTAATTAACGATTTTTGTAAGTGCTTAAACATATATAATGGCCAAATTTAATGAAATATGCTAAAAATGACTCACAAAAAATCATTCAAGAGCTAAAGGGACTCAAATAGCACATTTTTAATTTAAAAAAAAATTACATGAAGACGAAAGTCTACCTCAGAAAAAATTATTGGGTGCGGACGACGCATCGTTCGGACGCCCAATCAGAAGGCGCCACGTGTGCCCGGACCCAGCTGTATGACACACTTGGCGCCCTCTGATTGAGTTCCGGATGGTGCGCAGTCCGAACCCAATAACTTCTCCTACGGTCCTACCTCAGAGGCTAAGTTTGATATAAAATTATTATCCTAAATTTTGATTTATTCAATACATTATATTTTATGTTGTTTTAAACATGACAAATATTAATGATAATAATAAAAAAAATTCAACCAAGCATTATATTTGGCAAAAATGGGATAAATTTGAAAATAATGGTTATATTTATCATCGAATTTCGATATCTATCATTATCGAACAAGCTACACAACAAACATAGATGAGAGCATCCGAAGAAGCTCTTAACTATAGTTAAAACAATGGTTAACATATAAAGGTGTTAGCATTGGGGATGATCATTATGCATAAAACTCAAAACTCGATTATAATTCGATTATTTTTTACTCGATAAGCTTTCTCGATACACATTTAAGACATTTTGCATATGAGTACATTATATATGATTTATATTGATCAGAGATTAACAAATAAATTCATACATCATACATGTGGGTTTAATCATAAAATTATATTTAATATAAAATATATTTAAAATAAATTTGTAAATTAAAAAATAAGATTAAAAATTATGATATACTCAGCTCTAAAATTGAATAGATTGTAATTAACTTGAATCAAACTCAATGAGTTGTTCATGGGAATTTAAATATTTAAGGTAATTAAAAAGCATGTATTTTTTTAGGGTTATGTATGCAAAAGTCAAAATTTTGAATATCATCAAAGTTATTTTCCAAATAAAATTTAAATTACAAATAAAATATATTTAAAAATAATATAATATTTAAAATTTTGTAGGGCATATGTAATTTTTTTTTAATTCAAGCCTTTTTTTTCATATTTTAAACCTCCTAAAATCAACATTTTTATTAGTACATTTTAATCATATGTTTGCTAGAAGAGATATTTAACTAAGAAGGCACTTAGAACTGAAAACAAAAATGATGTTCCTCTTATTAGATGATATTATATATGTATATATATATAAATATATGAAGGTTGAATGCAATTATATATTTAAATGGTAACAACTCAGTCTATTATAGATATTATCTGCTTTGAAATAATAAATTTTTTAATTTAAATTACTTTTATAACAATGAGTATACATTTTCATATATATATATATATATATATATATATTCAGTATCTCTTTAGTGCTCTATAATGTTGTAAAAATTGAACTGTTTGGCTAGTTTGATCAATCCGATTGTGAACTGATTCTTGATTGGTGTAATTCTATGTTAAAATCAAAGAAGAAATTGAATAAGTTAAATATCAATTCAACTGAAGTTTTTATATTTTATGTATAATATATTGGGTTGATGTTTGTAGTCAAGTTAATAAATTTTTTAGACAAAAAATTTATATTAAATTCAAGTTTATAGTTAAACTTTTTATTTTTTTATTTGAACGATAACTAAACTTTTTTTATTTCAATGTGTATATATAATAATTAATTTTATACTGATTATATATCACATATTATGTTTAATTTTTGTTTATCATATTAGATATCATATATATATATATATATATATATATATGTTTGCCAATATTTTTGTTAGTCATATGTCCATTATTTAATTATATTTATGTAATAGATATTTTATATTATATATGTTCTATATTTTAAATATTAAATATATATAATTATATTATTTTATTATATTAATATTATTAATTAGATTGATCAGTTAGATCGATTCGACTGATCCAATTATGAACCAAATGCACGATTTTAATCCTATATTTATGTAAAAAAAATATGGCTACATTTTTCTGATGTGAGATTTATCTAGGGTGCCATCACATGCATTCCCTACCTTTTTTTAATCCTTTCTCTAGAGAGAAAATTAAGAAATTATTTAATTTATTATAATCTTGATATTATATTATATTATTATTATATTATATTATTTAAATATTATTTTTTTAAGTAATAATTTTATTATATTATTTAAATATTATTAAGTATTAAATTGTGTCAATACCATCAGTGTGATCATATTTATCATAAAGATTTATTATTTAATAAAAAAATATTATTTTCTATTCTTTTATATATGTTTTAGAGAATATCAACTTCTGAGTCTAACTCAAATCCAACCCAAAGACAAATTGAATTAGATAGAAAAGTTTTTGGTAATGTTGTTTGAACCAAAACTAATTTGAAGTTTAAACGAGTTAAATCATACGCAAAAGTTATAGCGAAATCAATGAAAAAAATGTTCTAGGTCAAGTTATCGAGCAATTTGGGCTATATTTGAGTTCAAAATATAATTTAATGTGACATAAGTCAACTCAATTTTGATCTAAAACATAATTTTAGTTTTAGATTATTATTTAAATATATCTTTTTATATTGTACATAAAAAAATAATGAGAATATTAAATTATGTCGATACTCATTAATATGATCATAATTTATCACAATAATCATTATATTTAACAAAAAATTTAAAACTTAAGTAGAACAATTCATGCTGAAATATTATTATTTTTTTCTTCCTGTTCTCTCCCTTCCTCATCTTTCTACCGCCACATCACCTCCTCCCTCCTTTGATGCGAGGTGCTGCTTCTGCAATATGTTGCTGATCTATTGCCTCTGCTAACCAGCGACGGATGCTGCCTTTTCCCTATCCCCATTTAATGTTGTCTCAGCCTGTTACTGCCTCGTCTCCTCTCCCCTCTCCTCGTCTTTCCTCTTCTCTCCCTTTCATTATCTCCAGTTTCTTTCTTCTTTTTCATTCTTCTAATTATACAACTATTTTGCTAAAGTTAATTCCTCGGATTAATCAAAACTAATCCAAACTTGAGTTGAACTTGACCTAAAGCTATCAATCATTGTACTCTTCAACTTGAAATTGACCTTAAACTGAAATAGGTCTACCTAAAGTTAGAGAGAGAGAGAGAGGATCTCGTGCAAGTTTGGCATACGATGTTTTGAATCCAATATAAAAACATTTGGGTGTGACCATATTTTTGATACAGTCGAGATTGTTCAACCATCCGATAAAATTCAGATCACATTTGGTTAGGTGGAGGAAGATACACGTCTTATTTGATTGAAGCTCGTCCAATTATGAATGCATCATACGTAAACTTGATAATGCTTTTATTCTACGACTCTCAATTTATTTTGTGCTTCATAGAATTTTTCTAAATTCATTTCAAATCAATAGAAAAAAAATTGAATTTTAATCGATCGGGGTGTGATTGACCAGGGATAAGAGTTAAATAAAATTAGAACAGACGAAGTCTAATTTCAAACCGATAATTTTGCAAAGAAGATAAGTATTAGAGAGATAGAAAAAAATATAAAGATAAGTTTATTAAATAGACTAACATATTAATATGAATGAAATCATCAATAATTATATTATTTGATCAATCAAATGGACGGACATGAAATAAAACAAAAAATGACGGCAAATAAAATAAAAAAAAGTCAGAGTAATATTGAAGGATAAAGATATTTAGGAACCAAAATGTAAGTTTCCCTTTATTTATTTTCACAGATCTGGTCGTCCATGATTTCATGAAAATATTATTTTAAACGAAAAATCCGGATTTGTTGGAGGTGCCGTGGAGATATTTGAATCACCGCTTCTCCATGAGAAAAACCCTCTGCTTCTCCAGTGGCGGCTCTCCCTCCTCTCTTTCTCTCTCCTAGGGTTGAACTTCTCCGTCTACTTCGCCGCTATCTGTCTCCACCTCTTTCGGTAGGGTTAGGGTTTGCAGTCGTGGTCCAGAAGGCTTCCTGGGATCGCCCCTCCGAACAGATCAGACCATGTCCGCTGTTGCCCCCACTGCAGAACGTATCCTTTCTTCTTGCTGCGTTGACCTTAATCCTTTTTATTTTCTTCTTGAATTTTACTTTTTTTCCGCTCGGTATTTCTTTAGTAGATCTGAATTTTCAATTTAAAATTGACCGAACTCGTATCGGAATTCGTTCGATGCTGCGCCGCAGGAGGGGTTTTGTAAGGGTTTATGGAAGATCAGAGATCTGGGTCTGAAGCTCTGGATCGTGTTTGTTTTCTCTTGTTTCCTGGTTATTTGAATTGCTTTCCGGCGACTTAGTAGTTGATCTCGATTTGGTTTTCTAAAAGTCTCGACTTTTGTAATTTTTTCCTTATTGATTAGATTGTCTTGTTTTATATCTCGTTTACGATGGATGTGATCTTTATCTGATTTATGTTTTTCGATGTAAGTTTTTTTCTCTTGTTCTGATTATGGAAGTCGTTGGTGGATTGGGTTTTCTCCTTGATGATTCTTTCGCAGAAGCAACGGATTTACTGCAGAAACTGTCGTTGGAGAGCAACAACAATAACCATGATGCTCCAGAGGTCACCAAGAAGGTATGGCTTTCTGTGAACTGCCTGTGCTTTATTCCATTGGCTGTGATTCTCTCAGAATGCAGATCAATAGCTTTTGGATGGTTATCTGATTTTGAAGTTAAATGGGCAGCCCTCTGGAGTTCAGTATGCAACAGCAAATGGTGGGCAAGGCCCAAAGGTTCAGATCCCGTTGATGGAGCGTTCTTTGACACCTGTGCTTCCTGAATATATAGATCATTCTATGCCCTATTTGCACAATGGATACCCGGCAGGGACTGTTTTCTATGGAGGTGAGATTAGCTATTTGCTCATCCGCTACAGTAGTAATTAGCAGTCTTTCATCCAATTATGTTTGTTTTACTTTTCTTCCATGACATCAGAGGTGATATGTTTAGATGACTGACGCTTGCTGATATTATGTTCATTACTCCTGTCTTTAATTTAGACTTGTTATATGGATTCACTTCTGCATTTTGTGAATCTGTCTTCCTGTTCCTGCTTTGAATTGTTTTTTAAGATTTGGCATTGTTTTATATGATTGTTTTAATATAGTCTTTCCTGTGTGCGTCGGATGTTGATTTTTGTTAATGGTATTTCAGGTTATGATGGCTTAATGCGCGAGTGGTTTGGTAGATATGTAAATCCTGAAGGGGTGGAGATGTCGCATGTAAGATATTTTTATTTGAGAGAGTCTGTATAGACATAGTTGAATTTTGAAATTAGCATTCACAAAAATATTTCCTTCTTCTCAAATTCTTATTCTGGTGATTCCTTAGGGCCAATTAGGAACCACTCTTTTCTGTCCTAGTGTGTAAATATGAGTAAAATTTACTATCTTGATTATTTGTTTTGTTTGGCAGGGAGTTTATGGTGATATGTATCACCATGGATATGGATATTCACCTTATGGTGCATATCCATCTTCGGGTTCCCAAATTTCATCTCTAGCACATGATAGCCAAATGTATACCTCGCAACATTACCAGTATCCTTCTACATATGTCCAGCCTCAGGGAGCTCCAAGTACGCTATTATCTTCCAATTATTCCCTTTCTTTGAAAGGGGAAGGATTGCAATCTGTTGCTGGAGAACAGTCTCCTATACCTGTTGATGCCCCCAAATTAAATTCAAAGGGGGCTGCTAATGAGAGTGCAAATGGGAACTGTTGCTTAGAGCCTCCTAAACAGAGCCAACAAACCTCATCATTGACTTCAAATGGTCCATATGTTAGAGGCGTTTTACCAGGTCGGCAGCTCTCTTCTGTTTACCGGGACCCAAGATTCAGCGGTGATGGAATGCGATCACCCATCCCCTGGTATGAGGGTCCTATGTATGTTAATCCTAGTTCTGTATCAGCAACAACACACGTTCCTTCAACTGCTTCACATAATAGTAGTCCAGCACCTGTAAGAAATCAGAGTGTGAGGCCGATCCCTCAGCCCATGGTATGTAAATGTGCCTTGCAAAAGTAATAATCGATTCCGGATTCTTTTTGTTTATTCATATTACACTATGCCATGGGTGTGTATATCTTATTATCATCTTTTTTAAATGCCGGTGGTAGTTTAGTAGTAATATACATCTAAGATTTGTGTAGTTGCAATGTATATACTAAAATAAATGAGGGGTCAAATTAGAGTAGACCATATTAGAAATGATTGAATAATAGAGATACGGCCATAGCACTTGTAGAGGATATGATAAGAATGTTATGTTTAGTCATTTCTGTCAAATGAGGGGTCAAATTAGAATAGACCATATTAGAAATGATTGAATAATAGAGATACGGCCATAGCACTTGTAGAGGATACGATAAGAATGTTATGTTTAGTCATTTCTGTCATCTACTTTTACATGTTCTTGTATGTAAATGTGAGAGAAGCTAAGTCACAATAGTAAATTGATGAGAAGGGAAGGCTAAAAATAACTTGGGATATAGTCATTAGATATAGCCTCAATCCCACTGCATTTGTTAAGAGTGTTGTTATGAATAGATCTGCTTGGTGAAGGTTAATTCTGGGGATTTAAGCTTTCTAGTTCGTATAACTAATGGTTTAGATTTTTGTTTATACTATTCTTTGTACTTGTTTTGCTAAATGTTTGCTAATTTACTTTTTTTTTTATGATGGTTTTGCATTGTTTTGTATGCACGCATGTATGTAAGCATGCATGCGATGCAACTCAAAACTTTGAAATTTCTCACGCTGCCTGGTTTTCAGGCTTCAAGATCAAGTCCCAGAATTGGTGCAGCAACTCCTACCATAAATAGAATGTACCCCACTGGCCAGATGTATGGCCAGTGTGGTAATGAGTTTTCTGTTGGAGCTAGTTTTGGATCCCATATTTATGACTCGAGGACAAATAGTCGTTGGGGGTATTTTCCTGATAATAACCGATACAGGCTAAGAGGCCGAGGAAATGGCTATTATTTTTTTAGCAATGAGAATTTGGATAGCTTGGGTGAGCTAAACAGGGGCCCAAGAGCCAACCGCCTCCGAAATCAGAAGGTGGCCGTGCCTGCAGTTACAGTATTAGAGGAGCAGAACTCTTATTCCAATGATAATGTTGACGATCCTGCTGTTGTCCCTGACACACAGCTATATAACCAAGCTGAATTTCCAGAAAAATATTCAGATGCTAAGTTTTTTGTTATCAAATCATATAGTGAAGATGATGTTCATAAGAGCATCAAATACAACATCTGGGCCAGCACCCCCAATGGGAACAAGAAGCTTGATGCTGCATACAAGGAAGCTCATGGAAAGGCAGATCGATGCCCAGTGTTTTTGTTCTTTTCTGTAAGACTTCAACTTTTTTCTTTTTTTTTTTATATAAGAATTCAACTTGTACCTTGGGCAATATTTCTATTCCTGCCTTTTTTTTTCTGAATCTTCTCTTTGCAAATCTATAGGTAAATACCAGTGGCCAGTTTCTTGGTGTAGCTGAAATGGTTGGGCCAGTTGATTTTGATAAAACTGTAGATTATTGGCAGCAGGACAAGTGGAATGGTTGCTTCAATCTGAAGTGGCATATTGTGAAAGATGTTCCTAACAGCCTTTTTAAGCACATAATACTGGAGTACAATGACAACAAGCCGGTGACGAATAGCAGAGACACTCAGGAGGTAAGGAGGCTATCTACTATTTCCAGTAGAACGGTTTACAACTCTGCTAAGAATTATCGCATTTCAACTTTTCATAACCCTAGAAACTTCTTTGATTCGTCTTTTTTCTTCTTGTTTTTTTTTTCAGGTGAAACTTGAGCAAGGTCTTCAGATGCTCAAGATCTTCAAGGAGCATAACAGCAGGACATCCATATTAGATGATTTTGGATTTTATGAGACTAGACAAAAAGTTATGTTAGAAAAAAGAGCCAAACAACAGCAGCATAACATACTGGTATGCTTTGAAATGGACTCTTCTCCTACTCCAAAGAGACTGCCACGCCCACGCTTAGCTAATGAAATCTGGGCAATTAATAATCTTGAATTCTTAAAAGTTGTGGTAGATTTGATATTTATACATTTTGATGGTCTTGTGATCGTTGATCAATCATATCAGTATTTTCTTTACCATTTAATTTTCTTTATCATAAAAATTAAAAAGTCTTCATATTTAGATTTCTTTGAGGAAAGATGTTTTATGATGGTAGATTAATGTAGTACATTTTTATGTTCAACTTCCCTGTTAATTATTTGTTTTGAGTTGACGAGGATCAATAAGATCTTAAAAGTTTACTCTCTCTTTACTTTTGCAGATTGTTGATGGAAAACTTACAGATCTTCCTCGTGAGAAAGCTAACGGTGGGTCTAATGTGTCTGCGCGATTGCAGAATCCTTTACAGCCTGTTAAAATACTCAAAAAGGAAGTCCGTCTCGGCGGCTCTGTTGAATGCAAGCAGTCTGAAGATCACTCTGTGCTGAAAGTTGCCGGCGATACCCCAGAGGAAGAGCAACCAGCAGCCAAGATAGTTTAACTACATGTCGGGGCCTCAAATGGCTGCTGGACTCAAATGTTACATATGGTTGCAGCATTATCTGTCCTGAAATTCATTTCCTCATCCAGGTGCATTTGAAGATATTATATTTACTGAAGCAACTATACCCTGAATTTTCAAGGCTGCTGTGTTTCAGTAATTCAAGTGAGAGCTCTTTGGCAAAGTAGACTTCTTACCCATAGAAATTTGTGTTCCACAAAAGCTCTTGTTTTTTTTCCCTCTAGTTTTTTCTGGTAGATGCTAATGTCCTATTCTTCTATACAATTATGTTCTGCAATTTAGGTAGGGTCTAGGGTTTTAAGATTAAAGGGTTGTATTTGCTGTTGGTTCTCTCTTTTGTGTGCTTTTTTGAGGATATATTAGTAGTAATTTCTCTCTCTTTTTTCCCCTTTTTATTCCTTTTTTTATTTTTCTTTTTGGTTTCCTTCTCTATCTGATTTGTCATCTGAGTTAGTGAGTGTTTTATAATGTAATTATGAATTTTGAATCGTTGCACTTAAGTGTGTAATGTTAATCTATGTTGTCATGTTGTCTTTTCGTGTTTTAAACGATTATATGTTTGGTCCAAAGTGACAATAACTGATAATTTTGTGATAGATAATGCTTTTCGCTCTTACTATGTTACTGAGTATTTGGTTTAATTTTATTTTAATATTATATCATATTATTTAGATGTTTTGACATCGAAATATTTCGAGTGATAATTATGTAATATTTTATAAAATTATTTGGGCATGTCATTGAATTAAACAATTATCTTTTTATCAAATTTTCCTAAATTCATTAAATCCATTTGTTAAGATCTAGCATAAGAGGGATTATAGACCAACTTAGCATTATAGCTTTTACTAAATAGTTATGTTTTTGGTAATAGTTTTTAATTGAAGTTCACCAAATAGAAAATCAAATTTATGCAAAAGAGCCTTTTTGGTATGGTTATAAAACACCACGCAACATAATAGGACTCAAATTATCGTTGAGAATGAGAATGATCTGAGTTTGAGTCGAGCTTGGTTTGATTTTCAGGCTGCGTAAAGTTTAAACGTAGCTTGACGTTTTTGAATTTGAGTTGCCTCGGTTTGAGAAATAATTGATTTAGAGCTATCTCAAATAATTGAGAATTATTTTGAAAAGTAATTTGGAATCTTCTTTCACTTGAAATTTGAGTCAATAATCAAGAAGAGTGAGTGCTTTAGATATCTTGAATCAATTATACAAAATGATGGCGAAATGGATAATGATGTTATTAGCAGGATTCAAGCAGAATGGGTAAAATGGAGAAATGCTTCTGGTGTGTTTTGCGATAGAAAAATTTCATCCAGAATTAAAGGTAAATTTTATAAAATTGTAGTAAGACCAACGATGATATATGGTACTGAATGCTGGCCTGCAAAAAAAAAATATATATAAATAAAGTAAATATTACAGAAATGAGAATGTTAAGGTAGATGTATGGATATACACGAAATGATAGAATGAGAAATGAGTATATCCGAAAGAAAGTTGGTGTTGCATCAATTGAGGATAAACTTAGAGAAAGTCGGCTTAGATGGTTTGGACATCTAAATCGTAGGCCGATTGAAGCTCCAGTTAGAAAAATTAAGTTATTGAATTTTGCCCATGTATAAAGAGGAAGAGGGAGACCAAAGAAGATATGGCAAGAAACTATAAGGAGTGATCTTAGTTACTTAGACTTAAATAAGAATTTGGTTACTGATAGGGCGCAATGGAACAAAAGGATTCATATAACCGACCCCACCTAGTGGGATTATTAAGGCTTAGTTGTTGTTGTTGTTGTAATGTTTATAGTTTCTTTTATTACTTAAACTAATCATGCATTATCACAGATAATTTAATAAAAATATTAAAGAAGAGTAAATTACTAACAGTTTTTTATATTTTATTTATAATTATATTTTAGTTTATATTTTTTTACAAACTTTTTCACTTTAATTTTTATTTCAACAGCCTTAATTTTAAATTATAAGGGATTATCTTTATATATATATATGACTCACGGCTGGACTCAACAAATATTGCTCAAGTTTGATTCAAATATCAATCGACTGCCAATTCTTTAGCCAAACTTTTACCTCTACCTCAAATAAGAGTACGAGTTGCAAAATGAGTTGATGGATTGAGTTTGAATCAAATCCTAACTCGACTCTACTCCCTCAAATATAAATTCATCTCATTTATTAATGTATAAAAAATGGATGACCTTTAAATGGGTCAAATTGCTTCCCTTAAACATGATCATTTGTTGTCAATTTATTTTGTTTGGTTGGATTAATTATTATTAGTTTTAAAACAAAATTTAATCAGATTTTTTTTTTTGAGATTTATATAAAAAAAATTTAAATAATTATAAAATATAATTAAATTTTTATTTTGAAATTTCATATAATAAATTTTAAATATAAAATGGATGTGATGGTAAATAAATATGCCTTTGATCTTCACTTCTGGACCTCAGATTGAAATGAATGATTCCTTTTAAAAAATAAAATTTTTTCATTCTTCACTTATCTTCAAATAATTATCATAATAATTTTTTTATTTAAGACATAAATAATTTGTTTAAATAATTCCATTTGGTTATGGATTTGAATCTAGAACCAGTGATAAACAAAAATTGGTTTTATAATTTATATATTCTATTTTTAATATTTAACATTATACATTAAAATGTTTGTTATATTTTTTCAACCCAATTTGTAAAAAAACATAAAATTATGCATTATTTTAAAAAAGTTTACAATATGCATAATCTAAAGAAGGGCCTTAATTAATGAGGATTCAATAATGTTTATTTTTTTGTTCCACGATTTTGCCTCGAACTAATCCTTCGAATCAACCATCATGCATGAAGAGATAATTGATGCATCAATTCTATGATCATCAACTATTCTACTCACCATAGAAAAAGCGGAGTTGGCAATGATGATCAGTGCTTGAGCAGCCCGTGCATCATGTGCACCAAAACGCGTTAATGTTTAGCTTACTCGTCACTATTTTAGAAGTCTTTTCTAGTCCTCACTTTACACTCTGAAGTATAGCTAGAACTACAGTATTAAAATTTGGAGTCGGTCCTACTGTCGCTCCCCACTAACAACTTTCTTTTCCTTATTTGAATTGTCTGTCAAGATGAATTTACGTAATTGCTTTGTATTTGTTTTCTTGAGAACATTGAAAATGTGTCACCCGTTTTAGAAGTTGGCGCCTCCTAGTGCTCCTCATAGAGTATTTTTCACCTCCACAATTTAATAAAAAAAAAACTAACCAAATCTTAGAGAATAGAATAAATCGACGATTTCTGAATGTTCTAGAAAAAAGTATCTAGATCCACACTTTTTTTATATGAGTGCCTAGCAAATAAGCTAGAGGAAGGATGTTTATTTAATAGGAGAATTCATATCCAATATGATTTAAACTTTATAAATTTTTAAAATATGTAAAGTGCATAAAAAATATAAGATTAGTAATTCAAAAACATTTTCAAAAAATCTCATTCCATGATGTTTTTTTTTCTTTTACAATTATACAAGATTTAAAAAGCAATACCTTCATAAGATTTTTTTTTTTTTATTGTAAGAAGATATTATTGATTAAATCAAACAATGTAAATGATTCTGTATGGTGTTGATCAATAAAGAAATTTGTAGGAGATAAACTATTATGTTCACATACACTTTTCTATTCTCGCCTTTGATTTGTTTTAGCATTTTCAATCGCTACAAGGATGCTAAAAAAAAAGTTTAATATATTTTGACAAACACAAAAGTTTAATAGTTATAATAGCAACAATATACTCACAATTATCTAAAGTAATAGAAAAAATCATCTTATATAAATTTCATAAATATATTTAAATATTATTTGACCAGTATGCGCTTCATCTAAAAAATATAATAGTAAATTTTATTTTTGCATTTTTTATTAATCATCAATCTAATCATAGATAACTATGAGAAAGGCAGATCCATTTATACTAGTCAATATATCAAAAGTTAAGTCTACGAAAAATGTTTTTCAGATATTCAACAAAGGCAAGTTTATGATCGCCAAACATATTTATGTATCCTTTTTCATTGTATATGTAGAGATACAATGATATGTAGGCTGTAAACACTACATAATGTAATCTAAACAGGCCCTTCTTTTCACATACTATGGAAAGTTGTTCGCACCTCACTATGGAACGTGCTAAATCTCTACGAGTTTTGTTGTTCCTAAATGACAAAGCCGAATCATCCATTTTATAGATTAAATTGTGTACGAGAACTTTGAGCTACTGGTTGGCACATCTTCATCGAAGTTATGATACAAAACTAGATGGTTCTTGAACATACCAATTCCACTGCCCATGTCCTCAGTTTGTAAAAATATTGATTGTTAAATATTTTTACAAATGAGGACTTTTTTTTGAAAGTTAACTATGATGTATTTGGGTTAAGTTAAGATTGGTATTAGGTTTAAAATTTAAGTTAAAGTGCTCCCATACTTTAACTGTGTTTGATATGACCTTCATCAGTGAGGCCAAACGATCAAGTATTATCATGTTCCAACAGCCAGTGACCAGTATTTCTGGATGTTATTTTAATTTCAGATTTCTCTTCGTTGAAGTCATTGAGTGCGAGAAACCATATAGCTACAAATTGTGGTAGCTGACATACTCCAGAAGGGATTCATGAAAAATCAAAGAGATGTATAGTTTTTGTTTTAAAACTTTAATGGCTCAAATAGAGTTAGCTTAAATGATTTGGACATATAAATTATAAGCTAATAGAAGTTTCAATAAGAAAAGTTGGGTTATTGGATCTTTGTCTATATAAAAAAAGGAACAGAAAGGCAAAAAAAATGATAAGAAATTATAAGAAATGATCTTACATACTTAGAATTAAATAAGAATTTGTTATTTGATAGGGTGCAATGGAAACAAAGGATTCACATAATCAACTTCACCTAATGAGATAAAGGCTTGACTGTTGTTATTGTTTGTTGTTTATTTCAGAACTTTAATCAAAGAGTAGTAACAGTAACATTTGAAGTAGCCACTAAGGAAGCTTTGGGCATATGCGCTATCTGCGTGAGGGGAAGGTTGCTCCAATAAGGATTATCAAAGAATCTTAAAAGAATAACTGATGTTTTATATGGGCAGGTGCGGGGTGGCAGCTGTTCGACTTGTTTTTACAAAAAAACTTTTTGGAAGGGAACCGGACCAACCAAATCAATTATGAACTAATTCTCATTACCCAATCAATGGGAACTGGTCCAAACTGATTCCTTGGATAGAAATCGCTTTGACTGCACCGGTTCTAGTATTATTTCGACTTGAGCTAGCTCGATAAGCATCTCTTAAGACTAGAGCATAAATAGCTTGAATCACGACAATTCTCTCCCTACTTATCCTTGTTTACAAGAAAAAGCAATACCATAAAAACCTCCATGCTATGTTTTGTTAAATTTATATGTAAAGCACACTTTATAATCAGAAACATAAGTTTAATCACAATAAATAAATTTGTATTTTGGGTGAGGCAGTAGCACATGATCTCCTTCAGATCTGGGTAACATATACCACTCAACTAACATAATTTAGATTGCAATTGTTGCTATTCACATAACTCATAAGAATATAAATGTGACACACCTTCTAGATACATGAGCTATTGCTGTTCAAATTTTCATGCCCAAAGTTGAGATATGTGCCACTATAAGACATGCTCTTCAAACTGATGTTATGAATTGACTCTTCTTGCATCTGTGCAACCTGCAACAAAGAGAGGTGAGAATGTCACTTGCAGCCAATCAACCACGCATTGAGGAAAAACAATTTTCTTGTCATATTTTAAAATCTTTACGACTTGCCACGATTCTCTGTCGGGGTTTATTGTTCTTGGATTTGTGTTTACAGAATCAACTGAGAATGCAAGCATGTTATCTTCCAAGGGATAACAGCTCTTCAACATTATTGCTTCTCAGCTGAGAATGCGAGCATGTTCTCTTCCAATGCCATATCTCTCACACTCTCTTGCCCACATCCCTCCTCGTCATCTTTAGTTACTGCTAGCAAGTCGTTTCCCCCATTCCCCAATCATTCCCCAATCATATCTACTAGCCAATTCACTCCCCTCACCTTAGATAATACATGTCACATGCACATACTTATTATTATTATTAAGGTTGATGAATTCATAAAATTGGGTCCAAATTAAGGTAGAAAGAAAACAAGAGGCCAAAAAATATTGGGATAAACTTAAATTAATACCTCAATCTGCATTGGATAAGAATGGTATGCCAAAAAGATTCATAAAAAATAAGCATACTGCCTGCCAAGCCATCTTCGTCAACCTTAGGAACTTAGAGATCCTTCAACACACCACACAAGATTCATAGTAGTAATAAGAAGACAAAGGAAGCTTGCAAGATAAGTGTAGGAAAAAGGGTTGAAGAGATAACTTCAAATCAAACATAAAGAGAAGAAAGACATTCATGCACATTACCAGATTAAATTACAGAAATTCATGAAAAAAATCAACACTACCTGAAGCAAAGCATAACAATTTCTCTGACTAATATTTCAACTTTCCAATACCAGCAATATGAAGTAAATATCTGAGTGAAACTTTTTTTTGATACAAAATATCTGAGTGAAACTGGCAGCATAAAATTGTAGAAAACATGAAGGGAAGTTGCTAGCAACAATTTCTCTTACTAATTCATATTATTTTGTTAAAAGGCCACTGATGTAACATCATAAAGTGTTTGAATTTCAGTAAAAAGCATCAGAACATTAAAAATAATCAGATTAATAGTCAAGAACTAAATGGGGAGGGGACAGCTTACTACTAATTGGTGGGTAATGTCAAAAAGATGCTAAGGGGTTAAGTCGCTGGCCCAGCTCCAACTGAGTCATCCTCCCAAGAAATCTCAATCATTATTTTCATCTTCTTCTCCCATGAAAACTGCAGTAACATGCAACACAAGAAGGGGGATGCAATCATAATATCTTCACCAGTAGTCTCCACATGAACAATTTCCAGCTTCAAAATGATGGAAACGATAAGAATCTCGCAGTATAATAACACGACCAACGATTTGCGATATGAACTTCATCCAGTTGTGGCAGTCAGAGCACACACGAAGATTCTTGATCACGCGAACAGGTACATGTGGTTGCAACTTCATGAGCCCAAAGGCAACTGCAAGTTTCTCACTGTGTATGTAAGCCGTTGGATCCTTCTGTTCTTGTTCAGTTGCATGCAGAAGTAAGTTTTTGTCTTGCTTGTAGCCAATACAAACGGCTCTTTTGTTCAAATCATCCAAGTACACATAAATTGCGTCTGCTAGTGGATGCAAACGGTCACCAACGAAAAAGGCATGAACCTCATTTTTCACCTCGATCCAACTACGGCCCGGCTCCTTCTTCACTCCTCTGTCCTTCATAACTTGTCGAATGCGATCTCGGCATTCCCATTTCTTTGTTACTGCATATAAGTTTGATAGGAGAACGTAGGTAGCTGAATCATAAGGTTCCAACTCGAGGAGGTGTTGACTAGCAAACTCACCAACCTCAATGTTCTTGTGTATTGCGCAAGCACCAAGAAGCGCCCTCCAAATCATTGAATCTGGGTTGATGGGCATATCCTCGATAAATTTTCTAGCACGCTCCAATTCTCCTGCTCGTCCCAGGATATCCACCACACAAACAAAGTGCTCTGGTTTCTGTACAAGTCCATGGTCTTTGCTCATTGATTCAAAGTAGTTGAGGCCATCAGTTACCAGTCCCACATGACTACATGCAGCTAGAATGCCAATAAAAGTCACATGATTTGGCTTGAGGCCATCCTCCTTCATATGCGCAAAGAGCTTTAGAGCTTCTTGACCATGCCCATGCTGTGAATATGCCGTGATAATGGCATTCCATGAAATCTCATTTCTCTCAGGCATCCTGCTAAAAACTAGCTTTGCCTCTTCAATACTTCCACACTTGGCATATAGCGAAACCAATGCGTTACCGGCTTCTATCTCTGTTTCATAACCAGTTTTGATCATCTTTGCATGGATCTGATTGCCTAGTTTTATATCTGCAATATTGGCCGAAGAGCTAACGGCAGAACCATATGTGAACAAGTTCGCTTTAATGCCTTCTTGATCCATCTTCTTAAACACTGATAAAGCCTCCTCATAATGCCCACTCTGTCCAAATCCAGAGATCAATGCATTCCATGATACATCATCTCTTATCTCATTGACCTTAAATGCAGTATAAGCCTCCATGACCCTACCACATCTAGAATAAAGGTTAACAAGGGCATTTCCAATTGAAACATCACCGGAATAACCCAAAACACAAGCCTGACCATGGATCTGCAGTCCCTGGGTGAGAGCCTTTAGACCAGAACAAGCACTAATTGCACTTGACAATCCGATATTATCTGGTTGGATGCCGCGGGATTTCATTTCTTCAAATGTCCCCAGAGCTTCTACATAATACTCGTGCTGTGCATAACCAGCAATCATAGCAGTCCAGGCAACGACATCGTTCTCGTTAAGTCTATCAAGGATCACCCTAGCACTCTCCAAAGCACCACACTTTGAGTACATATCTATTAGCACACTACAGACGTAGACATTCAACTGAAATCCTGTTTTTATAGTCAATGAATGAATCTGCACACCAAGATCAAGCTCTCCATAAGAAGTACAGGTTCTAAGTATACTAGGATATGTGTATTGGTTTGGCTCCATACCAGAAACCAACATTTGACAGAAAAGATTGAAAGACTCAGTTAGGTCTCCAATCTGACCATAAGCCACAAGCATCACATTCCACAGTACCACATTTTGTTTGTCTGATTCATCGAATAATTCATGAGCAGTTTCTGTATCGGAACATTTCACATAAAGATCAAGTAGAGAACCTTCAATGATATAATCTGATGAAATCCCAGACTTTAACACATAAGAATGAATCTGCTTGCCCTTCTTAATTGCTCCAATGGAAGCACAGGCACACAAAAGACTTGCTATGGTCACCGAATCAGGTTTGAATCCCAAATTTTGCATCTCTTTAAAAGCCCATAGCGCCTTTTCACTATATCCAAGTACTCCATATCCAGAAATTAACGAATTATATGTCACTGCATCCCGCAATGGCATTTCATCGAATATTTTCTCTGATAGCACTAAGCTTTGACAACGCGAGTACAAACTGATTAGTGCATTCCCAATAAAAGTTTCAGAGTAGAATCCCCACTTCAAAGCCTGTGCGTGAATTTGCATTCCTTTATCAAAAAGCTCAGATTTTGTGCAGGCACTAAGAATACTGGATAGCACATAAGGAGTGGGAACAATTCCAGACCGATGCATATGACGGTAAAGACGGAGAGATTCTTCACCGAGCCCGTTTTGGGATAGTCCAGACACCATTGCAACCCATGAAACATTGTCCTTCGAACCCAATTCTTCAAAGAGCAAGATTGCAGATTCTATATCTTTCTGTTTTGAGTATAAATCAATCAAAGGATTGCATACAATAGGATCAGCCCCAAACCCACATCGTATTACCTTAGCATGAATCTGTGGAACAAGACTCCAATAAGCATCGTTGCCACTACAGGCTCTAAGGGCACCAGTGAAAAGAACTGGATCAATATCCCTACACTCTCTCAACATATTCAAAAAAAGTTCTAAAACTTGAACTTTTTCATTCCTCTGAAGAAGCCCCGTGATCATCCTATTCCACGAAGCAATACTTCTCAGCGGCATATCATCAAGCAACCTGCCTGCGTAGACAAAATCACCAAGACCCAAGTAAGCATTCAAGAGCCCACTGCACAAATAGCTCTCCCGATCAAAACCCAGTTTCACAATCTTCCCATGGATCTTCCAGGTCCCCCGGAGCGACCGCAAACTCAAACAAGTGTCTAAGATCGAAGTGTCGAATCTGGCTCTGTTTTCGAGCTCTTCGATGAAGCTAAGAATGGGAAAGTAGTCACTTCTAGCTCTTTCCATTTTCGTCCTACCATCACCTTCTCCATCCAACGGCTCCGGGAAGGCAAGGCAGACCGCAGATTGGCTATATAGAGACGAACCAGCTCCGCGAACATTTCCATTAAATAACTAAAAAAAGCCGTAGGATTGGTGAGTTTGCAAAATAAAATATTTTGGAATAATAGAGTGGGAAAATTTGGCAGAGGTATGACCTGAAAGAGGCGGGAGTGGTACTGCCGTTGCTTGACCGGAATTCTTCTAGCGAATACAGAGAATGAGCTACGGGAAAGAGGGAGAGGTGGAGAAGAGGAAAGGGTCATGTAGGCTGTTTTAACTGAAGGTTACGCGGAGGCGCCACCTCGCCCGTCGCCGGAGCGGTGGATGAGGCCGGCGCGCAAGTGCCGAGCCACGACGGAGGAGACTGCGCGGGTGTGCTATACTGGTGATTAATATAAGCATAAAGAGCAATAATTAGGTGAGTGAATTCCATAATTTCTTCTTGTGCAGCATCACAAGATTCATTAAACATATTTTAGAAAATAAAAAAAGTAAAATATTGTGAATAAAATAAAATAAAATAAAATAAAATAGACAATTACCTAAGTCATACACTCTGAATGACCTGTTTGACGCGGGACCAAAATCAAGATCAAAATAATATTACTTTACAAAATAACAATAATAATAATAAATAATTTTTTTAATCTTTTTACACAAATTTTAATATAAATTTTATTTCACATATTTAATAATTTTTAATAAAAATATCAACTTTATTTCATGTCCTGAACCAAAACACTTAGATGTTAGTCTAATAAAGTTGGATGTGATATAAAGATGATATTTTTATGAAAAATTATTGAATATATGAAATAAAAAAATATTTTTTATATTAAAATTTGTGTAGAATGATTAGAAAAATTTATTTATTATTATTATTGTTATTTTTTAAACTAGTATCATTTTGGTGTTGATTTTGGTCCCCGCACCAAACAGGGCAATAAATTTTCAAACAATGGCATTGCCTTCTCTCTTCAACATATGTGCTTTTTTGAAGGCATCATTATTTTATAATTAATCATATCTCTTTTCTTAAGTTATATTAACCCTAATTTGAGCCACAGTATTAATGACTAACGACACACACCTCTTGCACGCACAAAAGATCGATGCGCACAGCGCACTCCTGCACGCCCAGGGGCAGCTGGGTGCACCTATCCCCTGTGCGCAACACCATAGCTGCCGTGCTGCTAGCACAAGCATGGAGACTATGCAAGACAGTGCAGTTGTCAATGTGTGCGCACAGGTTACTAGCGATGACGGTGACACTACGTGATACATTGGTGCAAGGGGCGCTACAATCACCGTAGCCGATGTCATACGATGGGAGATAAAAGAAGAAAGTGTTTAAAAAATTAAATTAATTTAAAAAATTTGATTGAAATACCAATGTTGAGATGCTATTGAAAATTTTTAAAATTGATAACTTATTATTTTTTTATATATATATATACTATGAAGCATGGACACTTCAAGAACTACACCGTATCCGTGTCGAACACACGGACACTTGAGGACACGCGAGGACACCCGGGAACACTATGTCGGACACGTCACATGGCGTGTCATAATAAAATAATATAAAAAAATTAAAGAACACTTCTTGGACACGCGAGGACACTTCAGGACACCTTATGACACTTCTGAGACACTTTTAGGGCCTCGTTTGGTTGAAGTCAATTTTTTTGCTTAACACAAATTTCAACTATAAAAATTAGCTTTATTTCATATCTAACGCAAATACGAATATTAGAATTGAAAGTATTTCACAACCGTATCCTCACATATCTGTATCTTACTTTTTTTAAATTTGTTGTATTGCTATATCAGTATTATATCGTATTTGTATAGTCGTATTGTACTCATATTTCATAAATTTTACCCAATATAAGTCAAAATTTTAAGTTATCCAAGTTAAATCAAATTTCTTTTTTCTTTATTGCCCTTAAGTTTTTCAAAAATGAACCAATCGCAAAAAGTTTAGAATTCTAGCTTCACCTTTATTCTTCTTTCATCTTCAACACCTCTTGCTTTCTCTTATTATCGTGCTCACTGTGATTGCCTTAATAAGCAAAATTGTATTTTCTCTTACTCAAAGTGAACACTAAATTTATATCTCAAATCTTTTTAATATCGACGACGTTTGTTCTCAAGTTCTCATCTTGATTTTATAATACTTCAGTATTATTTATAAGTTGTTTATGCTTAAAAATTTAAGTTTGTATTATGTTTTATATATTTTTTTAAATATGAATTGTTAATTTTATTATTATGTTTGGCGTGTCATGCCGTGTTCGTGTCCTATATTTTGGAAATCACCGTATTGCCGTGTCATATCGTGTCGTATCTCGTATTCTCGTATCGTGTCCGTGCTTTATAGTATATATATATATATATATATATATTCCGTCATTACTTTGGTAACTTTCCAAAAGATTTATTTTGGCCTCTTAAATAAAAGTTTAAAAAAACATCACAATAATATCAGTCTACAAACAGATTTGTTTTTTTTTTTTTAATTCTTACATTATCTTAGACCAATCCACCGTTGACCCTAATAACCTGACCGTTGATCCACTCGCCAGCATCGGAGCAGAGAAGCCCGACCGCTGGCGTGATGTCTTCCGGCACGCCGATCCGTCCCATCGGGATCATGTCAGCCAGCCGCTGCACGTCCTCGTCACTCTTCCCGGCTAAGAACAACTCCGTCGCCACTGGCCCGGGAGCCACGCAGTTCGCCGTGATCCTCGTGCCCTTGAGCTCCTTCGCCATCGTGGCCACCAACGCCTCCACCGCCGCCTTCGAAGCTGTGTATGCCCCGTATCCCGGCCGGTTGATCGCCACCAGCGACGACGACAGCGCGATGATCCGGCCGCCTCCTCCACGGACGACGCGGTTGGCAGCTTCCCGGAGGACGAGGAAGCTGCCTCGGAGGTTGACGGCGATGATGGAGTCGAAGTTAGAAACGGGGATGGTGGAGATGGGGTGGAAATCGTGGTCGATGATGCCGGCGGAGTGGACGACGATGTGCGGGGGAGAAAGGAAGGTCTGCTCGGCAGTTTCGAAGAGAGATTGGACGGCGGCAGGGTCGGAGACGTCGGTTCGGACCGCTACGGCGAGCGGCCGGCCGGGGGAAGGGGAGGAGGAGTTGATATCGGCGGCGAGGCGGTCCGCCTCGTCGGAGCTGGAGACGTAGGCAAGGACGACGGAGGCGCCGAGAGAGGAGAGGTGGAGGGCGATGGCGCGGCCGATGCCGCGGGAGGCACCGGTGATGATGGCGACGCGGCCGGTGAGAGGGAGAGCAGCGGCCATTGATAGGGTTTTTTTTTCGCCTTTCCCGGAGTAGGGTTTGAGGAATGGGCGATTAGGATTTTTATAGGGAGGAAGCATTGTGTTTTTCTCCGGTTAGAATCGTCTTGAAATAGCTTTCTCAAATTAAAAAAAAAAATCATTTCAAAAAAGTAAAACTTAGGCATAATCACAACTAGGTCCTGAATTTAACGCTTAATAACGCACGAGTTCATATTTTTAAAATTATAATTTTGAGATCCTAATTTTTTTTTAAATTTTTATTATTAATTACTATTAGTCTATTATACCATGAGCCCCTCTCTCTCCTCCCGATCGGCGCGCACGGACGACGCCACAGGGCCACCAATGGATCTGGTGGTCGCGCGGTCTGTGCAACCCACTGGCGGCCGCACGGCGCCTACGCAGCCACCGGCGGGTCGCGCTGTTGCCTGTGCACGCCGATCGGGAGGAGAGAGAGGCAGCCGCCTCTATCTCTCTCCTCCGGATCGATCGGCTCGCACGGGCAACGCTACGCGGCCGCCGGACCCGTGCGACCCATCGGTGATCGCCCGGCGCCTGCGCAGCCACTAGCGAGTCGCGGTGCCATTGCCCATGCGCACCAATCAGGAGGAGAGAGCGGCGGCCGCCTCTCTCTCTCTCTCCTCCCGATTGGCGTGCACGGGCGATGTCGCGCGGCGTGTGCGACCCACCGGTTGCGCGGGCCGGCAGGTCGTGCAACCGTCACCTGTGGGCCTCTCTCTCTCTCTCTCTCCTTCCTATCTCCGCTCATGGGCGACGGTCGCCCGACCTGCCGACGGTTGTGAGGGTGCCAATGGGTCGCACACGTCGCGTAGCATCACCTGTGCGCGCCGACCAGGAGGAGAGAGAGAAGCTCAGGGGTAAAATGATAATTTTTAAAAAATTTAATAATAAAAAATTAAAAAAACTCATTTGATAATTTATTAAAACTCATGGACCCGATGTTATAATTTAAAAAATGAGAACCTGTGTTATTAAGTGTTAAACTCAGAAATCTAGATGTAATTATTCCAAAAACTTATATTTATATTAACAAAAAATTACATGCATGTCACCAATATTTATTTTTTTTATATATCTACATTTTTGCTAAAATGTTTATATAAAAATTATAACTTATGTCACAAAACTATAATATATATATATATAACAAAGATTATAATAGCACTTACACAATTATTATTCACATATTTAATATCTTTTTTTCTTTCTTATTTTCATCTAAATTCATTTTATTTTCTCATTTATGTATTTGTTTGGCAACCATTATACTACCCTGACTTTCCCAAATTAATATTAAAAAAAAACTAAAATATAAT
The DNA here is from genome assembly GCA_002786265.1 of Apostasia shenzhenica. NCBI lineage: Eukaryota > Viridiplantae > Streptophyta > Magnoliopsida > Asparagales > Orchidaceae > Apostasia > Apostasia shenzhenica. Next base: position 1,058,699 of record KZ454794.1, read on the forward strand.
CGTCTTGCATGCCATATAACATCTAAGCTATAATATTTCTTTGAATAGCCGGATCTGTACAATAAAAAATAGGAATTTTTACATACAAGACATGAAATTTATACAAAATTATGCATTTCACCATCAATTCGTAAATATCACACCATATTCATTTAAATTTTACGCATTTCACATATTTCACATATTTCATATACTTTATAATATTTATATGCAAATTAAAATACACTAAATTCATTAATATTTTAAATTTTAATATATATTTTTATTTTTTACTGTAAACCCATCAATTTTTCTTACTTCAATTAAAAATATAGTCATGTGGAATTTAATTCGGCACCCTAATTGGGAAATTTTAAATAAGATAATAAATTAAAAATACATCAAATTGCATAAAATATATTAAATTATATAATTTAATTACTAGATAATTTAATTATTGTTATGTATTAATTAAGTATATCCTAATAAATATAGTTAAAATCAAGCGCCAATTTAGAAATGTGAAGTCCACACCATCAAAAAATATGGTTGTGAAGATATGTGAAATACCGTAAAATTTAAATGCAATAAGGATGCGATAGTGGTCAATTATTTTACGAATTGGATGGTTGAACATCGTAATTTTGTCGTAAATGCTTCAATATCCTGTATGAAAAACCCTAAAAACGTATAACAGCAAGCGTTATTAAGTCCCCCATACGAGCCTAACTTTTCATTCTAAATTGTTGTAGATACTGCGTGAGCAGATCAGATAACCATCTGTCTAACATATTTAGATAAGTTCCAACACACGTTACGATCTATCAATAGAGCGACAGCGTGCATAGCTATAGCCACCCAGAAATATATACAATATAGAAATATGTGAGCGGAACGTAAACTCCAGACAAATAATGATACAATATAGATTATTATGTGCTTAATATAAATCATATATATTTCTGTCAGTTAACAACTTGGCGATTGTTTAAAGTTGAGAAATTCTTTACATTTAATAACCAATAAAACAATTTTGTCAATATTTCAATAGTGATTCATCAGCGTAGAAGTAATAAAATCTTGCAAAGTATATAGCTATATGAACAAAATAATATTAAAAATAAGGAATATTTTTTTACATTTAGATGAACACATATCAATATATCATGGGTGTAAACTTTCGGTAGTAGATCTCTCCAGAAAAAATAAAAATTATATCATTTTATCACTATTCAAATAAAGTATCCTCATTTTATTTTTCGCAGTTGACAAATATGTGCATGAAACGAGCACACTATATAGTACCTAAGAAAAAATCACTTTATATGAAGTAAAAAAATTTTTTCATACAAAATAAAATTTATTTGTAACAATGTTTTCTACGTTATTTTTTTATTGGTGCTTAGGTGGGCTCCACGTATGCATATGTCAAACGTCTGAACCTAATAATTTATCCGAAATACCCCTATAAGGTGAAGCCTTTGATATTTATGTAAAACATAGTTCAAGCTTCAGGAGACCTCAATAGAAAATGCTTAGACGTCACCGCTGCCGTCAGCTGGTTTTTCACGGGTCAAAATTTGTAGACCTTTGAATCAGATTTTTATATGAAGCAAATTTATTTCCACATACTAGTTAAAATACTCGAATCGATTAAAAATACAGATTTTAAAAATTGTATTTGCTTTCATTGAGAAGAAAGAAGAGGGTGCTGAATGTAATTTTCAGTGTCATTCAACATCACCAAATCATTGTATTGTGTGCCTAGATGATGAGCTGCATCTTTTTTAGAGTAAATTACATTTGAGTCACTGAGCTTAGTTATCATTGCATATTGGTTTATAGTTAATTTTCATGAATCCTTATATAATTATTGTTCCATCATATATTATTATAAAAAAAAAATTGATTTCACTGTTCTTGTTTTTTTTTTTTTAAAAACAATCAATGCCTGAAATTCAATCCGCCCATAGGTCATGTGTATTGGATTTAAATTGACTTCGAACCGATTTAATTTGATCGGATCTAAATATTATACGAGTCAGATTTAAATCAAAGTTGTCAGGCCTTATCACACATATAAAAAATTTTGGCCCAACATACATACCTTTTAAATTAATCTTATTAATATATTTAATATCTAAAATTCTTATTTACATATTAGCAATTTAAAATTTATATGAATTTGAAATCACTTACTATTGTACTTATTTCTTTTTGTTTAATTACTATCTACACACAATGTAATTTTATACAATATATATATATTATATATATAACTTAATATATAATATGTAGTTCATTTACTTTAGTTAAAACCATATATGAAAATTTTAAAACATAAAATATATTAACAATTTTAAAAAATTTAATGCATACAATTGATTTTTTTATATTTGAATATGAAAAAATCAGTTTTTATACACAAACATAAAAATTGATATTTTCATATTCAAGTATAATAGAATACCAAATAAATAAATGAATTTTTTAAATCTTAATGAAAGAAACTAATACTTTTATAATCAAATACATGCGATATAATATAAAAAGAAAAAAAAATCAAATTCTACACACAGGAATAATAGAAATTTCTTTTATTTGTCAAAATTATTTTTTTATTTAAATTCAATTAAAGAAATTAAAAGAACTTTGAGTAGGAACACTAGGCTAAAATTTTATAGAAATTCATTTTGTATTTAAATATAATAGAATACAAAAAAAATGTAAGTAGATACTTCCATCACACCATATTTATGTTATGTTCTAATATTAAAAGATAGCGAAAAAAAAATAGAATTAATTTTTACTATTTTCATGGATAATTACCTGCATGCCGCACCATTTCACTTTATTTATGCGTTATCCATCAATTCTTAGTTAATTACGCTATGCACACTCAAAACTTAAGTTAAAATTTAATCAAAATCTATTTGAAAAAAATATTTCATTAGTAAATCAATAAAATTATATTTTTACTCTTAATAGTATATATTTTTTTCTTCCTCGATGTCACACTAAAACACTGATCTGTCCTAAAATCAATTCACATCGCGGATGTTTCTTTCCTTTACCACAACCTAAACATCAAAATTTTAAGATTTTCACTCAAAATATATTTAAATATCCTTAAAATAATATGATAAACTGTTCAGATTTTTTGTAACCTAACTATAGTTAGGTTATTGGAAAATTATAATTGCTCATTATAATGAAAACAAGTGAAAATGTGTGTATGTAAGATTTTATAATGTTTTGAATGTGCATAGCGTAATTAACTAAGAATGGATGAGTAACGCATAAATAAAGCGAAATAGTGTGGCATGTAGGTAATTATCCCTTTCATTTTCGTATACGAATCTTCACGGAATAGCGTCGATGTGTTATGTTATTCTATGTTTTTGTGTGTGGGCTTAAATGATAATTTTATTAGGTGTGCATAAATAGTAAAAATGTAGGTAATAAATCAAAATTTTGATTAACATGTAGTTTACTAAATATAAATATAAAAAATTAAAATGAAAATATATGTAAATATAAAAAAATAAAATTTAAGTTTAAAATCCTATTCTTTTTGCTTGTTATTTCTCTTCCTCCTCCATTCTCTGGGGGAGTCGACCGCACCGCGGATGCTGAGGTCAACTCCTCGATAATCTTCTTCTTCTTCTTCTTCTCGGTGTCCCTTTCCAGCGTAGGGATGTTTGCTGTTTGGCTTTCTACCTTGTTCTTCTCCTACTTCTTCGTCAACTTGAGGAAAGAATGATTTAGGGTTTTGATTTTGTTAGAATCTTTAGTTTCTTTTGGCAAATCATACTGAATTTAGCCATTGTTGGATTGTTGAGCTCCAGACGTCTTCAAATTTCTTGCCGTATGCATATGTCCTGCGGTCAATAGTGTTTGAATCAACATGCTGGGCTTTTGATATTCAGATCGTTGTTTGGGCAAAATTTTAGTTTTGTAATAACAAAGAAGTGGATTTTTACCTCTTGGTCGTCAATTGCCTGTCACTACAGAAATTGGTCCCTTTGATTGCCCCCTAGTTTTCTTTTTTGTTGTTATAGATCATAATTTAACTCTTTGATTAGTCTGGTTTGAATTATGATGCTTCAATGTTATGGGTTTTGCAATTTCGTTGTCTGTGAATCACATGCTTGATTTCTCTTAATTGTTGTAAAACACGCAGTTTCAAGAAATAAATTATTGCTCATTAAAACTTGTTTCTCAAAGTTGATTTTTTTCTTGATTACTGGTCGCCAAGTTTTGCTGATTCTTGTTGTTCGCTGTCTTATGACGTATCGATATTTGATAGCAAAATATATGATTTTACAGATTCGAAGACATATAAGGGATGCTTTGATTCTGAAGAAGGATTTTTTTCTAAGTGGTGCAAAGTAGTGAAGTCATGACATTGATTTAGATAGATTTAAGACTTTGGGGAAGCGGCTTAGGCAATTTCAACTGAGGAAGTAGCCTCTTCTCTTGGAGGCTAGTCGAATTTGATCTGTGATCAATTGCTTAGCTTCGTTTCGTTAGAGTTATTTGTGAACATGGCCCAAGAGAGCTGGAAGAATGAGATCGATGAGACTGAATACCAGAAGCATGAAGGCCCTATTATCTGCGCAAACAATTGCGGCTTCTTTGGTAGTGTGATGACTAACAATCTTTGCTCAAAATGCTACAGAGATTTTGTTATGAATCAAAAGCTGTTGGCAGATTCAAAACCACCTTCTTTAGCATCTTCCACTTCTATAACTAAACCATTCGGTCCATTCCCAGTGCAATTAGAGGAGCTAAAGGTGGAAGTTGCTGGGAATGCAGAGAAAGAACTATCGGAGGAGATAACTAACAAGCAACAGCCAAACCGTTGTTTGATGTGCCAAAAGAAGGTGGGAATAACATGGTTCAAGTGTCGATGTGGAAGCACATTTTGCTCATCCCATCGCTATCCTGAGACTCATCACTGCTCATTTGACTACAAGTCTGCTGGCCGGGAGGCTATAGCCAAGGAGAACCCTGTTGTAAAAGCTGATAAGATTGAGAAGATCTGATGCTGTTAAAGCATGAAGGCATTCGTGATGGTATTGGTGGGTTCAATCCTATTGAATGCATGCTGTCATTGAAATATCTTACAAAATGCATTTTACATTAGGGCATATCCTCTGTAGTTTTGTCATTAGACGTGCATTTGGTTATCGCAAATTTCCCGGTTGTTTGTGTTTCTTGTATTTTTCATCTCATGAATATGTCAACAAGATGTCGTGGCGGTGAAATGTGTTGCTTAGAATTTCCTTGCTCGTGCCACATGCCGCTTTGTCCTTTTATCGGCACTCTTTGTTTGGATTAGATTTTTCAAAGCTGTTGATTGTGATAATGGTATTAAAACTTGATGAATCTTTTACGGAATGTTCTGATATCACAATGTTGTGAATTGTCTTAAAAATTGAGTAGAATAAGGTAGAATACATACATTGTAACTTTGGAGACCTTGAAGAATGTCAGTGTTTTGGTACTGTATGTGAGGATGGTGCTATTATGTGAGAGATTGAATACATCTAGTTTACTGTCCACAGTAATGAGAGTGTAGATAAGGATATTGATCACAAAAATAAAGTTGAATAATTAAAATGGAGGAATGTAATACCAGTTTTATATGATAAAAAAGTGCCCATCATTTTGAAGCAATGGGTGGCATTTTTTTTTTTTTTGATATTGAAAGGAAAAAGATACAGCTTAGATCAATACATCCCTCTTACACATAAGAGCCTCTTCTCGAACAACATCATATATAAAGCTTGGAATCACCTTTGTCCATGTCAACTTGGATTTAACGTGAAGCGCATATCGTGCAAGCATATGTGCAGCTCTATTACCTTCTCGATAAATTTGAGTTAGAACACAATTATCAAAATATGTCATATGTCTCCTTATATGGTTCAATTTGGGCCCAATGGTGGAAAAATCTTCGTTCGTGTCCTGGAGTAATCTAATTGCCTCTGTAGAGTCTCCTTCTAACCATATATCCTTTGCCCCTAGTTTCGTGGCTAGAAGAATAGCTTGCTCGGCGGTCATACATTCCGCAATTGTTGGGTCAAAGTACCTTGAGATTTTTTCCGTATGACATGCAATCATGTCTCCATGAGCATCCCTGGCAATGGGTGGCGGTTTTAGTTGACTGCTATTTGCCTATTTTTTCTATACAAGAGTGAATGTTAAGCTGTTTAGTGACAAGATATCCATAAAATTAGTCTAGTTAGGAACTGCCTTGAAAGTGAACATGTCAAAGAAAGTGGGGCATGACAACTATAAGGTGGTTTGGACATATTCAATGTTGACATTTTAGAGGCTATGATGCATGAACATTGTTGACGCAAAGGAAAGCGAAGTAGATCAAAGGGACTAGATTTTAGCGTGCAAACTACAGGAGGGGGAAAAACCACAGTGTCTAATCAAAGGCGGGTTAGAAGATTTCACTAGAAGAAAAATATTATAAGGTGGTAGGTGTACAATAAATGATTCCCAGAAAGAGATCCCCCCCTCTTTACAGCGAGCGGGGGTTTTATAGTTATATAAAAATTAACATCAGTTGTGACATCAAGCAGGGTTTTCAAAATCGGACTGGACTTGCCGGTTCAACCGGTTCAACCAGGAACCGGCCCAAGGTCCGATCTGGTTCAACATTAGAACTAAAATCAGGTAAAAATCGGGTTGGACTGATAAAAATCTGGTTGAACCGGTAAAAACTGGTCCAACTGCCAAACCGGACAAACCGGTCAAACCAGAATTATTATTTGAGCTTCTTATTTTATTTTTATACATTGATATTTGAGCATTAATATTTTAATATTGATGTTATATTTTGAATAATAATTATTTTATATAATGGATGTTTAGCTGATTTATTAATTTTTTTATCATGAATTTATTTCAAATTGTTATAAAAGAGACAAAGTATTTTGAATGACAAATTGACAAGAAAAGCAATTGTATTCATTTTGTTTTGTAATTTTTAATTTTTTTATACATTTCTTGTGGTAGTAAATTTTTTAAATTAGTTGTACTATTTTTTTCAAAATATTTTTAATCATATTTTAAAAATTAATTTCACGTTTAGAAAATTTATATTTAATTATGATGTAATTATTAAGTCATCCGGTTGAACCGATGAAATCATAAACCGATCGATTGACCGGTTCGATCTTCGGTCCGGCTTTGAAAACCTTGACATCAAGGAGATTGTCCCGGTTCTTTTAGGTATGTCTGAGGAGTGGCCGCGAGGTCCACATTGAGGGTTAGATAGATCTGACCGCACGGATACTACGGTCTACCCATACCTCTTTAACACGACATGGAGACTATCACCTTATACTTCCACTGTCCTTGGGCCGCTTGAGTTGAAGCGTTCGATGTGAGGTCTTCGACAAAGGTCCTTTGATTTGCGGCTGTTGCATCCGCATGTGAGTACGGTTTGCCTTGTCCACGTGCACTCCACGTGTATGTTCCAGATAAACCAGCACGAATCCAGATATAACATGCCTCCATTTTGCGAAATTCATTGATGCATGTGCCTTTGTCTGCTACTGCTACATGTACACTTAGGTTCCCTATAAATCTTCCTCGAGCTAGCACTGGATGAATCTTCTTGCTATCAACGGTTAGGATGTCTCTATATGAGAGCATGGCGGAAACCATTGACGACAAAATCCCTCTTACCTTCTTGACGCCATAGGCCAGACAAGGCGGGCCAAGAAGTCCCCCTTGTTTGGGAAGAGGCGCCGAAAAGGCCGCGTTTGTAAACGGTACTTGCTATGGTGAGGGCACTACTCTTGTGAGGATGTTCTCAGCCAAGTCTCCTTCCAGATAAAGGATGGGACTCTCTATCTATCTTCTAATTATGCCTTGTGAAGTTGTTCTTAGCTAAGTAAACAATGGGATTCTAGATTGTTTTGTTTTTTTGTAACTTATTCTAGTGTGGTTTTGATTGTAGTTTTTTTTGTGTGTCCATTGAACAATCTTTTTCGAAAAAAATGTTTCCTTTGAAAAGTATGTTTTTGATTGTAGTTTTTGTTTTTTTTTCTGCGTGTATTTTCGCTAGCCCTAATTCAAATTACAGGTTCTCCGTCTAACTATTAGCTCTTTGCGTATCATGAAACTTTTGGTCTCTTGTAATTTGCTCTCTTTTATAATCAAGTCTTTTTAGTTTGTCTTCACATGTATTTTTTTCGTATCTCTAGTTTGAATACTTGCGCATTTGTTATATAAATAGAACATAACGGATATTACAGAATGAAGATGAAATGCACTACGATTAAAGTTTTTGCGTGTAATTTTAATTAGAGAGAATTACATACATACTCCTTAAATCATCTTGAATTACATATTAAACCCCGAAATTTTTAATTTTACAACTTAACCCCCTAAATCATCTAAAAATAACATATTTAGGTTTTTTTCAAGATTTTTAAATAATATTTTTTGCTGATTTATAATTATTTGAATGCTTATTATCAATAATATGTATATACAAATATTATAAACATATTTGCAAATACATGCATTCTACTTGTTTTTATTTTTGAATGATTTAGGGGGTTAAGTTGTAAAATTAAAAAATAAGGGGTTTAATATGTAATTCAAGATGATTTAAGGAGTATGTATGTAAATGTCCCTTTTAATTAACAATAGATGTAGCCATGTATTGTTGATGCAAGAAATTTATAAATTGATAGTTGTGATGATAGATACCGATCAAAGGTAGAGGGAGGTATTTTGTTTAATATTAAAATAAATATCATAATATTTAGATATTATTTTTAAATAATATTTTTTTATATTTTTTTAAAAAATTATTTAAAAATATTATTAAATTAAATAATTATTTTTTTATAAATAATATTAAGATAATATTAAATTAAATTCTTTCTTAGAAAAAGTCATTAGGGGCTTAACTAAATTTATTTTGAAATATTGTCAAGTTAAAAACTCAACTTTTAACTAAGCTTCATTAAAAGAGTAATTATATTTGGGTCTTATTTCTTACCGGTCTATAATTTTTTTTTTAATTTTTTACCACCAAATATTATAATTTGTCTCATCTTAATTAAGAATTATGATGTTGTGAATTCGAATCTGAAATCAATTGAAATAATAATTCTAATAATAATCCGTCCCACCCCTAAAATTGTGGTGGTGTGGAGATATAATCGTAATTATAATTATTTTTTTTAAGATATACTTTTGGCTGTAATCGTAATAGCGTTCTCTAATTTAGCATGTAAATTATGTGGAGCACACGACTTTATAGCCTCCCAGCATAAGTCGTGTGCGTTGCGCATAATTTATATAATTTGTGTGCTACACATGATTTATGTTTGCTTATGTCTAGTTATTAACTGTTGATTTTAACTCTAAATATCATTACATTTATTTATTTTAAAAATTGTGGTCATTAAATTTAATTTTTTTGGAATTTAATAAGTTCTTTTTTTTGGCATATAATTGATTGCTATCCAGACATAAAAATTAAAAAAAATTAAAAAAAAAATTTAAAAAAAATAAAATTACACCAAGTAAAAGAAAAATTACATTAAAAAAAACACAAAGAAAAACTCGAAAATTCGAAGAAAAATAATCAACGAAAACCTCAATCTCTCAATGCGTCAAACAAATTAACACCAACTGCCACCTCGAAGGCGCATCCACTTGAAGGAGTTCCGAGTATTAGAACGTATTTCGTGTTTCATTCGTCGAGTTTGTTCACATCTACAACACGAGAATAATTTGTATATGATAAATGCATCTTAAAGTATTTTAAAAAAAATTAAAAAAAAGCTATAAAATCAATTTAAAATTAAAAAATTTGTGTATTTTCACACACACAAAAAAAAATCATGTGGACTGAATCTGGCTAAAGTGGTCCTTTTTGGTTGGAGGCCAGGCCATGGCCAAATTGGCCTCCAACAATTTTATTAAAAAAAATAATAATAAAAAATTAAATATAATGTGTTAAAAATTGTATAGATATAATATAAAGTGAATTTTTTATATTAAAATTTATGTATTAAGGATAAAAAATGAAAAAATTATTTAATAAAATAGTTGAAGGCTATTTTGGCCATGGCCATGGCCAAAATAGCCTCCAACCAAACAGGGCCTTAAAGTGGACCATCTAAATTAATATCGAGAAATACGACATACTTTACTAGAAAGAAAAATAACTTATTCTCTCTCGACAAATTAATAGATTTGTATAGCTCATCGATTACGATATCTAAGAACGAATTCACACGATGCATGCGGGATACATTTTATATATTTTTTATTTCGTATTAGACCAATTTATATTAAAATGAACCTGACGCATGTAAAGTTCATGAGTATCTATATGAAATAAAAATTTTAAATTTATAATATATACTTTTGATTTAACTTAAAATTTTATTTCATAATCGTAATTTTTTTTATGAATCAAATCAAAATGAGATTAAAACAAAATATATGGTTTCAATTAGGGGTGCCAAGATGGGTCGGTGGGTCGGGTTCCGGTCGAACCCGAATCCAATCCAACCCAAATAGCCTCAACCCGAACCCGACCCATTTATTAAATGGGTCAAAATCCATGACCCGAACCCGATCCGATTAATAAATGGGTCGAGTTGGCGGGTCGACCCGATCCGTTTATAAAGTATTTTTTTAATAAATGCCCAATCCGAACCCTACCCGACCAGATTATGCCCAACCCGAACCCGACCCGTTTAATAAATGGGTCAAAATTTATGACCCATACCCGAAATTTACGGGTCGGGTTCGGGTCGGGTTCACTGGTCGGGTCATATATTGCCGCCCCTAGTTTCAATTTTACATCCTATCATGATCTAAACTCTAAAAAAATAATTTTTGAAACAAATTTCACACACACACACGTGTATATATATATATATATATGTATTGAGTTTGAATAATATAATTATGCATAATAAATTTAAAATGCAATTTAATCTACTACAAAAGTATTTTACATTTACTCGAGCACATGCCAGACTCGACTAGAACCCAAAAAGTTGTAACTTGATTCGAGCTCAAAATACTAAAACTAGAAATTGAATTAGTCGCTCATACTCAATTAGTTTATGATCCTATCCACCACCCTAGGTTTGTTACAGAGTTGAGTTTGAGCGAGTTTGAGCGAGTTGAGCTTACTTCTTGTTTGAGTTTTTGGAGTTTGAGTCAAGCCAAGATCCATTGAATTCGATCTGAGTTAGAGCCAAGTGATCGATTTTTTTTTAATAAATGAAAATGTGTTTCCAAACATTACATCTGTCGTATTCTTTGCGGGCTGTCGAATACCCCATATATAGTAAAACATAAATATAATATTTAAAATTATGAATTTATAAATATTGTGTTCAGTTCGAGTTATGCTGATTCCATTTCAAGCGAGCAGACTTAGAGATACAAGAAAATCGAGTTGAATTCAAATTGAGCTAAATTGAATCAATCACAGGTTTTAAGTTTCGAGCAAAATTTACAGTACACGAAAGGGAGTGTGGGTAATTTCAATTCCTGGGCCAACAGTAGACCTGGGCATCTTTTGGGCTCGGGCCGGGCTCGGGTCGGGTCAACTCGGGCCGGGTCACTCATTGAGAATGTTAAATCACACCCATATATATACATTCTGGTCAATTTACGTGACCAAGCCCAACATGGCCTCGGGCCGGGTCGGGCCGGGTCGACCCGAATGGTAAACTCTTCTCAAAGTAAAAAAAATTATTATGTTTTTCTTTATAACAAGCTTTAACTCCAAAAATATTAAATATCAATATTACTATATAATTTGAATTTTGAAATAATATAAACATTTAAGCACCATATAAAATACCATATAAAAATTTAGTTTTTGTAATTTTATTACAATTCTACAACATAAAATCATAATTATAAAATTATAAGTTAGCTTTAGTGCCGGGTCAGGTCGGGTCAAGGCCCCGATGTCATGCCCAAGCTCGATCATGAAAATGATCGGGTCGTGCTGGGCCGGGTTAAAAGAATAATATGAAAATTTTATCACAACCCAAGCCCTAAATTTTTTGGGTCGGGTCGGATCGGGAGGGTCCCCGGGCCCGTGCCCAGGTCTAGCCAACAGTCCTTATATTAGTGGAAGGAGCTTTTAAAGATTTCTTTAGTATGGATTGCTTTAAAGAGTGAATGTGAAAGAGGAGAAGATTAATCGCCATCGTCATCATCATCGAGTAACAAAAGATGAATCCACGGGAGGTGTTAAGTCGTGGGAATGACAATAGAACGGATTTGAAATGAATCGATCAGAAGTCTAGTGGGTCTCCTTGGCTCCACATGTTCTCGTACCATCCCATAATCGGGAAATTGTTAAGCAAATTAATTCACATGCTTGCCTTGCAATGAATATGAAAAAATCCATAAAAAATCTCTATTAACTTTTTTTTAGTGATAAAATTATGAAGCTAAGTATCATTACATCGATTATTTTGATAGAGTAGAATAGTATTTGAATCATATGCGGGAAATTAAACTCGTAACAAAAGTGATTAGAATGTCAAAGTTTGGATAGTTTCAAGAATGTTGCCACCAGAAAAAAAAAAACTATCCCTACTAACATTTTCGGATGAGAAAGAATCGAAAATAACTTCTAATAGGTTCTAATGAATGATAACTCTAGTAAGTGACAACAGAAGAACAAGAACGTTACTTGAGATACTACAATAGTAGATGCTATTAGCATCGGTTCAAATCAATGCTGATAATCTCATATGACGACCCTCCAGTTTCCGAACAAGCGAAGCCAAAAGTATTTCGAAAAAAAAAACCTTGCCACATGCGAAGACCATCTTCTGTACTTAGCTGTGAGAAATACTTAGATGCTTCACAGCGCTCTTTCGTCCCTGGATGGAGACTTTTTGATAAATGATCGCTCGATCAAAGACCTAATTTGTGATAGAAGGCTATAAAGTTCACAAGGGAATTAATTCATCAACTAAGTAGAATACTCAAATAATTATTGCATTACTATGCTTTTCTAGGCATAAAAACTTTCTATTTTATATATGAAATCCATTAGTTCTAAAGATGGTAGACCCTAAGCCAACTATGATCTATTGAAATCTAATGAGATGCTAAGAGAGCAACAGTGCAAGTTATCTTTTTGGTATTCATTCCTCTCTAAAAATCAATTTATGCCGAGGTATATTCTATTATTGAAATAGATGTTTTCCCTTATCCTCAAAGCCTAGCTAGCGGAAAATTATTAGGTGCGGACAGCGCACCGTTCGGATGCCCAATCAGAGAGCGTCATATGTGCCCGGACCCAACTGTGTAGCACACGTGGCGCTCTCTGATTGGGTTCCGAATGGTACGCTGTCCGCACCCAATAACTTCTCCTAACTAGCTAGCTAGCTAGCTAACAAGTCTATGGCTTTGGACTAAACATGGAATAATTTCATGCAAAATTGAACTTCTATCATTTCCCTTCTATAAATTGAAATGAAACAATATCACTTCAACCAACACATCAATCTTTGTTTGTCATTTTCTTAAATGTGGCTTCAAGCTTCACAATTTGATTTATGACCTGTATTTGTTATCTTTGTTCAAGGTTTGGCTCGAAGATCGATAGTCGTCTGATGTTCAGATCGATATTTATTAGCTTGAATTGATTCCATCATGAATTAATTCAACTGAGCAATGAGCCATGGTCAGATCGTATTGAGTTGGCTTGGTTTCTCTTTTCTTAAATATAAATAATATTTAATTATTTATTATAATTATTTATTATTTGTATATAAGTATTTTTCATTGTTGTTAGGTAATTTATTAGTTGATCATATGAGTATAGTTAATCCAATTTTAAATCCTAGCAAAGGTGATTTTTTTTTTAAAAAAAATTCAATCCTTAGAAAGGTTGGGTTGACTCGATTAAAGCTCGAGTCATCTCAAAATTAAAATGACCTGACTTAAACTCAAATCTAGTTGAGATGACACGAGTTTGAGCGTACCAAGCTTAGCTCGAACTAAGATCGTTCTCACCCCTAATTCCAATTGGTCAAAATCGATAGACTGTGTTTCAAATTATAAAATAAAATTGCATTTAGGGGGTATTTAATTCATTATTACCTTAGTGTTTTCTCATTTAATTTAAATGCTATTTTTTGATTAATAATTTTATAATTTTATAAAAAGTTATTTATAGATATCATTAAACTAAATAATTATTTTCTCTATATAATATAATATAATACCAAAATAATATTGAACTAAATTCTCCCTTAGCGAGACATAAGCACACCTAAAGTTGAGTTCAAAGAAGTTGACTTCAAGTCAATTCAATGAATTTGGTTTGATTTGAGGGGCATTTAGTTCAATATACCTTAATATTATATCATTTAATATTAAAAAAATAATTATTTGATTTAATAATAGATAATTTTATAGATATCATTAAACTAAATAATTATTTTCTTTATATAACATGATATAAAATCAAAATAACATTGAACTAAATGCCCTCTTAGTGAGAGATGAGCACAGCTAAAGTTAGGTTCAAAGAAGTTGACCACAAGTCAATTCAATGTTTTTCATTTGATTTGAGTAGCATTTAATTCAATATTATCTTAATATTATATTATTTAATATTAAAAAAATAATTATTTGATTTGATAACAGACAACTTTATAAAAAATTATAAAATTATAAACATCAAAATATCAAAATATCTAAATAATATGACATTAATATTAAAATTAACATTGAACCAAACACTTCCTTGATCCAAAATAAATCAATGTTTTAAATTTTGATTTCAATTTTGATCATAAATTGAAAATTTCGATAATTTAAATACTTTCGTATATAAATTTTCAATTTTAACCGTAAATCTCAGTTCAAAGGACTTACCTCAAAAACGCGAGTTTTAGCCGGAGCTAAACGAAACTATGATTTCGACGGCAACTCACGTCATTCGCCCTAAACAGATAAAATAACCGCTCTTTAGACGAAACTGATACAAAACCATCGAAACAGACCTATTTTAGACGAAACTTAAAACTATCAATTTAAACTATATCGAATTACTGATCTTATATTCAGAAGTAAATAGGTTCGTCTTAGCCTTTAGAGATGAGAGTGGAGGCGAAATTAAAACGAGATAAACCAAAGAAAACTAAGTTAAGATAGAGTATTCAACATAAATATCAAATGCTCCTGCGTGAGAAACATAAATGCCGCGCGCACCGTTCGGACGCCCAACCAGAGGGCGCCACGTGTGCCCGGACCCAGCTGTATGGCACACGTGAGCCCTCTGATTGGGTTCCGGACGGTGCGCCGTCCGAACCCAATAACTTCTCAAAAAACAGACCCACAAATTTATTAGGATGCTGAAAATTATGTCATGAGATCATCTTAAGTTCATATGCCTCCAATAATTTTCAAAATTTTAAAGAGATTTGTGTCAAGTAAAAATCATATATATATATATATATATATTTTATGAATTCAAACAATAATCAGTAACATACAATAAATACATCCTAATCAAATATCCAAGAGATCAACACATAGCTTAAAAAACCTCTAGGAGATTCCAAGCTGCAGCACGTCGAAGCTCTCGAGAACCCTAAGGCATAGAAAACCAGAGTAGATCGCCAGCAGTCCAACACCCAAAACCCTGCTCAGTTTCATCTTCTTCCTCGGCAGCATGACCAGCGCCCACAGCAAGCCAGCCATGAGAAACCCAATGATGACAAACTGGGAAGCATCTTCAGGAAGCTCAAATGGAGAGGGATGAGCTGCCCACGAAGAGAGGACGAGGGACAGCCCCAATCCCACCAGAGTGTTGAAGATCGGACCAGCGTAGCATCCAGCAAAGGCGATCTGAGCTCCATCTTCTCCGCCATTGACAGCCATGGCGACGTTGGCTATAAGGTCTCCAATGGAGTTCCCCCAAGCCATTACAGTGACTCCGAGAACAGAGGGATGAACTGCAAGAATGTGGCCGATGGCGACCAGAAGAGAAACGAGCTCTCCAGCTACAATGTAAGTCCACACAACACTCATCAGAAATCCACCGGCCAGCCATGGCAGCAGCTGCTTTGGAGGTTGTGATTCCTCTGTTCTTTTCATGGCTATGATTCCAAGAAGAACTCCAAGCAGAGCAGCGAGGAGGAAGATGGTGATGCTCTGCTCTGAACCCATTTCCCCTCTTTGGGAGTTCCACACGGCGGCTAGAAGGATTGGGGAGAGGACAGCTGAAGAAACTGCAAAAGGCTTCGACCACTTCCCCTCTGTTGCCAGAGGGATGGTTAATCTTCTCGGGAGATAGAGCGGAAGCTCTACAATGAAGAGAAGCCAACTCAAGCAGAAGGACGGAGCCGATTCGTCGGAGTTCAAAGGGGTGAGCTTTGATTCGTCTTCTTTGGGGTTTTGCTCCACCTCGATTGACTCCAGCAATGGCGCCATGCCCACTTCTTCCATTAGATTCTTCCTCCAACAAAGGCTGGTGGAGACGACAATGACATAGAGGATGTACAGAGAACTGTAGGCGATGGCTCCCAGAATGCTGATTTTCCCGATGATTAGTATGAGAAGGAGAAAGAAGAGGACGAGGAGCAAGAAGGAGAGGTCCCTCACAAAACCCACACGGTCGACGACGACCTGGGGTCTGCCGCCCCCACCGCCGCCGCCGGCGACGCAGATGCTGATGACGCCGACAACTGCGCTGGAGACGAAAAAGGCGCCGCCGAGAACACTGCTAAGCCCGACCTCTGCCACGCGGCCATTGCCTCCGGCAAAGGAGACGACGCTGGAGAAGACGTCCGGAGCGCCATTGCCGAGGGAGAGGAGGGTGACGCCGGCGATCGTAGGGGAGAGCTTCAGCACCCGGGAGAGGCTCTCCAGCGAGGGGCAGAAGTAGTTGGACGCTGTGTTTCCGAGAAGGTAAAAGAGGATCAGAAGCCACAGAAAGAGGAGGAGGTAACCCACGACAGGGAAATCGCCGCAGACACAGTAGAAGAGCTTGATGTAGTCGACGTAGCCGCGAGTTCGATATGGCCGGAGCGATTCTATCGTTCGGCAGCCAATTGGGCTCGAAGGGGAAGAACTTGTCAGACGGAAAATGGAAGAAAGGGGCAGAGAGGGGAGGTCTTTTGATTGATTGAAGGCGGAGAAGATGGATATGAAGAAGAGGAAGCCCAACAAGACGAAAAAGGAGAGGTTCACAAGTAGACGATGGGCTTTGTAGAGGCGCGCAAGATCCATTCAAGGGAAAGGGGTTTCAGCGGAGATTGGGAGGAAGAGGGGTTTGGGGGAAGATGACCATGATTTCGGAGCATGGGTTTTCGAGAAGAAGAGGAGAGGAGGCGTAGGGTCGACGAAAGGTGAGGTTTTGTGGCTCCGTCCGCGCCTCCGGCGGATATCTGCAACCGTTCCTTGGGGGATCGCGGAGGAAGATGAATAGGTATATGTGATTCCAATTTATTGGCAGCTTGCGGTAGGGAAAGGGCAAATGGGCAAATGTCAGTTCTCTAATGATTTTTTTTTTTGATAAATCTAATGAAATTTTTTTTATATAAAAAAAATTATTTATCAAATTTTTATTCATCGATAAATTATATTCGAGATTTTGAGTTCGACATTGCAATTCGATTAACATATTAGATTCAAAATAACTTATTTTCTTATTTGACTCATTTAAGTTCAGTATGAATCGAATTAGTCATTAAACGAGTCTAATATCAAGACTTATATTTGACTTATTTAATATATTAGTTACACAAATTAACTTACTAATCTATTTATTATAATATTTGAAGCATAAAATTTTAATAAATTTAATCTTTTTTATTTTAAATTAATATAGTCATTAAAAATATTTAAAATAGAACTATACTGTTTAACTTGCATCTAATAATTAATATTAAAAATATTAATTTTAATAAATGAATTACGGATAAGTTTTAATCTGGTTGACTCGCCAACGTGCATCTCAACTCTCTTAGTCGAGTCAAATTTAGTTTAATATATTTATAACTCATATTCATATAAGCTCGATTAATACCTAGTGAAGCTAAAGTAGAACTTTATTTTCATCCAGGTTCATAAAATATAAAGGGATAATTACCTACATGTCACACAATTTAGTTTTATTTATGTCTTACCTATCCATTCTTAATTAATTATACTATGCACACTCAAAACATTACAAAATCTTACATACACATATTTGAGTTAAAACTTAATCAAAATCTATTTGAAAAAAAAAATTCTGTTAGTAAATCATTAAAATTATATTTTTACTCTTAATGATATATATTTTTCTCTTCCTCAATATCACACTAAAGCGCTGATTTGTCCTAAAATTAATTCACATCACGGATGTCTCCTTCCTTTGCCGCCACCTAAACATTAAGGTTTTAGAATTTTCACTTAAAATATATTTAAATATCTATAAAATAATATGATGAATGACTCAGATTTTTTGTAATTTAATTATAGTTAAGTTATTGAAAAATTATGATTACTCATTATAATAGAAATAAGTTAAAATGTGTGTATGTAAAATTTTATAATATTTTGAGTGTGCATAGCGTAATTAACTAAAAATGGATGGCTAAGACATAAATAAACTAAATTGTGTGTAGGTAATTATCCCAAATATAAAATATATTATTCGAGTCTCTCATTTTGTGTTTGCAATTTTTTAAGTTAGATATGCGACATTTGTATGACGACAAATAAAGTGTTGTTTTTATATTTTGTTGCCTTTTTATAATCCATTTGTATAATAAATTATTATGATAAATAATTAATATAATATTCATAATTTCATACAAAAGCATATGATAAAATGACAAATTTGTTGTATTTAAAATCTTCAATTGGTATTGATCTATATATATATATATATATATATATATATATAATAATAAAATTTAGTATCATTTATATTTTAAAGGAGAACGTATACAATCCACCTTAGGTTCTATATATATATATATATATATATATATATATATATATATATAATTTTTGGGTAAATTACATAAAAATAATATTGATTGATCTCAATTAAAATATAATTATTAAATTTTTATATTTCAAGTATGTCAGTAATTTTATTCTGATTTATTAATTTTTTTAGTCTTTTAAATATAATTTTATATTTAAAGCATTTAAATACAAATACAAACTTAAAAATATCTCAACCTTACGTGGGGTGTAATAAAAAAAATATTAGATTTATATTTTTAGTTTTAAATCATAGAGTGCAGAAAGCAAGTGTAGGAAGAAATTAAATTTTAAATTTTTTAACAAATTTTTAAAGAAAAATAAAGAAGAGTGAGATATAAGTTGTTCAAATTAATTAAAAAATAATCAAATTTGATATTTTCTATTAAGAAGGCTAACTCAAAAACAAAATTTTAAAATAGATACTAAAACAAAATATTATTTTACTCCACAAACTTAATAATTTTTAATAAAAATATCTACTTTATTTCACATCCTATACTAAAATATTTGAATCGAGTATTTTAGTCTAGAATGTAAAAAAAGTTAATATTTTTATTAAAAATTATTAAGTATGTGAAGTAAAATAATATTTTTTTATATTATAACTTGTGTAAAATGATTAAAAAAATTTATTTATTATTTTTATTATTATTTCTTAAACTAGTACTATTTTGGTCCTTGCTTCAAACAGGGCCTTAGGCTATAGTAATTTTATGTCCTCGGGACTAAAATTAATTTTTTTTAAAAATTAGGACCGATTTATAATGCTTTCCTGACCTGAGGAACCCGGATAAAATTTACCCTTAAAATTGTTTTTTTAAAAACAAAATTACAGGGCATATGTATGGACAAAAATGCATCACACAAAAGTCTCCAAGAGATAACGTATACAAACGCAAATAAATATATTTAAAATTAAAACTTTAATTATTTAATTCAAGTTTAAATATTAATATCTTATTATGTACTAATGCAAACAAATCCTTATTTATCTTGTTAAAAATATTTATTTTGTAAATAAATCAATTTGTAAAATTTGATTAGTCTAATTAATATTAACACTACAATAATAAATGAGTAGCTTAAAATTTTGAAATTAATAATGAGCTAAAATTGAAAAAAAAAAAGGCCCATTTGGTAATAGGCAAAAAAAAATAAGGCTAGTTTTAGCCAAAGCTAAAATTTTAAATTAATTTTAAAAAAATTTAAAACTATTTTATATCTTATTTTAGAAAAATTTTAATATTAAATAATCATTTTATTTCAAATCTAACACAATTTTCAATAAATTAATTTTTAATATAATTAACTCACTTTATTTCATATCATATATATTTTTTAAGAATAACTAAAAAATTCAAATAGTTTTTTTTTTTTTCATTTGATCAATAAGAAGATAAATTGAGACCTAACTCATTTCAGTGGATCATGATCTATAATTAAAATGTAAATTATAAAGTTTAGACACAAATAAAGTTTGTTTAATATTGTGAGAAATTAAAAAGTTGATTTAAAATTGAGATTGGGGATCAAAATCCCAACCAAACTCAGATTAAAACATAAATCTTTTAGAACTCATCAAGATCTCAAAGATTTTCATATGATTTAATAGCTTTTGAGTTTATGACACAGAAAGGGAATGAGATTTATGCATGAGTTTGGCAGCTTCTAGACAATTGGCCTTTGGCCTACTTGGAGAAGGCTTATCTACTGTCGAAGAAAATTCTACCTACTAAATGCGTCGAGATTCGACTCGGTTAGAAAACTCGATTCGAGTCGATCCATAAATCTTTAGAACAGTTGAACGAGTTGCTATTCAGGTTTGATTTAGATTAGGGTGTTGATTGTGTATAATATGTTTCTGATTGGATTAGGTTAAGAAGCCAGTTGAGTTAGGTCAAGGTAGAATTGATATTAAGCTTCGAATTGATGTAACCGACAATCGTACACGTGAATTGTCTGTTGTAATATTCGATCAACAAATTTAACAGAATAAAAGGGACATTAAATCTATATAAAGTTGATGACATTATATCTTCATCACATCTTCCTACTGAGGTAAAAGAAACTCTACGATAGGAAGACTAAAAGAGATTCATGCGTGCTCGAATTTTACCCAACAAATAATTTAATTTATGCCCAATTGAAAATTATGTGTTATAAGTCGGCTCGATTACTATTCTAATTGAGTTGAAAGCGGTGGTGATAGCGATCGTGAGTGTTAATCAGTCACATGAACATATGGAAAACTTCATTATAAAAGATTAAATTTTGATTTTTTTTTCTTTTTTTTGATATGAAAATTTTGAATCAGTAAACGTTAAAGGTCCCACATTTAATCTCATAAAAATTTAATAAAGTCTAAATAATAATCCATCACATAAGTTAACATAACTTCCAAATTTTTATTTTTATTTTTCGTAAATTGAATTTTTTTTTAAAAATTAATATAAATCTTTAAATTATAATTTTAAAATATTAAAATTTTTATTTTAAGTTTTTTTTTAAAGCAAGAAATATGAGAAATTAATTTTAAATTTTTATTAAATTTTTTAAAAATATTAAAAATAAAATATTACAGTAACTCTTTAAAACATGTAAACATTTCAAATTGATTCAAAATTTTCATAAAAAACAGAGTAAAATAATGATAAAATTTTGCATTTTTTTTTATCAAAAAAGCCAAAAAAAAAGACTAGAGTATGAAAGAGGGATTAAAACTGCAGTCTTTTCACAATCTCATAGATCAAAATTAAAATATTTTAAAATTTAAGTCTAAATTACAACACCCTTTGGATCTTAGGGCCAGAATGCAATTTACTTTTTTTTTTCCTAATATTTCATGCACTAATTCTAGTCGCATCTAATTAACCCTAGTAAGAGTGTTTCTTTTTTTTTTAAATTTTTATGTATGATAAGAATTGCTAATATCATATTAAACTGTTGTGAGTGATTCGTGCTCAAATTCCTACCTATTTATCCGACGGGTGCATCACGAGAAAAAAATATTAAGTTTGGGCGCTTAATGATCGGACGACAACCAATCATTGGCCTCCACGTTTGAGCGGGCCTACCGTTCATGCACGGGTGGTGGCCAATGGTTGAGCATCAAACCACGCAGCACCGAAAGAGAAAAATCACTCCTTCAAGAGATGCCAAACAATTTATTGGAGAAATTACTTATAGGTCTCTAAAATCTTAAAATTTTTATATATTTGGCTATTAATTTTGAATTTTGCACTTAAAACCCTAAAACTAATGTTTTGTTTTCTCATATGTAGTCCTTTCGTGTTCTCGTGCGACGTTGAACTTCATTGAATTTTTTATTTGACTTTCGAGTATCAAATCTCACCAAGTGGACTTACAAAATAGTGACATGAACATTTTCATAATTTTTCAAGAGTGAAATGTCGTTTTCATCGTATAAAGATTTTTGTCAATTTGAATTAAACGTGTAATCGACTAAAAGACGGAAAGACAATGTAACAATAAAATGGTAATCTCCAGGACCTAGACCTAAGTATAAAATCCTAAGACTCTGTTTGGTTGGAGGAAAAAAATATAATTTGAAAAATATGTATGATTTGAAATAAAGTGAATTAGTGACATTAAAAATCATATTGTATGTGAAATAATTTTATTATTTAATATTAAAATTTATGTAGAATGAGATATAAAATATTATTTTATTTTTTTAAAATTAAAATAAAATTTTTAGTTGAAAAAAAATTTAGTCATTACTAAAATTTTTCTGAACCAAATACGGCCTAAGGCCTATAAAACGTCAAAAGAATTTATTTGGATTGAGGGGTTAAGCTTTCGCTCTCTCTCTCTATTTTAAAGGTAGCCACGTAAGAAATGATAACGATGCTTGAACAAATATTTAAAATTTAGCATGCAAGTTTCAATTTGAAATTTTTAATTTCGAGATTATATTCAATGTGAATCGAGCTTAATCATCAATGCGTACGTCCTATATGATTTTTCATACTACGTTAATATATTTATACGAAAGTAGACTTGTAAAAAACTTAATAGTCGAGATCATAGCTATATAACTATTGAAAAGGAAATTGCAACCCAATTATTCGATGAATAAACTTGACTCGAATCAAATTCAGTTCATTAAACAATGGAATAGACTAAACCTAAACATGTCTTTGATCAAGAATTATGATATTTTGTTCAAAAGTGACATCTTAATGAGATCACATTTTGACTAAAAGATGAGCTGCAATTGGATCTCTTAAATTGGAGCTAATAAAACAATATTCTTTATAATTGTCATTGATGATGAACAAAAACATAATTTTAATAATTGATCAATAAATTAATTAATTATAATTGATTAATTTATGAATCAATTATTAAAAATGTATTGCAAAGACTCGTATTAAAGAACATAAACATAACGAGTTCAGATTCGAGTCAAATACTGATCGGATAACATTTTAATCCGAACTCAGTTCATGGATCGAAAAAATATGGCAAGTCTAGTTTTTAACTTTAAATGTGTTTTATCACTTGTTACAATTCTAATTTGCAACTAAATTTGGGGAGATTAGCAAATTCTTCAACAAGAAGATGAAGTTGGAGTGGGTCATAATTTGCTTAGATTCAATAGATTGCTTACATTTCTGGATTATATCTTGCATCATTATATCTCAGCTATTTGATGATATTGGAGAGAAAAATGAAGATGTTTTTGAGATTAGATAGGATTAGGCCTGTCAATGGATCGGATCATGACCCGATCCGATCCGATTAAACCCCCAAATGAATTTATTTTATGAGAAGCTAATGTTGGACAATTGAGTGACAAAATATCATAACATTAGTATGCGATCAATGAGCGACTACACTAAAGTAGACCGCAACAAAAATAATTACAATGGAGACGGGATTAGCGACAGATAAAATGAAAAAAAAAAAAAAAGACATTTGAGGTAGTCTAAGTCACATATTAAACAAAGGAAGTAAAATAGTTCAGCGAAAGCAACATCGATTCACTCTAAGTGATGAAAAGTATTGCTTTACATACGGTTAAATGGAATCCATATAGTCGATGAAGTGAAATCCATGTAGTCGATCTTGAGGGGTTGGGATTAGCATCTTTTCGTATCATATCACAATCATAATATTTGCTATTTATATCAAATATTCATGGAAGTAAAGAAGGATGAGTTCGACCTAAACCTGAATCTAATTCAATTCAATCTCCACAGAACTCCCAACTCGATCCAATTAATTACTGGGACAAACTTATTGATCAAACCCAATCCAAATATTTTATGATTTGCCCAAACTGACATGACCTAACCAAACTCAACATGGGTCAACCCACAAACCTGATCCATATGCACACACAGATATACATGAGTTGCAATCATAATGAGGCAACAGAAAATGAGAACACAGACAAAGGCATAAGCAATCAGGACTATTTTTAAATTCTTTAATGCCATTAAAATCATGAAATATACAAACTGACAATTAATCAATCTAAAGATGTCAAAAATCAAAGAATAGGCAAAAAAGTGAATTCAAGGTTGGTGAGAATGATTATATGGATAGTTTTCAAAAAAAAAAAAAAAAAAAGAATGCTTATATGGATAGCATCATTAACTAGTGTCTACAATACTACAAATTTAGCTTCAATAAGCCTGGAAAAATGTTTAAACTTAAAATCTTAACCTCAAAATAGGAAGACTAAATGATGTGCAAGTAGTCAGTTTTATAACCACATTTACCACACATCAGGCAGAGAAACCCAAGGACCATTTGAAAAGTCTGAGGCCATTGTTGCCTCCATCATCTACCGCGGTTTCTTCAGAGGAACCGGAAGAGCTCTCCATGGTGTCGTCAGAGCTGCTATCATTGGCGAGCCGCATCCTGTGGGCATTATTAGCTATCCACTTGGAAACCTCAGGGGTTGAGGCCCAATCAGCTAGAGCTTCCCGTGTTGACTCCCGAGTGAAGTCCTCCCATTCCATTTTGGAGAACTTTGTCGTTGGTGTTTTGTGGAAGGAAGAGTAGAAATCGCTGCTTTGGGCTCTGTTTCTCATGCTGGATGTCGAGTTTCTGTTGGGTGTGGAGCTTGTCTGCCCTGCAAGAAGGGAAGCGGTATAAACCATTTAAAAGATGATCAAAGATGAGGCCTTATGACTATTCATAAAATTGAATACAGTTGAGCTAGAGACAAAAGGGAGAGAATTATTTTGAAAAGAGTTGAATTAAAAATGTAAGGCCAAACCAATAAATTAGATTATACAAAACAAGTATTGTACCAAATAAGAATTATGAAAAAGCATTCTAAAAAAAAAAATTGTATAATTTGAGTCTACTGATAGTAATAAGGATAAATCATTAGACAAGTCCCCGGCATAAGTGCAGCCTCCCAAGCCTTTCAAGTCTATAGACAAGATTATTCTGCTTCATTCAATGGCATGTTTAATACGTTGACCACTTAAATGAGGCGCACATTATAGGTTCAATATGTAACTCACAACTGGGATAGAGCGCAATGGAAACAAAGGATTCATGTAACTGACCCCACTTAGTGGGATTAAGGCTTGGTTGTTGTTATTGTTGCATGTAATTCACAAATGGATAAGCAGCATAACTCAAAGAAATCATCTAAAGTTTTCATTGAATACTACTATGCTTAAGCATTGTTCAGTTCTACATTCTCGAAATTGAAAAAAAAAACTGAGCTACATAGTCATCCATTACTAACAGTCTAAGTCATATAATACTCTAATGGGATCAACCAAAAAAGAAGACAATCAAATTGGTGTTATCCAAAAAGTACGGATACTGGATTGCAAAGTTGGAAAATTTTAAAAATGAGAATCGATACAGTTTACAATATTTTCTTCATAGGCTTGGAAGCTACACCACTATCAAGAAGAACTTTTTTTTTTATTTTAATATCCTTTGCACTATGCCCCAATTTGATAGTTGCAATTGGAAAATGACCCTACTTAATATAAGTTACATGAGTAAAGCATGATCCATAATCAAAGACTCCGAACAACATATATCAACAAACATGAATTGGGTTAAAAAAAGAGAATTTCAAATGCAATAAGCAAATAGGACAAATAGTGCAAGAGAAAACTGAAGCCACCAATGTCGAAATTCCGGCAGGATCTTCTTAAATAGTTTTAACAAAAGGCAGTGGAAATCACGATGATGATACCTGTCATGGGTGAGATAGAAAGTCTGCTGAAGCTGCTTGGGCTTCCCCAGATGGGCTGCCCAGAAACCATGTTAGCTGAACGGTTGAGAAATTCAGCATGCCTGGTGATTCCAGAAGCTTGCCAAGCCTTTTGTTGCCACAAATTGGCACTCTTAAGATGTCCCTTTCTCCTGCAGAAAAATTAAAGGTTAAAATC
This sequence comes from Apostasia shenzhenica, assembly GCA_002786265.1. NCBI lineage: Eukaryota > Viridiplantae > Streptophyta > Magnoliopsida > Asparagales > Orchidaceae > Apostasia > Apostasia shenzhenica. The sequence continues at coordinate 1,085,107 of KZ454794.1, forward strand.
GTTGTGAGAGACAAGAAATTGTTAAAAGTGCTTGAACAAGCCTATGAAACTTACAGTGCCGATGGACTTGACCAACCGAGCGATGAGATAAGAGAGCAGAAAGACCAACAGACACCGAGAGCAATCACTGCTAAAAGTGCATCAAAAGAACTCTGGCAAGGTAGCAATTAACAAAAACTTTAGAAAGAATGCCAAATCGAACAAGGAAAACACAGCCAGAAAGACGGTTTAAGAAAGGGATGATAATTTGACATGCACATAGACATATGCAGTTGAGCTATCAATGATAATAAATAATTTGACCAATCGGGTTTTCAAATCCTGCAAATTAGCAAATTTAAAATTCAAATTAAATCCAATCGATGGTAAATAAGAATTTACCACACTAAATAAGAGCAGCCGATTTAATTTTAGAAAATAAAAAATACGGATCAAGTAATTAATTGGGTTCACTCCAAATTAGAATCAATTATGCTCTTCACGAACTCAAATTAATTAACTCAATACAAACAACATACAGTTGATAAATAACGCAATTATACTGACCTAAATTCAAATATACTTATTTAATCAAAATAGATACATGCCCTCTTCTCTTTAGTCTCTAACTCACTGAATAGACAAGTAAACTAAATAATGCCAAAGTCCTATTCTTTCCCAAAATACGAGCTCGATTAAGGTAGAAAAAAATATAATCAATGTCTAATGAAAATAATGAAAAAGTATCGGCTAAGGTAAAAAAATAGCGGCATCACTAGTATTGTGAGACCTTGAAAAAGAATGTAGCACGTTGTAAAAAATAAATCTTTTTCTTTTACCATAACTCTAGCATACGTGAAGCCTTCTACAATTCCAATTATGTGAACTTGATGTGCAGCTATATCCATATTAACCATCGAGTCTAAATATTGATTATTTTATCGCAAAGGTCGGACCGACTGATCCAAGTTTTTTTAATTAGAAGTATCTGGAAGTATCAAACAAGTATCAAATGAGTATTGAATTTTTTAAAAATAAAAATAAAAATTAATACGCCACGTGACATATCATATACATATCAATAGAGTATTGGAAAGTATTAATATCTGATACAGATACGATACGAATACATTAGGCCTCATAAAATATCAGTGTTCCATAGGATAAAAGTAATGTGGTTAGAAGAAGTTATAATGATAACAACAACAACAACCACCACCAAGCCTTAATCCCACTAGGTGGGGTCGGCTACATGAATCTTTTGTTTATCCAATAACTCGATTTTTTTATCTGGAGCTTCAATCAGCCTACGATTTATATATCCAAACCATCTAAGTCGACTTTCTCTAAATTTATCCTCAATTAGTGCAACACATTTCGGATGTACTCATTTCTCATTCTATCCTTTCGTGTATATCTATACATCCACCTTAGCATCCTTATTTCTGCAATATTTATTTTATTTATATGTTTCCTCTTTGCAGGCCAGCATTCAGAAGTTAAAATGATACAATGGAAAAAAGGATATGGATGCTCACTAAGGTTGCCTATATAATTGAGCGAATAGGAAGATGATGCTAAATTAAGCTTAATTAGCAATGGACATGAAGGGGAAGGAAGGTAAACTAGAAATATATTTAATTAATTTGGAGTTTCTCGTGCAAACTCGTCCTTCACATGAATATCAACTAATTTGAGTTTTTATAGCATTACATTCATCATTATTATTCCACAAAGACGAAAATACAAGTACAAATATAATCAAACTATGAAAATAGGCTATACAAACTCAATGAGAGACAAAACTACCAAAACACAAAATGCAATTATGAGTTCAAATAAAATACAAACAAGGATCAAAATGGAATACATTGTGAAATAACATGTATAAATGAGTCCATCCATATCTCTTCCAAAGCCTGACGAAGCCTGAGTGCTTGTGCATTAAGCCAATAGATTTAGGAACAAACTAAGGAGAAAATGTAATAAGAAGACAAAAGGGTTAATTATCAGTGGATTGGCTCTCCTTTTGTGGTCAGCATTCATCAAACAGACTAGGTAGTTTTTTAGACCAAAATGCGAGGAGAGATAATTAATTGAATAAATAAATAATAAACCCCACAAATTCCTAAAATGCCTTGGGATCCAGGTCTAAGATCCCTTTAGGTCAAGACTTTGTATTATTTCCCCACCAAAATTTCATTGTTTTGGTAGAAGAATGGCCACCCATTTATAGAGACTCGGAGAGTGCCATTATTAACATGAATGCCTTTAAGGATCCCAACAACCTTAAATGAGCGTCTAAGCAAACATTACAATCATGAATTACCTAAGCGGTCTTATAACGATGGATACATGTCTAAGCATCCCTCATACCTATGGTAAGCATTGTCACGAAAAAGGAGGATAGAAGGGGAAGTTTAAATCTCACCAAAAATTCAGTTGGTGTGGTGGGGAGAGGGAGGAGGGAAGAGGGCTGCTAGTGTTTTCCCTCTAATCCATTCAAATGGACCAAAGTTAGCCCACTGCAAGTAAAATTAGGTTTGGCCAGGTCGCTTTACATTTCAATAAAAGTAGCATTTGATAAATGAAATAATGTTTGAGTTTTCTCAAAGCCTAAATCCGGGTTAAGGAGTAGATATTCTGGTAAAGGAAATGATAGGGTTTGCTTTTGGTGAGAATCCTCAAATTAGCCTAGTTATCTATTTTTCAAAAAAAAAAACCTCTCTCTCTCTCTCTCTCCCCTCAAACATTACGATCATATCTGAGCGCCTCCAGCACTTTACATACTCTCTCGTCTCTCAAGCTCGCCCGCCTTAGACACCCACTGCTCCCTCATTCCCTGCCTCTGGCACGTGCCCACCTCCGCTTCCCGCAGCCTCGCCGACCAGCGCGAGGCGACTCATCATTTTATTCGTCGCTTGGCTTGCTACTTCACCTAAAAAATGTGTCACTCCAGCATGCCGATCTGAGATGCTTGCTTTACCTACATTACTACTACTTGAATTTCTTTAGCTAAGGTATAATTTCTTTTCAGAATTAGATTAATCTGATTATTTGATTTTAATATAAAATTATTCTCTTAACATGGATTATTCATTTGACTCTAATTGCGTGACCCAACATTCATTTGAGTTACTGTTGAATTTAAGTGTGAGACATCTGACTTAAACTCCTGAATCTCGGATCTAATTTATTGAATTTAAATTAATGCCCTAATCTAATTTGATAAATTCTTATTTATCAAATGATTCAATTTAATTTTAATTTTAAAATATTTTTAATTTATAGGATTTAAAATTTTATTTATCATATAATTTATTTAGAAAATATTTTGCGCTTAATTAAAAATAATTTGCTAATTAATTTTGCTAAATATAAATATAAAATATCATTTGCATGTTTTTCATCTCACCAAGTCTAACCAAAGTTAGTTTGGACGACTTCGAGACAACCACTTAGTTTGGATTTGTAAGCCTCTGCTGGTTATGTCTTGGATATGAATACCTTCATTGGATTCAATCTCCCGATCAAAAAAGTTAGTATATGAAAAAGATTCCTCTTATTGAGCTACATGCCAAACAATACAATCTAAAACATAAACATCACCAACAATTTTTCTAGTATCATTAACTAGAAGTAAACCTTAATTTATCTAGATTAACTAAATAACAATCACTATCAATGGACGGGTTGAAAAAAATAACACCATAAGATGCAACATAAGCATCATAAATAGATAAATTTCAAAAATCTTCAACAACAATAATTAAATAATAATTGAAGTTACCTGAAGTATAAGAACCACAGCAATAATGCGCATCGCCCACTTCACAAACTGGGCAATTCCAACATCAATTGTGCCATCTTCGGAAAGGACGTATTTCCTCACAATCCAATACCCCAAGGCTGCTCCTGCGAGCACTATTCCAACTAGAAGAAAAACAGATACCTATTGGAAGAGGGGAAGCTTTAGAAATGTAATTACTGAAAGGACAACAAACCTCAACTGTAGAAAACAAGGAATATTACTGCAACAGCTAACATGAGTAAGCACTTTAAAAATTGATATGAAGATTTCATATGGAGAAATACAATTATCCTCACTATCATGACAGATGAGAAGAAAACTTATTTTCATGCAATGTAGAACAATAAGTTTCATTAACTCAAAACAAGCCAATCATCTCATATAAATTGTTCATATAAGAGAGAGGCTACAGGTTCCATCGGTTCAAAATAACAAACATTTCTTACTAAATTCTCCCCTTCAACATAAGTCCAGCTTGTCACACAAAGCAGGAAAAAAGAAACGGATTGAGATTTGGCAAAAATATCAGTTATCTGCACTTTAGAGGAAACTTTAGAGGAAACGTACAGAGTGACTTTCATTTGACGTAACATAGTTCCTAACAAATGATAATCAACTTCAATATGTTCAGTTTTGTCATAAACATTGGATTGCTAACAATGTAAATTTCTATCTTGTCATCACATTGCATCACCATAAGTTGTATAACCTAAAATCCAAACTCCCCAAGTATTAATCTATATCATTTCAAAAGTTGCTTAAGCTATGGCTCAATACTCAAGCTATGCACTTGATCTTGCAACCACATTTTCAAAAAATATAAAAAAAGTTATCCTCTAAAGCCAAAAAATCTTACACCAAATATGATGCGGAATGGAAAACGATGCCAATGATAGTTTTATATTTATATTCAGCAAAAATAATTAGCAAATTATTTAAATTAAGAGAAAAATATTTTCTAGATAAATTATATGATAAATAAGATTTTGAATCCCGTAAATTAAGAAATTTTATAATTAAAATTAAACTGGATCATATGATAAATAAGAATGTATCAATTTAGATTAGGGCGTCAATTTAAATTCAATAAATCAGATCTGAGGTTCAGGAATTTAGGACATACGTCTCACAGTTAAATCCAACAGTAATTAACACACAAGGAATTATCGGGTCACACAATTAGAGCCAAATAAATAATTCAAGTCAGGCGAATAATTTATGTAGAAATCAAATAATCAGCTTAATTGAGTACGGGAAAGAAGTTACCAGCAATTTGAATCGGAGTAGAGTCACTATCGAGTACGGGCGATGTGCGGACAAAGCGCAGACAGGCACGAGCACAGCCAAGCGAGCGAACAGGCGTGGGAGGGCGCGGGCGGTGCGTCAGCACGGCGGGCAGGCGCACAGGCGGGCAGTCGGGCGCACGCAGGAGGGCGTGCGGGCCTGCGGGGCAGGTGCCGGCGCAAGAGGGCGCCGGAGGCGCAGGCGGGCGGAGCGGCTCGGGCGCGGAGCGCGCGCGGGAGGCTGGAGCGCAGCAGGCTTGCAGGCGGGTGCACGACTGCGCGGGCAGGACGGACGGGGAGCTGCGAGGCACGGCAAGGCGTAGCCGAGCGTGGGGCGACCGAGCGAGGGGAGGCGTGGCCGTGCGAGACGCGACCGAGCGAGGCGAGGCGAGCCGCGGCGCAACGAGTGGAGAAAGCTTCGAAGATTTTTTTATTTTATTTTATTTTATTTTATTTTTTTGAAAAGTGGATAACTAGGCTAATTTGAAGATTCTCACTAAAAGGCTACCCTATCCTTCACCGGAATATCGACCCCTTAACCCGGATCTAGGCTCTGAGAAAACTCAAACACAATTTCATTCATCAAAACACTCTATCTTTTACAATGCAAGGCGACCTCTTTATATAGAGAGATCCCATGTAGAAATTTGAAAATACAATATTAGATGCAGAAAATAACATACCAAATAAATAAAAGCAAATATGGAACTAATTCTATTACAATAAAATAAAATCAGCTCCAAATGTGGTAAGTATCCAAATCTTCCAGATATGCTCTGAATCAAATCCAATCAAATCTAAATAAAGCTAATATGGAAATCTCTAATAGCTCTATTTAATTTGAATTTGAATTTTGATTCAGTACATAAAGTCATCCTAGCCATCCATTTTGATGCTGATATGTGTCCCCACCAAAATAGACTTCTAGTATATTTGAGAATTCTCATGGCAGCCTCCTAATGAAGGTGTCCGGGATTTTGCATATACCGGCTAATATCACAAACAACAAAGGCAAGATCAGGTGGAGAGACAATCAAGTAAATCAACTTAAAAACTAGACGCTTGTATACTGAAATATCCTGCAAAGGTTCTATATCTTCAAACATAGACTGAGTATCCATGGGAGCATCAACGAGCTTATACGCTAGCAATCTAGTTTCTTCAAGTGGATTTGCAGCAACATACTTTCTTTGTGAAAGAGTCAAAAATTGCTATCCCAAGCAAGTATTTAAGTCTATTGAGTTCCTTAGTAATAAAGTGAGATTCTAAATATTAATTAAGTAGATTTGCTAGATCATTTTTAGTTAGTAAAAATATAATCAACATAACAATTAAAAGATGTGTGATGACGACATGGAGCTCATGAGATCCACCCATACCCATAGACAGCCACAATGCTAGTGCTAGTAAACTCATGCATATTTAGATGCTGCTACAATTATCCAAACCATTTTTAGTAATTCCCAACAATTCTAGTTAATTTTCTATATTTTTAGTTGAATCGGTGTTATGTTAATGTACTAACATTTGGTTTAGTATGTATAACAAGTCAATGTCCTAGGACTGGGTGTGTATGGGCATCTTTGACTTTTAGATATACACCACATAATTTGACCTAAGCTTGCCTCCAAGCTACATTGGTTAGCTTGCTCTCCAAGACACTTCACTAGCTTGCTCCCTGAATCTCCTTCCTTTATATAAAAAGGTTTAGGGCTAGTTAGGATGATGATTACGGAGAATATATGATATCATTTTGCAATCAACTTACAAAGCTTTGCAAAACTTTAGTTCGGGTGTGACTCTCCTCTTTAGTATTTTGACAATCCGTGCTACAGTGCCTACAACATGAAGCCCATTTTCTTCATCCAGCATTTGAAGCTTTATAGTGGAAACAGCCTTTAAGCAATAATTAATTCACATTAGTCAACGTAGTGGGAAAGCCAGCGGCAACAAGATTCTTTACACACCTCCACTGTAGCATAATGCTATATTATTTGAAGAATTGTGCCTGCTCTTTTCTTCTCCTGCACAGAATCACTAGGTTGGTTATTTTCTTCTTCCTCCTGTATTTTCATGCTTTGATTGGAGACCCAGCCATAACAATCATATGATTCTGGTTAAAGGAATACATTCTTGATCAAATTTTATTATTGTTGGTTGATTGATTGTTTGAATTGAGAGACCTTAAATTTTATTGATAAACATTATTGCTAGAATTTAATTTCGAGAGGCCATCGAATTTAAAATCCTAGAAACCTAGATTTAATTTGTTGAATTTAACTTTGACTGCCCTAATGTATTCGATAATTATTGTTTATTAATTGCGTTTGTTTAGCCAATTTAAAATTAATCTAGTTAATTTTAATCTGTCACTCCAAATCATAAATAAATTATAATACTAAAATTTAATATATTTCACATCATATACAAATTTCAAAATTAAAAATTAATTTTTTTTCACGTCCTACACACAAACCAAAGTAAAACTAATTTATATCACTTCTCTCATACATCTCAACAAAAAACCAACTTCATTTCATGTTATATATAACACTTAATAAAAAATATCATCTAAGTTTAACTTAAACCACATTAAACCTAACCTTTGCAAAAATATGCATATAGAGTTGAGAGTTTGGCCTGAAGTTTAATGAAGTCTCAATGTTTCGATCAACATTTAGCTTGAATCGAGCAAGAGTTAAGTCACAAGCCATATTTACATATTGTAATTTTATTAAGCCGAGTTCGAGCCATGGTCAGTTCAAATTGAACTTGGTTCGATTTTTATTTTTAAAAGCATAAATAATTTAAATAATTTATATTATTTAAATAAAAAGGAATGTAAGACTTATTAGTTTAGAGTATGTTTTGAGCATGCATATGGATAAAATTGACACAAGTTTAAAACCTAATGAACACTACTTAAAATTTTTCCCAAATAATTCTCAATTCATTAGGGATTCAAGATGATTCAGTTAATATTCGAGCCACAATCTATGCTTAAATAGATCGGTAGATCAACGAGCTAATTTTGAGCTATTTCTGGCTCGACTTGAACTCAGATCATTCTCTTCACCCTACTAATGATGCTATTCGAATTTAGTTTAAATTCTGAATAAAATTAATTTGAGAAATTAAAAACTTCTTGAATTATCTCAAAATTAGATTTTAGAAAATTATTTCATTTATTTGGGGTAATTTAATATTTGAATTTACTGGTCTCAAATTCCTACATCCTCCTCTTTTGTCCAACATAAAATGTTCCACAAATTTAGCAAAAACGATTATTAAAAGAGATTATATGCAGCAAGGATGATTTCATAGCACAAATAAAAGCAAAATCTTACACACTGAATGAGGATTAAGTCATGCCATATTGTTCATATATTGAAAAAAGTTCAGCATAATAAATATTTGAAGAATACTTACAGGATTATGCATCTCTTCACTGAGACCAAAGCTAACAAGAATAGAGTTGACTATCGTGGAGAAATAATGTGCAATGTATGAGCCAACACCAAGCTGATAAAAAAGAAAGCACATGAGATTTCAAGATAAAGAAGCATAGCTTTTAGAATGTCTCAAGTAGGTAACTATCATCAATATAACTTTATGTCTCAAGATAAAGAAGTATAGTTTTTATAATGTCTCTTAAGTAGGTAAGCAACAGTAATAGAACTTCACCACAGATCCATAAAGCGTGAGATATAAGATGTTCTTCCTTCCCGTTGGTAGAAGCTTCATTCCCTACAGATGAAAAAATTTTCATGATACTGGTCACAAAAAAACATTTGTAGCAAAGAGAAAATTCCGCAATCTGTATGTGCATATCTTGTGCTGTCATCAAAATCACATAATCAAACTAAAAAAAAAATAAATTATCTAGCTGCAGAAAGATTAAACAAGATGTCACATACAATCACAACAAAGCATATGAGGAGAATTTGGCTGTGAAGGAAGCAGGGCTTAAAGAAAGAAAAATGAGCTGAGCGAAAGCAATTGCATGTTACCGCAGTTGCTTTCCTTGTTTTCTCTCTCTATATCAAAATCCCAAAAAAAAGAAAAATTAAAATTCTCCATAACTATGATAAGATAAAGCAACGAAGGAGCCTTAACATGGCTCTATTTCCACACTCAGACTATGCAAACTCTTCATGATCTGCTAAAAGAAAGAAACAAACTGCTGTTTACAGCATAACCTGTGTTTTCCTCTCCATAGAATTATCAAGATGATACATCACCCACAATTACATTGTCACATTAAATATGAAAAATTAATCAAGCATCATCAAAATATTATAGAAGAGTACCTGGAATAGAATGAGCAAAATAACAAGCAGAACACCTAAAGCCATTGAGCTGCTGTAATAAAATGGCACCCAGTTGCTCACAATAGGTGCCAGTAACATCAGAACAAAACCAGCACCAAGGCAAATCCAACGCCACTGTTGAAACTCTGTGAAAATTAAATAAGTTAATTATGGTTAGCGGTTCACCATAAGACTAGATTAATGACTCCTTCAAAGCTAGAAATCATAAAACATTTGCCAAAGAGAAACAGATCTACTAGGAGCTCTAACCTTCTTCAACAGAGACAATAATGGAACCAGAGACCTGGCCTCTGGATTTGACATCTATAAACCTAGTATCATATGGTGACATCACATATTTCCATTCACTCTTTTGAAGACTTCTCCAATCATCATCTTTGCACTGGCCAATTCCAAGAGAGGCATTGCTGAAAGAATTTCAAGCAAAAAAAGACTAGAAAACATGAGAAAAAACAGCAAGAATGGAATGGTGAAAATAGAAAATTTTCATGGATGCCACATACACATAAATATCCAAAGAACAAAAAAAGATCAATAAAATCAAGAATTGGCAGGATCCAGGCACAGAGCTCACCGGTGAATGCAAATTCCAACATTTCCATAATGCCGGTGGGGCATTTCTTCCGAAGCCTTAACCAGCACATACAGTGAGTTCGCATAGCTCTTCCAGTTTAACCTTGACGTCCCACAGACACGAATCCTCTCGTTCAAGTTTCCGTCACTCACTGAAGCAGTAAGTTGTACAATTGGGTTCTCCACACTAACATCTGAAATTACAAGAAGCATATTTACGGGCCCATAACTCTTTATGAAGTTGAAAAAAGAAAAACATCCACCAGTACAGCACAACCATACTCCTGGTGCAAGTAAATCAAATAAGAATAATATATAACACAGCCGCAGTGTACCCTAACCTACGCTACGGTGCAATAAAAGTCGATGCTCGACGATGACAAAAATGACAGTCACATAATTACTGGACAGAGCACTCCGTCCCCAACACTGATCGCCAGAAGAAAAAGAAAAAAACACAATCACAAAAATTAACCTCTCGGTGGAAAGGAGAAAGAGAAACGGCTCAAGTAAAGAAAACCAAAACCCTAGAAACCACACAAAAGTGAGAATAACAGCAAATCAGTGAACAAGGATCCCGAGCCTAATCATGTTATGAGCTCTGCGGAAAGAATTTTAAACAGAGAAAAAACTCAGGTTCATAAGCTTCATTACCTGGGAAAGGCGTCGGGTGGGAAGAAGACAGGAAAAAGAGCGGGGCGAGGGAGAGAAGGAAATGGAACAGGCGAGAAAGAATCGGAGGGGATGAGAAAGAGGAAGGCCTTCCCATGGTGCCAGCGGCGGCGACCGCTGCCGGTTTCTCCTGCCGGCCGGTCCCTCGCCTTGGCGCCGGCGAGGCAGAGAGCTTCACCGCTGTAGGTTTCATAGCGGTTTGGATTTTTTACGCTGATGGCGATCCAGCGCAGCCTTCACGCCACGTGGGTCAGCCGGCTGGCCCCGCACTATTTATAGCCGGATTTCGCCGACCAATATAATTATTATTAGTTAATAAAAATTCAAATTAAAATCACAAATAAAATAACTATTTTTTTTACAAAATCAGATATAATTATCATGAAAAAATAAATTTTAAATAACATTAAATCAAATAAATATGAAAGAATAAAAAAAAATTATTTATAAAATATTAGAGTAAATTTAATTAAAAATAAAGTGAATAACTAAAATTAAAATAATTTTATAAAATATTATAAAAAATTTTAACAAGATATTTATTTTAATTCTTTTAGCTTAAAGATATTTTGAATTAAAAATTTATTATGCACATCTAATAATAAACTAATAAATTAATAAAGAGACATTTAATACAAAAATTAAGCTAATTTACAGATTTTATTATAAATCTCAAAATATTACAGATATCACATCTAAAATAGCTATTTTTTCGACCTTCATGTTAGGGCATCGCAGAGCTGCATTGTTTCCGACGGTAGCATATTCACGCGAGGCGATAGCGTATTCACGCGAGCATCACTCTGCTATTTGCATCTTCTTCTTATGCGGGCATCGCGAGCGAGCATCGAACCTTTTTGCATCTTCAGAGTTAGTCGCTGCCGGCCTCACAAAGGTCCGATGCCCGCTCGCGATGCCCGTGTAAGAAGAAGATACAAATAGCAGAGTGATGCTCGCGTGAATACGCTGTCGCCTCACGAGAATACGCTGCCACCTTGCATGAATACACAGCCGCCTACGTTGCCGCCGGAACCAATGCAGCTCTGCGATGCCCTAACATGAAGGTCGATGATTAAATGATATGATCAATGGCTGAAATTTTGTTGAGATTTACTTTGGTTAAATCTTCTAATAGAATTTATTGCAGGATGTGAAAAATGAAAAAAATAGCTATTTTAGATGTGATAACTGTAATATTTTGAGATTTATGGTAAAATTCGTAAATTAGCCCAATTTTTGTGTCTACCATGTAAATGTCTCATTAATAATTATGATTTAAAATTTTAATTCATTAAATTGTCCAATAAATTAAATATTTAATTTAATAAATTATAATTAATTAATTATTAATTAATAAATATTAGATTTATAACAAGAATTAAACTAACCATACTCCGCATATAATAGAGTTTGCGATTTAGAGTTTGAGTTCTGAGAAAAGCATATGAGATTTAGGATTTAGAACTTAAAGTAATGAAATTAGAATTAAACAATCCTTAATCTTAAATTTGAGATGGATTAGATTATAATCAACTTTTAAATTAAAATCAGTATTTTTCGTTTATGTTAATTTTACTTTTGCTTAATGGATTAGGTTATTAATTGTTCCAATAAAAGAAACAAATCATATACTAAATTTACTTCTTATAAATTACACTTGGGTTCCTATTGGATGTTAACAATTCGATTTCAAGCCAATCTGATCTAAATTTAATCTACTTAAAATTTTTATTTGATCTTAATTTAATTCAAAATAGAAGTTAGAAGAGTTCAATTCAATATTGATTAGAGCTAGGCATAGCCTGTCTCTTATAATTTTAGCTCCATCTTAGCAAAATCAACTTAAATTTTAATTAATTTGTCAAAATTTTAAATATAAAAATATTTATTGATTCAATTATCTTAAATAAAAATAAAAATAAAAAATTAAAGAGGTTGAAATAAAAGTCATAAAAATTTCTAAGGATAATTACCTACATGCCACACAATTTAGTTTTATTTATACCTTACCCATTCATTCTAAATTAATTACGCTATGCACACTCAAAACATTATAAAATCTTACATACACACATTTTAACTTATTTTTATTATAATGAGTAATCATAATTTTTCAATAACCTAACTATAATTAAATTACAAAAAATCTGAGCCGTTCATCATATTATTTTAAGAATATTTAAATATATTTTGAATGAAAATCTTAAAACCCTAATGTTTAAGTGGCAGCAAAAGAAGGAGACATCCGCGATGTAAATTAATTTTAGGACAAATCAGCATTTTAGCATGGTATTGAGGAAGAGAAAAATATGTACTATTAAGAATAAAAATATAATTTCAATAATTTACTAACAGAATATTTTTTCTTCAAATAAATTTTGATTAAGTTTTAACTCAAATGTGTGTATGTAAGATTTTGTAATATTTTAAGTATGCAAAGCGTAATTAACTTAGAATAGATGGGTAAGATAAAAATAAAATTAAATTATGTGGCACGTAGGTAATTATTCTTTTAAAATTTTATCCTTAAATTCAGAAATTCAGCTTTAATTTATCCATATGTATCTACTTATTCTCACCTTTTTATACAAACTATTATGATATATTTACATGTAAAAATTTCTTAATATTTTAAAATATTCTAAATATATATTATATTATAAATTAAATTGATAACTTTCAAGAAAACTAATTAGGAGTTTAAAAAATTGAATTAAATTTTAATCAAGTAAACTATAAAGTTTAGAAAACTCAGTAGCCTACTTAAATAAAATTAAAAGATATTTGCAACTTATATTATTTTAAAAGTGATATTTAGCATTGAAAACTTTTATAATATCCACTTTTTAAATTGATTTTAGTAGTTAGGATTTTTTTATATTATTCTCACCCACAATATTCTATTTTAGATGAAATATCTGTATATATATATATATATATATATATATATATATATAAATAAATAAATAAACATATACATAAATATCTAAATACAATATATATTTAAGTACATATTTTTACATAAATCATAAATAAATATATAAATTGCAAATAAATATGCTCACTGTATATAAATATACATGAACATACAAAAAACAGGCATATATACATCTATACATATGCAGATAAATAAAAATTAATAGGATTTAGATCTAATTTTTAAATTAACCAAACATATTCTCTAATTTGATGTAAAATATAAATAAATCTTTTAGTATTAATTAAAATGGGACTGAAAATCCTTACTGATTTCAAATTACAAAAGCTCTACATCATGTATAGTTCAAAAAAAAAAAAAAATCACTGCAAAAAAGGAGCTCTTGAGAGCCTGCAATTGTTGCAACTATTTTAACTCACAAAACTGAGACAACGCCAATGCCTAGCTCCTCAGCAAGTTCATCCCACACTGGAAGAAGAATCAGCACAACAAGAGAAATGGTTACTAACAGAGCTGTTTGCCTCCAAGGCCCCACCTCAGACACATCATTCAAGCACGGCTTCTCCGGCGACCTCTGCACCGGAACAAGACACGACATAAAAGTACGGTCAGTTGCTGGAGAGTAAGCCGATGTTTGGCGTTTTCATTGTGATAAACATGCAAGAGGCATATACGGACCTAACAAAAGTTAGAAGCTATTTAGTTCATTGTTCTCTTAGTATTATGTCATGTAATCTAAATGTTATGATATCTAAATGTTATCTTTTAATTAATAATTTTATAATTTTATAAAATTTATTTATAGATGTCATTAAATTAAACAATTATTTTTTTAGATAATATAATATCAAGGTAACATTGAACCAAACGTCCCCTTAGGTTTCTCGAATTTGACTGTGCTACTTTTAGGACAGCCATCTTTCAGTATCGATCTTTTGGCTAAATTTGGCATCCAGCTTGAGCACAACTTGTCAACTTAAGCAGCCCAGCTTTCAAGTTAAGGTTCGACGTCATTGTTGCATCCAAACAGTTTCAAATGAAAGTTAAGCTAACGCAAGCTACTTAAATTGCTTAAATGTTGAGTTAAACAGCTTAACTTATAGCCACTGGGGATACTACTTAAACTTACTGCACAAGCAAGCAGCTAACCAAAAGATGGCTCAACTTTAAACAGATTAAAAAATCAAACTACTTAACTCCTTAATAAGTTGAGCAACTAAGAAATCTTTTTGAAGAGTGAAACTTTTTGAAAAGTGGAACAACCGAACTTGAGTACATACAAGCCCCAGGGAAAAATTGAAATGCTTATAATACCTGGCATATTAGTACATACAAGCCCCAGGGAAGCGACAGCGGTCCTCCAAGCTAAAATAGGAAAGAAGAATATGTTATACATCTTATCTTTAAAGACAAATGAAGAAAATAAAAGGGTTGAGAAAAAAAAGGGTATACCACTCCTAGTCCAAGCAACAAGTATGTTGCCAAGCCGAAGGAAAACAGCACGTTTTTACCGAAAGCTCCCTATCAATGAGAAAGGTTAACCACGAAAATGGAGAAAGAGAATCATGCTAAATCACTCGATTATTCAAGCTGATGACCCTTTTTACAGGAACGTGTAAAGAGGGAAATGAAGGTTAGCTTCCAAAGCTCGTGAATTGCAACTGATAAATAAAACCAATACATACTTGCAGCGTGTCAATCAGATTTTGTGCTACTGGCAAGGGTGTTACAGCAGGTCAACAACATGAGTTCAGACTCAATCTGAATCAGATCTATCACACTTGACTCTAACTCAACAAAAACGTCAATATGTTTTAGTTAAAGTGAAGAATTGCAGCCAGATACTGATCGAAAACCAAAACTGAGCTAATTGAAGACAAACCAACCCAACTCAACCCATTAACAACAAACCTCATAAGACAAGTAAATGGGCTAGTCTTTGTTTCAACCTAATTCTGAAATTAACATGATCAACCAAATGTTGATTTACTTCAGGACTGTGACAAGAGTATAACAACCATAACACCTATACTACAATTTGGATCAGGTTGGATTAAACCATCACACCCTTGTTTACAAGTTTAACTTTAATTTGGAAAATGTCTAAACATCCCGACCTAATCTAACACAAATCTCAAGACAAAATCCTAATTTATTGCACAGCTTACACATGTCTCAAGATAAAAAAAACTAAATTTTATTTTAACATCATACATATATTTCAACATACAACTTTATCACTCCTTACAGAACCCTGAACATTAAAAGTAACTTTATTTCACCACATAAACAAATTCCAATACAATTTCTAAACAATTCAAAAAACCAACTGCTTACCAAAGGAAGTCGGTGTGGGCAGAATGCCACATTGTTGATGGTGAATAGATTTATTTTGAAAATTTCTCTATCTACTGCACGATTAGTTTCAACAGAAGCTCTACAATTCTAACCCTTAACCCAAAAAAGATGGAGAAAAAAACTAAACGAGATTCATTAGTTTGTTCTTCTCTTTCCAGTCACTACAGAGAACACGTGTACCTGTACTGCTCTGCCACCATCAAGGCATCCTACAGGAAGCATGTTGAAGGCTGTAGTGGTCAAGCCACACCTGCATTGAATGCATTAGGAATAAGCATGTACAAATGGCATGGCATAATGAAATATAAGAAACAATAGTTTACCAGCCAGCTATTACAAGGGGATGAATTGAAACTGTGGCCGCATGCATGGCTCTGCACAAGATTATCAGTCAGTATGTGAGTATGAACATAGTCTAAGCCGAGAAGATTAAAAGCTAAAATGTATTTTCCACTACTAGAGTACGTTGATACACAGAAAAGTGCATGCAATGTGCGATTTTCCGAACAAATGAAATTGTTGATGTCTTATGGAAACAGCCAAAATACAAATCAAATAACAGAAACACTTGGAAGGAATAATGTAACACCACATGCAACATTAAAAAATGAAAGATGGAAAAGGATACATAAAAGCAACCCCATGTAATTTGATAAGGCATTGAAACACGTAATTGTTAATGAAACGCTAGATTTACTCAGACAAATGAAGAGGTCTATATCATATGAAACAGCCAAAACCACAAATAAACAAACAGTGACATTCAAGGGATATTGTAACATGCGTGCACTACAGAGATGATTAGTGACAAACGATTCATTAAACCAAACCCATAGAGTTCAATAATGCATAGCTGATGATGATGTCAACCTTGACTTTCAAGGGAAAATGATTCATAACAACAAAGATTTTTCTCTTACAAAATTTCGGTTGCTCTAAAGGGAATTATGCTTATACATCTTAAAACTAGAGTGGAATATAAACAAAAGAGGACTGATTGGTGGAAATCAAAGCAGAAGACAACATAAATGTGATAAAAATCTCATGCTACTGGCTGTATTACAGTTACTACCCAGAAGAAGTTTGGTGATCTCACAATATGTATGATATATAGTACGAGAAAAGGAGTTTTGCAAGAAATAACTTACAATATCTGAGAATGGAATAGGAAATTTTGACTTGATATAAACTTCTAAGTAGGACAATAGTGAAATTCTACTGGTAATTCAATTTTCAAAAGAAAAAATCAACTGTTAATTCTATACACCAAATCCAAGTGGATTCTAACACCCCAAGCCAACCAAAACAAATCAAATCAACAATTTCTACAAATGACTAACATGAAACACATAAATTTGCAACTAGTACTTCAATCTGCATTTATGTAAAAGATATATGCTTGTAGAAAATTCCATTTGATTTAGAGATGTAAATGGGCAGAGCAAGAAAGATAAGAAGGCTTACATTTAATCTGAATGCCTAAGGAACCTTAAAAATCTCAAAACTGATAATACAATGCCTAAGCACGGGAAAAGACAACAAAAACTGCTGGTAAACTAAATGAGATGGTCATGAAAGCTGTTAACCTGTTATACAAGTTGGTAGGAGGTTATAGAAATACAAAATTGCATGGTTGGCTATCTGTAGATCTATAAAGTGGGGATGGATGCATTGAAAACTCAAAGTGAAGGATGTTGGGATGATGAACTTCATCCCTTACTCTGCTCTTCCTTCTCCCTTCACTCCCTTCCTTGACCGGGCCAAAGTTCCCTGGTCACTGTTTCCAATTTTTCTACTAGTGCGTGGTTGTGATGGGCTGGCAATTTCGGCTGCATCCACTATCTGTTCAAATCAACCGCTTCATTTGATTGGAACTGTACTCGCTCTAGTATTGGGAACAATACTATTTTCCCATCTAAAAATCTTTTTTCCAATTCTTTCTTTCTCATAGATAAAGATTCCTTTAGCATCCTCCTCTATAACTGCCTACCTATCTCTACGATTTTTTTTTTACATGATTTCTACGTAACTAGAAGGCAGCAATATTACTCTCCTTAGTCGAAGGTGAAAACATGATACTCAGCCTATTAAAAACGTGAAAAACTTTCAAGAAAACAAGATAATATGATCTTTTACCAAAGTGATTCACTTCTTTCATATGTTGCTGCAAACCAGATAATATTCTTTTCTCACCCATAGTTTAGTAATGTATTGGCCTAAGATGAACGAAAAGTTGATGAGAAGATTTCCTCACATGAAATTTTAGGGAACATGCATGAATATTGGATCTTCCTATCGTCAAGGATCAAACAAATGGTAGCTATGCTAATTAGAATTTTTTTGGATCTTGGCCATCCAAAAAATGACAACAGCTAAATTAGAATTATTGGATCTTTCTGAATGTCAGCCCTAAAAAGAAGTAAAGACAGCTTTGCATAAGATGATTTCGAAACATGAGATTATTCCATCATGAATCGGTAACAAATCCGAGAAATGGGGATTTAACATGGTTTTCTTTTATAAGACTCAGGCTAAAAGAGGTGCCCACTGGGTCGTTCCTGTATGAGGCAATACAGAAGTAAAGTTTATATGATTAGGCATGCCTTATCGATCAATCATATAGGCCCCGTTTGTTTGGAAGTTAAAAATTAACTTGGCATATCACATCACACAAAAAATTTAATATTAAAAATTAACTTTATTTCACATCATACACACAATACTAAAATAATAACTAATTTATATCACATCCCTCATATATCCCAACTTAATAACTAACTTTATATCACATTCCTCACATATCCTAACATAATAACTAACTTTATTTCACAACATTTACAACTTTTAATAAAAAAATATCTCTATCCAAGTTTAATTTTAACCTTGTTAAATTAAACCTTACAAACAAATAGGCCCATAGTGTATCAACATGCCTTGAACCAGCCAGGTACAATAAAAAATATTCATGGAGTAGAAATTATTTAATCCCTGTGACATTGGAAAAAACAGTGAAAGAGAGAAAGGCAAGGATCATGAAGAGAGGGCATACGTGTACCCAAGAGCTGCTCTACTAATCAGTCCAAGGAGAAGAGATCCTTGGAAAAGCATGCTAGGGACTTGCACCAAGTCTCCTGCAGCAACTGGATTTGCTGAGAGCAACAAACCAACACAAAACATGGAAAAAGAAAGTGCACCACCAGCCAATGGACCAGCCATGGAGATGTCAACCTTTACACCTCGATCTGGAATAATAGATTTAAACTACACAAAATAACGGAAGATGAGAAACAAATTTCTAATCTGAGATTAATACAAGTAAAACTAAAATAAGTATTAAGAGCATATGTAACAAATAAAAAATATTGCAATTAATTTATAAAAGCAAGTTTAATGATGTGGAAACTACCTGAAGTGTGCATAGTATGCAATGCAACGCCCAAAAGCATGGCTATATGGCATATGCCATTTCAGAAAAACAACACTTTACACAAAGCTGGATAAGTGGCAACTCTAATAAACAGAAAGGTGTCTCTCCTAAGAGTCGTGCAAGAAAAGGCATGTTTGCATGAACTAATAAAAATAAACCAAAGTGAGACGCATAAATTCATAATAAAGTAGATCCTCCCTGACAAATCTTTTGATTCTTGACTGCACCAAACATAATGAGTAATTATAACCAAAACGTGTTTATATGATGATTAGATCATAAGAAAGAGTATAAACTTCCAATGGTATGAAGATCAATGCAACTATTAACTTGTTCTTGGAGACAAAGGACTGAGAGGGCGGTTGGTTCAATGTTATTTTAATACTCTGTCAGGTTATTCAGAAAAAATAATTGTTTGATTTGACATCTTTAAATAGACTTTTAAAAAATTATAAAACAGGCAATCAAAAGATGACATCTAAATAATATGATATAACATCAAGATAACATTAAACCCTCTAAGCGCAACCCATACATTTAGCTATTGGATTAGATTATGAAATACTTGCATTTTCATGTGCACATAGTAGTCAGAAAAATAGAAATACTACTATTTGGTAGATAAAACTCAGTAACATGCATAAAGTAAAAAATGTTTAGTATTCAACACACGGAAGCCATGTTTGATACTTTTTATACAAAAAATGGTAAGAACATATTATAATGAAGCATAGGCATGACCGTTTCAACAACCGACAAGGGAATTTCAATGCCATTTTGGAAGGATGCAAAAATGAAAATCTAGGACTCTTAAGTGGATGCATAAATAATCATCAAGTTTAATATACCAACAAGGGAATTTCAACGCAATTTCACTTGATGGTGAGGATGTTAGCTAAATTAGAAGGTAAAGGCAATATATGTTCTTGTCGGCAACTATTTGGCCGAAGGGTACTCTTTTACACCATCTTAGCTGTGGCACAGAAGAATGGTCAGCATTGGAACGGTTTAGAATGACATGTTGACTAGGCTGCTTTATCACCTACTTTAAATAAGAATACAACTGCAACTAGTTTGGCTACAAGGACCACGGCTCATTGCTGTCATGCAGTAGAATTTGATGTTTGGACAAGTTCATCTAGGCTATCAGTTAGTATAGTCATTACTACCTTGATGTGGGTAGAGTTTACAAGCCTACCACTTGAATGTAAAGGCCTGGCGAGGAGGAATTATCCATTTGCCCATCTCATGCCGAGCCTTACAATTTTATCCCTTTAAAGACTCCTCGACTAAAGTCACTCCCTTACATATATACCTAAAAACACCCCTCCACTTTTCGATGTGGGATAATTTATCACTGGGCCCCCTTCATTAGGCTTAGAACCTATCAAGAACTGCTCCTTGCACCAGTGATTTCCTAAACTAGAAATATCACCTAACGATCACTCCTTGACCTCTTCGACCATGAGGCATCACAAACCCACCAATTTTCACTTTATTCATCTTTGAAACATATCATATTGCAAGAGGTTGGCTTTAATACCAATATGTCATGGACCTAACCCCAAATGTTGAGAAATTATCCTCTTTGGCCCATCCCATACTGAGTCTCATGATTTTATACTCCAAAAGACACCTCAACATCCTAATCACGCTCTTACATCATACAAGTGTTTTGCCGAGTTTTGTAATATCTTTGATGCGTAAATAACAATATTTTTTGTACTTATTTTAGTTTGATCTAAAGGCTTAAGCCAAATTTAAACAGAAGTAAAAAGGCAAATTAGAATACAAACATTCACGTCAAGGTAGAAATTTGTGTAGGTTTTTCCTTGTGGTGATGTTGAATTTTGATGTTTAGCAATATATTTAAATTAATTATTCTCTAAAAAGATAGTTTATTTGTCTAATCACAGGCTTATTATATTTATATTAATTGTGATCAAGCAAAATAAGCCAAGAAATGTACTTGTACTTCATCAACCAACCAAGGATTAAGTTCGGATCAAGCCAAAGATTGATGGAGATCATGTTTGTTATTATTAGTACCGTTAAAATTATTTTTAGCCTTGTTGTAAGATTAGTATTATGTGTTAGAATAGCTAGGATGATGTTTTCTGAGCACTTAAATCTGTTTTGAATCTTAGCCAATCAAGTTGGCTGAGTGTGTTGGTTGCCTGCTATCCACTTAAAGTTGAGTTGGCAAGTTTCTGCTCTTTGATTGATCAAGAGATCGATCAAGGAGTTGTTGATCGATTAAAGACAGGGAGCCATATATTGTGAATGATCCCTTGATTGATCAACTAAAAGATTAGAAGGAGTTGATAAATTCCTTCTGATCAATTCATCAACCTGTTTGAAATTTTAGTTGTCGGCTATAATGACTAGGGCTCCATTTGTTTGGAAGTTAAAAATTAACCTAGTTTAATTTTAACCTAGCATATCACATCACACATAAAATT
>KZ454794.1:1112243-1148610 GCA_002786265.1 Apostasia shenzhenica
TCAAGAGATCGATCAAGGAGTTGTTGATCGATTAAAGACAGGGAGCCATATATTGTGAATGATCCCTTGATTGATCAACTAAAAGATTAGAAGGAGTTGATAAATTCCTTCTGATCAATTCATCAACCTGTTTGAAATTTTAGTTGTCGGCTATAATGACTAGGGCTCCATTTGTTTGGAAGTTAAAAATTAACCTAGTTTAATTTTAACCTAGCATATCACATCACACATAAAATTTAATATTAAAAATTAACTTTATTTCACATCCTATACACATTACTAAAATAATAACTAACTTATATCACATCATCCCTCACATATCCCAACATAATAACTAATTTTATTTCACATCATTTACAACTTTCAATAAAAAAATATCTCTATCCAAATTTAATTTTAACATTGTTAAATTAAATCTTACAAACAAATAAGCCCTAGAATCCTGACCTATTAGGGGAACTTTATAGTTGCTTTTCTAACCATTACGATCAATGATATTTTTTAAGCTTCTGGCTCGTTGTTGGGGGTCTTCTTCTTAATTCTTTGACCTCTTTATTGCTCCAAACAACCCCATTAATCTCCCTAGCATTCAAGTGAACGAATAAATAATTAGCAGAGATTAATCAAAGTGATCAAAGCAATTAAATGCTCAAGTCTACATTCACTCTTTCGCTAACACTAGAGCTCAATCATCAGGAGGAAAAGCGAGTGATCTTTACTTGTGTTTCTTATTTTAATTCTTGCGGCAAATTTTCTCTCTCCCATTCTCTTAGAGCTTGTAAAAAAAGGGATCCAAGCTAGGCTTGGATAAAGTGTGAATGTGCTCACTTGACAGAAAGAAATGCCTTTAGCTAAGAACTACAATCAATTATAATCAAATGCTCATTTGGTAAAAGGCGGGGAAGCCTTTGAGGTGAACGTAGATTGTTAGATTGTTGAGGTGGACATAGGCTTGGGGTTTCTGTTGAACTATGTTACATTGTATATTCATTGTGGATGTGACTATTTTGGCTCTCGTATCTTCATTATTTGCTTCCACTTATACTTGAATCTCTGACCATTTGCTTTTAAGTTATTGTTGCACTAATTTTCTTATATTAAAGTAAATAAAAATTTCAAATTTTTATTAATGACTATTCACCCCTCTCTAGACACCATACTAAAAGTACAGTTTGCAGTTATATGAAACAATAGCTGCCACTAGATCCTAGATTAAAGATATGAAATAAAATGTGGCCAACACAATGGGTGAGGGGTCTCCAGCACTAACATTGAACTAATGTAGGTGAAGGTCTGGAGAAGACAGAGAATGAGAAATAGTAGATCTCTATTAAAAGTGCTCTCGTGCTAAGGCACCATAGAAAGGGAAACTATTTGGCATGAAAAAGAGAAATTAGAAGTTCTAGAAGACAGATGTGTGGGTTTTTTTTTAAAAAAAGATGAGATGTGTGGCTTTTATTAACACAATTCACAATAAAAAAATTGTTGTTGACTATATTATAAAAATGTGAAGGTAAAAATGATGTAATCTTTCTTTACGGAATTCTACACTAATTCAAGTTCATGAACTAAAATTCAATTCCATGAACCAAGAGGACGAACTTTTGTTTTATTCTTTAGGCCAAAGAAATATTTATAAACTCCAGCCCTATAAATAGGAAATTCCTTAGAGCTACAATTCTAATTGGCGAGTTGGAACTAAATAAAATCCAATAAATAAAAAATAAATAAATAGCCTCAAATAAAAATGAAATGACTTAATCAAAAACTAAATAAAATAAATTAACTTAGTCAAATAGGCTCAACTAACGTAACTAAACTAACTTAATTCAAACTAATCTAAACGTGATCTAATCGATCGAACGGGGAAAATCAGCCAAACCTAATCCAAACTAACTCAACCCAACTAGATGAGGTGCGCGGAATCAGCCCTAATGCCTGATAAATTCAACTATAACAAACTCCATAAGTGTTTGCTCCATTGTTACATCCATTAAAAATACACTGCAATGGACAATGCTAGCCGGGTGAATCAAATGATTCATAAATTCAACTCAAATTAAAAAAAACATAGGTTAGCTATATGATCTCCCTCCCCATTATGATGTTCCTTTCCCTCAAGGAACCATGCCAAAATCAAATAAAGAGAAAAAGAGAGAAAACAAACAGAAATTCAAAGGAAGACAATAACACTATATATTCCCTTTAGACACTATATATTCCATTCAGAGAAAAAGAGAGGAAAGAGACTAATACTGGTTGGATGAACCAATCAGTTCGATTCATTAGTACAACTCAAATTAAAATAAAAAAACCTACATGTCAAATACCGTATATCTAAAATGAATTGCTGAGTGTTATGTGCAAAGTCTCTTCAATATTATTTTGAGTTGACTATCAAAAAAATATATAAATTATTTTTTTGAATTAACTTAAAATTAGATTCAAGAGTCATTCTACTTAAACTCAACTAGAAGCAGTTCATTAGTCAAGGAATGCTAAAAACACAATAAAAAATTGTTCTAGTAACTTTGTAATGAACACGCACAACTGATTGTACTTATACTGAAAATCAGACAGGCAGCACAATTATAACCCAAAGGAGTCCATTGCTCAAATGCGAATTTGCAACATTACCTCAAGACACATTTAAATGCTTCAAAATAAATGAAAAGGCAAGTTGCAGTCAACTTCTTTTAAAGCTAATACTAAAACTAACCTGGGTGATTGCACCAAAGCTGCCTAGGGTAATGTTAGGAATGAAGAACGGGATGCCTAACTTCACTTTCTTAGGAAAAGCAGCTACAAAATGACCAATTTCCTGTTTTCATGATTTCGCAAAATCATTATGTTGTACAAGAATTCAATGAATAATTGCACATTATGTGGAAGGCCTTCAAATCAACATAAAATATAGAAGAAAATATTATATAACCAAAAGTTCAAGTACGTGAAATCATTTTGTCAAGAACTGCAAGATTTAAGCCAACCATGAATTGTAAAAAAACACAACAATACATTACGCATCTAATTTGGAAGAAATTAATGCATAAGTTCCAAAGTGATATTTGCTCAGTTGGACTTCAAAACACTGAACTATTTCATTAATAAGGAATTCTACTGCCCAGGCCAATGATAAATGTAGCATAGTAATTACATAGAAGAAAACCATAAAAGGTGCATAAGCCCAAAATAAACAGTAACAATTTAAACTCATATGTAATACATTAATGCATGAGAAGGTAAGCTAAAAGTTTACAAGTATCATAAAGATCAGAGGTATAAGCAAAATATGACAAGTTTACAAGTGTACAAATAATAATGAAATATATCAACTACTGAACAACATCTGTTACTGTTAGCCCCAAGAGCTTGATTAGCCCTACAAGTTTGATGATAACCAACCATCAATGGTGGTTCCAACTTCGTCTTCAAGTTGTGTCAAAACAGGACTAACACATGGAAAAGATATTAGCTTAAAAACATCTTGAATATTGTTTAGAGTTGAGAAGATCGAGAACCCACAATGTTGACATGAGAAATAGAGCTTAATGAACTCAAGAGATGGAAGCCATTAAGTCAAGATCAAAGATTTAAGAACTCCATTTGACATTTAATAAGGGTAGAAAATTATAAGCAACCTTGGGTTTTAGAGTAATTTGAGTAATTTGATTTAGAGATAATTACCTATATGACATAATAAACTTGTTATTTTACATGTTAATCTATCCATATTTTATAAATTACATTCCAAATAACAAAATGTATGAAAATTACCTCCATAACACAATCGTGGTGTGTCCGATATAATATTTTAGTAATTTATGATGTGCATAGTGTAATCAAAATATGCACTGTGTAATTTATAAAGTGAGGATGTGTAATAAGTAAAACGATGAGTTTATTGTGACGTATAAGTAATTATTCAATTTATCATATTTAAATTTATTAAATATTTTGAGCATATATATATAATCTAAATCACTCTGAAAGTATACTTAAAACTTGTTCCTATAAAAACACGGACACGATACAGTGCAAGCAGCAACACAATAACTTTTCAAAACATAGAACATAACACGACACGCAAATATAATAATAAAAAAGCAATTCTTACTTAAAAATACATAAAAATACAATAAACTTAGTTTTTAAATATAAATTGTGAGTAGCACAAAAGTCTCATAAGATTAAAATGAGAACCTGAGAAGAGATGTTGGCATTGCAAAAATTTGAGAAATAAATTTAGAACTCACATTGCAAAATTGATGAGAGAATAAGAGAAAATGCAGTTTTGATTACAGGATAACCATCGTAAGCACGAGAATAAGAAGTGATAAGTGCCTTCGGCATTGAGGATAAGAGGACTGGTGAAGCCAGAGCTCTAAACTTTTTGTAATTAGTTTATTTTCATGAGGCTCAAGGGAAGCGGGAGAAAAAATTGATTTAGCTTAGTTAATTTAAAATTTTGACTTATATTAAGTAAAATTTTAATAATTTTAGTTTTATTAGATAAAATCTTAACAATAATAAAAAAATTATAAATATTAATAAAAGAACAAAGAGAAGGTAGAGGTGTTCATAAGTTTTAGTTTAATATTTACTATTAATAAAAAAATAAAATATTACTAAATAAATTTAATATTAGTATTAATCGTATTCAATTCTATCCTACAAGTATCCCAAAAGTGTTCTGCAAATGCCTCAAAAGTGTCTTGAAAGCGTTTTAGAAGTATCCTGCAAGTGTCTCAGAAATGTCTTCTATCTAAGAAGTGTCCTGCAAATGTTTCAGAAGTATCCTAAGATGTTTTAAAGTATCATAGCGTATCCAAAAAATATTCTTTACTTTTTTTAAAATATTATTTTAATGGGACAAATCACAGGGTGTGTCCAACATCGCGTCCCCTCGTGTCCCATTGTGTCCATGTATCCAACACAAACACACCATAGTGTTTAGAGGAGTACATGTTTCATAGATTTGCTCAAATAATATAAAAAATAAAATAAACTTTTATCCCACTAGGTGAGTCGGCTACATGAATCCTTTATTTTCATTGCACCTTATCAAATAACAAATTCTCATTTCAGCTGTAAATATGTAAGATTATTCCTTATAATTTTTTTCATGTCTTTTTTGGCTTTTTTTTCTCTTTTTACATGAGCAAGATCATTCCTATGTTTTTAGAACTCTCTATGGCACTTTCTTTGGAACTTTATCATAAGCTTTTTCTAAATCAATAAAAATCAAATGCAGATCTAATTTTCTCTCCCTAACATCCCCATTAAATTTCTCGATAAATGAATAGCTTTCATGGTAGATCTGCCTAGCATAAAATTAAATTGATTTTATGATATCAAATAACATACTTATAATAAATACTAGGTACATGAATTCATCTAAATCACTCAAATATGTTCAAGAAACCAAAATAGATCAAAACGTTCATTGCAAGAAATTGAACACCCTTATTAATCTGGACATCCGATTTATCCAAAACAAGTCTATTTACATAATCATACACTTGAAATTAAAGAAGTTTTGACCTACGGATCATTTTCAAGAAGATTTCTCTCAGAATTTCAATCATTGATTTGAATAAGAGCTAGGTTTAAGCTAAGATGTCATATAACCTACTGCTAGACTCGTCACTGTATTTTCTTTTTTATATAAAAATTATTTTCTTATACATTTTTCTTTTCTTTTTAAGCGCTTAATCCAGCCATGAAGAATTAGGTTAAGGCCTTAAGGGATGATCTTGTGCTCTACGAGGAAAAATCATTAAATAGAAATGCTTCTCTACGTATGATTTGTGAAGCATGAATTGATCGGGTATTGTAGACCCAAGAATGAAGACCGCTGGATGGAGTACGAGATAAGTGTCGAACCACCTAAAAATATCTTGTCGCTTTTCTTTCCAATGCCTTCACTTATTCAATTTCATTGCTCTATTCAATATCTTTGACTTAATTTTAGCATGCGCGATATGTCAGATGTCAGAAGAACACCACCCCTTCTTGGGTGCAAATTATTTCAGTTCGAATATGAGTCGACATGGTTTATATTCGCATCAAATCATTTTAGTTTATAAATTATTCCTTAGGTCCATTGTATTCTCTCCCCCATAATCGAATATACGATATAAACCAACCATTCTCGTTAATACGGCTTGAAAGAATATAATATTATCGAGCCATAAACTATAAGCTTAGATTTAAGTCAGTTGGCTATAGGTATTTAACTTGGTATCAGAGCATTGCCCTCCCTCCTGCAAGACCATTAGCGACTCCATGAGTCCCGAGCACCTCTATCTACCCGGAGATCAAAGCATCTTTGAAACCCCCGTCCTCCCCTCCTCTTGCATGCTAAGGCTGCACAGCATGAGCGCCGCAAACAGATGGTACACAAAGGTCTCAATCTTGTCTAGGTGGCACCCCCCCCCCCCGCGCCCTTTTCCCATCCTATTGAGCACCCCACCTTTTTTATGTTCATGAGCCCTATCCCACCAAGATTCACACTTGCCTTGGATACTCGATCAGGCAAGCAAATCTCAGCACAGTGTTGCTTTTATCGCTATTGCAACCAAATTGGATTAGCAACAAGGCTTCAATTATTGTACTGATGTTTTCTTCTATTATTTCCACTACCATAACCTTTTATTGTACAAATTACTTTCTATGGTCTACAGCCTTTCAGTTTCTTGTTTGCTTTCATGAGATGTTAGTACATCTTGGCTCTCCTCATAAGGCAGAGTAGTAGCTTCAAACTATGTTGTTCTCATTTGTATGTTAATAAGTTGGAATCTTCTACTGCCTCTACTGATATTTTTCACGAATTAGCTAAGGCAATGTGAGATTCTTTTTGCTCAACTTATTCTTAGAACAGTAATATTTCATGTGTCTACACAGTTTATTCTAAGCTATTTTCATTGCAACAAGGTGATTCATCAATTCAAGAATACAGGGGCTCCTTGAAAGGCAACAAGCCGGAATAAAAGAAAATATCAATCATCTTCTCGTGATAAGTATTATATCAACGAGCCTAATTAATTAAAGATATCTTTGGAGTCATTAAAGCCTTCTCGTTTTCCAGAAATATGCAACAAGCTCAATCATCTTCACATATACATATGCTATAGTTGGAGGTTCGGCTTTAGAAAATCAGTTTACCTGATTCATGTAGACCATTTTAGGTTAAGTTGTTCCTTAGGAACATTGTATTCTCTTCTACAAATAAATGGGAAAATCTTATTCAATGAAATCAGGATTTGACTAACAGCTCAAACAACATCTATTAACCAGAATGTTCAAATCAGCACCTGTCATATCATTTATTTATCAATATCAAAAAGTAAGAATAGCGTGCTGATGAAGTCTTAACATATCTACAGTATTTTTGGTACAACGCTTCCCATTATGGCAAAATATTATTTCCTACTTTATAAAAATGTTCTTCAAGAAAAGACAAGACGTCCTATGTTACCATAATTTCTTTTCTCTACGTAAGAGAGAAAAGTTGAATTATACACCAAGTTAATGGACCACTATGAATCATTATGTGTATATGAGAAAACAAATCATAGGCAATATATGTAATAGTCTTCCTACAATAAAACTTCGTGAATGAATCATAAATCCTATCAACATGTAAAACTTAAACAATCTTCACGAGAAGGTTGCACATGTTTCTTAAAAGGAGAAAGAAAGGAACATCAATCTGTTGTGGTAGCACAACATGGTTTATTTACAAGAGAATAAAAAGTTTCTCTGCATCTGATTCACCATGATGTTAAATATGATTGAAAGCACGAAACAGATGAGAAGCTTTCACCCAGACCCCCAGACGCACAGGACTAGAAATTGTACTACAGAAATATAATTTTACAATATATTAGAACAACACAGAGAATTCACAGATGTAAAGTTGACCACATTAGTTTGTAACGTATGGAGTGTTACATGGAATAGTTGAATACCCAGGACGCTGTATGCAAGTGGTAAAGCAGTTTCCACATAAGGCACTAAAAGCTGCATATCAGGTGGTTCTATAGCATTTGGATCAGTGAAATACTTCACTAACACCGGTGGAAGACTGCTAATCTGCAATTTAGATTAATCACATAAGCTAGGTAATTTACTTATACCATATAAGTATGTGGCTAATAAGTGTAAATCGAAATGCTAAAATTAAATGCAAACCTGAGATGCAATTCCAAGCTCAACACATGAACCTAAAGTGAGGACAAACAAGAGAAGAGCAATTACATATTGCCAAAGAGTAGTTTGTCCTGGTTCTGAAACTTCTTTTCTCAACAAACCAAAACTTACACGTGGTCCACCACGTGGGTCCGGTCCTTCTGAATTGGGTTCCTCTACCATAAATAAATTATATCTATTTCCTGTAACTTCATGAAGCTTTTCTTGAACTTTTGCAAAAATTTCTTCTCTCTTACCACGCAAATTCCCAAGAAAAAGAATTCCTTCTCCAAGGTCACCAAATGGCTCCTCCCTGGTCACCCAAAATGTTGAATAGCCAAAAAGCTTTTCCTTGACGAGCTTCACGTCAAATGGATCTACCTTTTCAGGTCCAAGGAGTTCCATCAATTTGAATGAATCAACCTGAAAACTGTTGTAAGCTGGTCCTTCTGGCAAGATATGAGACTGAAAAATAAACAGCAAAGTTAAATGACAAAAATCCAATGCAAAGAGGCCAGTTAAGCGCATAGAATAGTTAAAAGTAATTGTATGTGTCACCGAAACATAACTGGATCCTATACCATATTTTTATATCATGAAAAAAAGTAGGACCCTCGATCATCAAGAGCATTTTTGTTTGGACTCTTATAAAAGAAAGTTCAGTTTGCAATTTGCATTTGACAGCATGACTGTCACAAGGCTCTAAATACATATTAAACAACTAAATTGCCTCTGCCTTCCCAACCACATTAGATTTAGAGATATCTAGTTTGAGTTGTGGCATCCACCAAATACTTCTAGCATAAGATAATAAAAAGATTTGTGTTTCATTTAATCCAAGCGACAAAGACAAATGACCTTGCAGTCTTGCACATGAGGGGGTGTCTGAGAATATAGACATACTTTTGGGTCATAACCTACAAACTTAAGCTTTTAAGTCAGTTACTAAAAAATTTTCAAAGGTTTTTTGGGGAAAAGTTGGGATAGATTTTTGAAAGAAAAAAATTGAGCATTTTTGGAGATTTATGAAGGGATAGGAAACATGAAATGAACACACAACATGAGTTTCTGGACCAAAAAAAGGTTCTCGAAAAACATGCACAGTGCATTCTTAGACCAGTTCAGACTAAAACAGAGAAATATATAAAAGTGTTCCAAGAGCTCAAAGAAACATATAAAATTATTTTGCAAAATGAAGAATGAGATATGTCATAGAGCATTTGTGAGAATATATTCTAGAATACCAAATGTACAGCTTTCTAAAACGAGATATGTCCACGCTTCACAGGTTGGAATAAACTCAAACATAAAAAATGTAATCTCACATTTTACACATATTTTAATACAACTGTTAACATTATTTCACCTTTTACACAAATTCAAAAAGAACAAACCAACTTCATTTCAAATCTCACACACTTACCCATAAATTACAAACCAAACAAACCCTGGCATTGTTTGGTTGGAGCTTCAAAATCTGCTCATTATTTTTTAACATTTCTATCACATACAACATATAGTCTAACATAAAAAATAAATTTTATTTCACATATCACATAAATCTCGATAGTAAAAATCAACTTTATGTCACATCCTACATAAACCCTATTAAAAAATCAATTTTATTTCACAACTCTCAACATTAAAATAATTTTATTTCAAATCACACACAAATAACAACACGTTTCCTCTCTTCAAATCTAAAAACAATATCTAAACAAGCAAGGACAAGGTTAATTTTCTATTTTTCACTAACTTTCTCAAATCTTTCTTTCTCTTCCAGCCTTTGTAAAGAAAAGATCAAGGGCGCCTTGACTATTGTTCATTGGAATGCTTATTAACATTGGAAACTTTGTCCTTTTAACACAACCTAAAATAATAATCTTGAAGAATTTAAAAGTCAGCACTCAAACACAGACCTGCTTAAAACTCAAGGAAGCTATATGCCATAAAATCCCAAAAAACCTTCGCATGGACCGACACTTCGTTAAAAAAAAAAGAAAGAAATATTAGACCCAGATTCAATAATCCCCTAAATGTAGTCACCTAGTAACAGCATACATAAAAACTAAAGTTTATAATTAATGGGTATTAAAAACATGGTTGCAGAAATACGACCAATCTCCAATTTTACTCGAACCTTTAACCACAAATTATACTTGCATAAAACAAATCAAGGTGTCTTCGCGTGTGAGCCGAGTGAATTGTCATTGTGGTTTCAGGCCTGATGCCTCCAAGTTAATTAATATTGAACAGCTTCCAGTTTCTTTCTTTTTCATGGCATTTGAAATTAGAAAGGCCAAAATAAAAGCTCAAATGATGCAATTCAGTATGCAACAGTGCCAAACCGGCGACATTAACGGGGAAAAGAAGAAGGAACAGAACTAACCCTTGGAGAAACAGACGCATTGTTCCGCTCAGAGCGCGGCATATCATCACTACCACCACCGCTCCCGTCACCCCTCCGCTCCGCCTCTTCAGTAGAGCCGCCCGAGGGTCCAGCCCGCTTCTCCACTTCATCCTCGTTGTCGCTGTGCGAAAAGCAACGAGCATTATCAAACCGCCGCCGCCTCTTGAACCTGCACTCCTCCGGCGGCCCAGCGTACAGTGCAGAAACCCGTTTCCATCTCTTCCCCCCTTTCGTCCTCCTCTCCCCGTGTCCTCTGCCGGCCGGCAGGAGACGGAACCTGAAGCTCAGACTGAGGAAGATGGAGCTCGGCAAGCTACCCATAGAGACGACTCACGGAAGACTGAGAAAATCCAGAGACGAATCAATTGAGCAAACTAAAGAAGAACTAGGGCACAGATAGGTTCGAATTTAGATCGGGTCAAACACTCAAACTAAATCTAAACTCAATTAATAAATATTTTTAGGATAATTACGCTAAAGTTTTGAATTTAACGCTTAATAAAACACAAATATATATTTTTTAAATTATAACATCGAAATTCCTAAATTTTAATAAATTATCAAATTAATTTTTTTTAAGTTTTTATTATTAAATTTTTTTAAAATCTCTTCTCTCTCCTCCTGATCCCCGCGCGACTGTGAGGCATGTGCGACCCACCGGCGGCCACGCGCTCGCGCAGCAGTCAGTGGGTTGCTCGACCGTCGCCCGTAAGCGGGGATCAGAAAGAGAGAGAGGCCGAGGGGTATAATACTAATTTTTTTAAAAAAATTAATAATAAAAAATTAAAAAAAAAATTATTTAATAATTTATTAAAACTCAAGACCTCAATGTTATAATTTTAAAAATGTGAATTTATATTTTATTAAATATTAAATTCAGGCATCTGAATGTAATTATCCAAACATTTTTTATACACACTTGTTATATATTGTAATTATAATAATTTACTAAAAACATTCAATTTTAATAATATAATAATATAATTTTTATAAATTTAATAAATAATAAAATTGCCTTTCTTTTCACAAAAAGAAGATCATGAGCTTTAAACTAATCTAAATATTCCAACCTCTATATAAAATATAATAAAAATTAAGCAAATATTTATGTTCTAAATATATATCTAATAAAATAATAGACAAATTAAACCCAATTCTTGATGTTAACACTTGATAACACAAGTCCATATTTTTAAAATTATTATATCGAGTTCCTGAATTTTAATAAATTATCAAATGAGTTTTTTCTATTTTTTTATTATTAAAATTTTTTAAAATTACCATTTTATCCCTACCCCTCTCTCTCTCCTTTCGATCCGCGCACGTACACGGTGTGCCCATCGATGGTCGCGCGCCCCGCCGGCGGCCGCACAACCCAACTGCACCCACGCGGCCCGCGGGCGTGGGCGGCCCGCGCTGCCGCCGGTGGACACGCCGTGCGGCCAACGCGTGTGCACGGATCGGGAGGAGAGAGTGGGGTAGGAGGTAAAATGATAATTCTAAAAAATTTTAATAATAAAAAAATAAAAAATAAACCAATTGATAATTTATTAAAATTCAAGAATCCTGATGTTAATTTTAAAAACGTGAATCTGCGTATTATTAAGTGTTAAACTCAAGGACTTGAGTGTAATTTTTCCTAAAATAATTTCATACTTGCATAAATATATATGTGTGCATGCATACATTATATATTATATAATCAATAAATCAAGTTCTGTTTTAATGGGATCGGGGTGCTGTTGATTTGGGATTTAACCCTCAAAATTAGATTGGAACAAGTTTGATTTTAGGAGAAATAATTAATTTTATTTTTTGTAACATTAACTATCTAATTAAATCAAAATTTAAGTTAACTTGATTCATTTGCAAGCCTCCTTCCTTCTCGCTTTATTCAAAATCGATATTTATCACTAACTTGCACAAAAAAAGATCAATTCAACTCGTAATTTACTCGATATACAAACATTAATATTTCAAGTTTTACCAACATATATAAAATATTATTTATATAAATTGTTATAATATATATATATACATATATATTCATAAAATTTATCATGTTCTCAGCCCTTACAGCACATAATAAATTGAGAGAGGCATGCATAAGAGTATGTAGAGATAAGTGAACCTAAAAAAAAAAAAATAATTATCTACATGTCACACAATTTAGTTTTATTTATGCTTTACCCATCTATTCTTAGTTAATATATATACATTTTAACTTATTTTTATTATAATGAGTAATCATAATTTTTCAATAAACTAACTATAGTTAGATTAAAAAAATCTGAGTCATTCATCATATTATTTTAAAAATATTTAAATATATTTTGAGTAAAAAATCCTAAAATCTTAATATTTAGGTGGCGGCAAAGGAAGGAGATATCCGCGATGTGAATTTGATTTTAGGATAAATCAGCACTTTAGTGTGGTATTAAGGAAGAGAAAAATATGTACTATTAAGAGTAAAAATATAATTTTAATGATTTACTAACAGAATATTTTTATTCAAATAGATTTTGATTAAGTTTTAACTCAAATGTGTATATGTAAGATTTTGTAATGTTTTGAGTGTGCACAGCGGAATTAACTAAGAATGGATAGGGTAAGACATAAATAAAACTAAATTGTGTGGCATGTAGTTAATTATTCAAAAAATATATATTTTATTATTTACGAGAGATATATGAGGGACGACTTATCGAAGATTATGATAATAGTATTTACATTATTACAATAATACAAGATTATAAGATCTAATATAGTGTTTGATAAGCAACATTATGGCATCATTTGATTCGAGAATTATATTTAAAAATATATATATATATAAATTTAATAGAAAAAAATTTAATTTAACATTAAAAAGTTTGTAAAATATAAAATAAAATTAATTTTAATGTTTGTATTTATGTTGAATATGAATAAATTTGATTTTTACAGTTAAAATTTATATTGGGCCAAAAAAAATACTTAAATTAAATGAGCCCTATACTATTATAAGACCTAAAATTGTATTATTGCTATTATTGGCATTAAAGATTATTTTTACTATTTATATTAGCTCTTTAATGTCTTGTCAAGCCACGTCTTAATGTACGTCTTCATTTTTGATTTTTTGAAATATTTCTTGTATTTCCATCAAATTATTATAATCAAATATCATAATTTTGAAATATTTCTTTGATTTTTGGTCCGAAAGAGAAATTTAATATTTCATTATCTTGTATTTCCATCAAATTATCATCATCAAATATCATATTCCTTTCATTAGTAAAATGATAATTTTAGTTGCATTCTTTATGGTGCAGTACTAATTTTCTTAGAATTTTTTTTTTGTTCAAGATTCCAATCGTATTCTTTTTATTTGAATTCCTCAGTTTTAAGATATTCTTTGAAAAATTTTCTTGGCATTTTCTATATTTGATACACAAGATATACTGTCTTCTTCTGATATAATTAAAAATAAAAATAAAAATTATATCAATTCTACGATCCTTTCCAGTATTTTCATGCTCTTTATAGCAGTTCTTGCTATTCGTGAAAAATTTTATTATTCTTCAAAATTATTAGCATCTACAATGTTTTTTTGAATAACTTTATATTTTATGTCTTGTTATTTTTTTATGTTCTTCATATGCAAGAAATATTCTATTTTTTATCTGGCAAGATCATTAGCTAGTTCTTCTATAATACAATCTTATCTTTATGTAAGATATCCAAGATTTTGTAATATATTTCTTAAATGAATATTGTCAAAACTTTATTGATCTAGTCTATTTTTTTTGCTTTTTTCGTATTAAGAAAATTTATATTTTTATATTTATGAATACTTCCGATGTCGAGAATACTTCTGGATATATCGAGGGAAGATATTTTCACTTTTTATTATTATTATTTTTTATAAATATCTCGTCTTCCATTATCTTTTCTTCAAATATATCTTACAATATATTATTTTCTTATTCTAAGTTATGAAAATAATATATCAATGAGAAATTATACTGCAGTCCTCCATTTGAGTACCTATAATGTAGAGTAATGTCATTTAGCTTAAAAAATGTAGCTCAAATATTTTAGAAGCTGATGAATTTTATATTATATCAATATGATAATTTCATTATAATTTATGCAGACAACATATAAAATTAGAATTATGTAAATAAAAAATAAAATATCTAGAAAACATAATAGTTCAAGGAGAATTGCTTTGCAAAAACGTATAATTACAAAGATCAAGAAATTTTTTGATAACTTCGAAACTCTAAATCAATTACAAAATTTATTAGCAATTCTCAATTATGGATGAAAAAATCTACCTAAGTTAAGTCAGCATACTATTCTTTAATAACAATTTTAATTCTGTATCACTTATAGAAAATTGTGTAAAAATTATTATTTTTATAAAATTTTAGTATAATATACATAATATTTTATCTTCGATAGTAAGACACGTAAGTTTTCATATTTAAGGTTCCTTTCACGTAAATGGTTCTAAATTTTAGGCCCTGTTTGACAATGAACATAAAATCATGGCTAAAATTACTCATGACCAAAATCTTAAATTTATTTTAAAAAAATATTAAAAAATTATTTTATATCTCATCTCACACAAATTTCAACATTAAACAATCACTTTATTTCACATCCAACACAATTCTCAATAAATAAATCAATTTTATTTCACATCATACACAATTTTTAATATAACTAACTTACTTTATTTCACATCATACACATTTTTCAAAAATCACTAAAAATTTCAACCAAATCTTCTTTTTTTCTTATTACCAAACAGAGCCTTTTATATATATATAAACAAACAAACACACAGAATTGATTACAAATTGAAGCATTTCATTTTGAGCTAGTTGAATTTGCGCAAAACAATAATTCACAGCTCTTTGGTAAAACTCTAAACCCTAAACTCTAAACAATTTAATTCAAAACCCAGCCAGAAATCTAATAGAACTCCAAATCCCAACCACAAACACAATGTCCATCAACCCTCAAGTATCCTCAGAGGGAAGGAAACCTCCACAAGCATCTTTACCACAAAAACAAGGCAAGCTGTTAGGCCTAGCACAAGTATTTCCATAGCTGAAGGTGAGCTCCTCAGCTTCTGAGATGTCTTTAGCAGCAAAGAAGCAAAGTCTGGGGAGAATTGAGCCAGAATTCCTCACCAACACAACCAGTAGATTGCCACCATCACATGAGTGATTGATGAATCTAGCAACATTTCCGATGTTCGTTGCGTCGATGTTAATCCTCATGCATGTTTTACCAGACGGAAGATGCTCTCTTACAACCAAAAGAGCATGGGAA
Source organism: Apostasia shenzhenica (assembly GCA_002786265.1). NCBI lineage: Eukaryota > Viridiplantae > Streptophyta > Magnoliopsida > Asparagales > Orchidaceae > Apostasia > Apostasia shenzhenica. Next base: position 1,128,175 of record KZ454794.1, read on the forward strand.
AAATCACCAGCTGACGCGAGTTCATCATATGCGCGTAGTCGTCGCCTTGCCTCTTTTATTTTCACAAATTCGCCTGCACACGTAATGGTACACTCATTTTCAACAATATTAGTTGCAAAACTAGTGTAGCAAAGAGCAGCTTTATTTACAAGACTGAAAGTTTAAGAACATTGCACACTATGTACTGTTTTTTTAACATTAGCATTACCTGAATATGCGGTTCTTTCGCATGTAGATAAATTTAGCAGGTGAAATAAGTTTGATACAGGCACAAGATTGGTTCTACCGGTTCCAATTCTAGTTAGAAATAAACCAGACAGAATCGATTCTTCATCTTGAAAGTGCAAACTGGTTAGTCCCTTTCGCCAGTTTTCGGTGGAAACGGTCCACTGAGGAACCATTCCAGCTCCAAAAAGGTTCCATGCAGAGCCTGCCTGGTTAAATATCTAGGCATACATGGAATTGAAAATATATGTACTTGAAGTGGACATATATTAAAGCAAAAGGACGTATTAAAGCAAACGGTTCATCTGCAAATATATGCTTGTGAGGTAGGAATAAAGCAAAAGGACGCATAATTAAAATAGTAAAAAATTTGTGTAGCTAAGATATCACATCAGTCAGTAAAAGCTTGAGTTACTTAAATGCATGTCCACATGTAGCATAGAGTGTCATTTCAATATAAAGTAAAATAAACTAAAATAAAATGATTGTATGGTTTCAAATTAGCTTCCGGAGAAATTCTTAGGTGTGCAAAGTGTATCTGAACAAGTCATGCAGAACTAATTAACATAGGACATTAGTACAGTTAAAGTGAAGCCCATTATCTCCCTGTCAGCACTAACAATCCTATGTGGATCACATTGTAGTCCAAGAAATGAAATTTCTTTGATAGCTATCCAACTAATCCTATCGATCGTGTTACTATACAATGTTTTTAACTTACCATCCAAATTATTATAATTGTAAAATTTCACAATGCTATAAAGATTTTATATAAATATATATATAAGTTTTCCCAACCATCATAAAGTTATATGATGTTTCAAATACCACCTAATATCTCTTTCAAAAAAATGCCACTTAATAAAATGCCAAGGATCATATAGATGCACCATTAGTTTATTACTATCCCAAACATCAACTAAAGTAATCCCAACCATCATAGATGCACAATCAATAGATGATTTCTAAAGTAAACTCATTAATCGTGCAACTTTACAATGTTTTTCACAATATTCCAATTGTAAATTTGAAACATGCTTTCATGATATCCGCCCAAGTTAACCCAAGCATCATATAATTACAAGACAAATAAATCATTTGTTTTAATAATTCTAATATCTTATTCTTTGTGCACATGTCAACTGACAAACAACTGAAATCTCAGATATCTAACAAATATTAATTGTATTCGTACGGATTATGATTTCACAATCAATCAACCAATTTGCATTTGAATTCAAGTTTTCAAGCTAATTTGCTCTTAGAACAATATTAAAGCAATTTACCTTATAATGATCTTACTACCATACAATAACTTAAATAATCCATACAAGTTATTATAATAGTGAACTATACGACACTCTAATGATATATATGTACATTTTCTAAATCATTGTATAGTTATTTCAAATATCACTTAAAGTAATGCCAAGCATCGTATGGATGTATGGATGCACGATTAGTGTATTATTATCACTATCAAATATCACTTAAATTGATGTCAAGCATTGTATAGACGAAAAATCAGTGTGTTCATCCCAAGTAATCCAATTAGTCATGCAATTATACAATGATTTTGATGACAAACCAGTTTTATTATTGTACGATGTTGTCGTGATATCAGCCCAAATTTAACCTAAGCATCATAAAGTTAAACGATAAAAAATATTTATTTTAATGATTCTATTATCTTGTACAAATAAATATATATAAAGAAAAAAAATCTGAACTTTACGATATTATGATATGCTCCTGTAACCAACCACCAATCGTTCCAAACAAATTATCATATTGTTCCACGATACAGCTTGTGTTTCACACAGCTCTGTGTACTCCAATTAATAATGTATCCACCAGCTAACCTTAGCTCCAACTTATTTTCCGCGTGTAAGGATAGGATCACATCTCCGCACACATGACAAATATGCATAGCATACATAATCTTCTCTCTAGCTTCTAACAGCGAAGCACATATATCTTTAGCTTGCAAATATCCTTATTTTCTATTGAACTGACATCATTTGACACGGTGAATATCTAGTTTAAGGGGACTTTTTTTCTACCGGAGCATTGAAAAACATCATGTTGGTAGCTAGTTCTATTGGTTTGTGTATATATTATGAGTTTTTTTTAAAACTTATATAACATGATTTTTTTGTTACCCCAAGAAAAACCATTCCCATGGTTGATGAGCTATATGTCTCATTTTATTGGATTGACATTTTATACAAAGAATGTTGCTTCAAATAAAACTGAATTGAGAAAAGAGATTTATGTAGTTGATCCCAACTAGTACGAGATTAAGGAGCTGTTGACCACAACTAGCTGAATATAGTTCCTATTGTTGTTGTTTATAGAAGTTCTATTGCATGAAAATCATCAAGATTTTCACAATTCGCTAAATTTATTGCTATCAGTAGTCAATAAAGAAAAATATACATCATCAACTGTGCATCTCAGAATCTTACCATAATTTAAATCACAACTTTGTAATCAAGTATTCTTATACAAGATGTTTAAGTCAGAAGGGTAAAGAAAGATCACAAATTTTATCATACCTGCATATTCGCAGATGAACTCTCCTTTTCTAAGGATCTGATCAGCGTGCAATCCCCAACCTTTCTTCACATCTCTAACGATCTTTAACCGAACTCGGATCCCTCTCTGCGTCGTCCGATTCAGGCACCCCAGCCCGCAGGAGCACTCCTCGCCGCATTCACTCACCAAGCTCATCCCCGTTCTTTGGACGTCGAGGGAGCCCGAGCACGGGCATCCGGCCTCGACAGAGCAATCAGCACAGCGGCAGCCGGAGGCGTTGCCAAGACCTGCCGAAGCAGAAGTGACGGGGGCGAGAGAGGAGGGGTCGAAGACAGGCATCCCGGGGCCTCCGCCCCAGGGCTGGGAGGACGGAGGTCGGAGCAAGAAGGGAAAGCGGCAGTAGAGGAAGTAGGCGTAGGGGCAGGAATCGGGGGTAGGGTTTAAGAAGGGAATGGGGTGGAGCTCGAGGCCGCGAGCGGCGTCGGCGGCACGGCGAGAGGTGACGGCGGCAGCGACGCATCGGAGGGAGCGAGAGGTGGCAGCGGCGGCGGCGAGGGTTGGAGGAGAGAGCCAGGGGAGCACCAGCTCTGCCCATTGCTCTGTTTCTTCTGCCTCCCGATTGCTTAGCTTCGTCTTCGACATTTTCAACCTCCTCAGACAGAGCCAGATCACATGGCCTATTATTATAAAATATATATTTTTTTTTAATTTTAAATTGAAAGGGAAATGTTTTATAATAATCAAATTATCAATTTATAAATTTTAATTTTTTTGTGGAACACAAAAATTTATATGTGATATTTTAAAATTTAAATCTAATAAATTAATTAAATTTTAAATTTGATTCAAGCTATTTATCTAATATAAATTATAAATATTGTTTTATATTTTTTAAGTTATGAATTATATAAAATTTTATTTTAATGATTTACAATTTTTTAAAAAGTAGTTATTATTAAAAAAATTTATTTAGTGTAAATTAATATAATTAATAAATAGTGCTTATAAATTACTTAATAATAGTGAAATTAAGGTCAAAGAGCCGATGATATTTAGGTTGGCTTTAGTGCTAATCCCTGCATAATATTTTTTATGATTTTATGCAAAATTACAGATATATCTTTATGATTTATATATGATTTTATTTTGATCTATATTTTTTAAAATCTCACTTAAGTCCATAATTTAAATTATAAAAAGCTGTGATATATTTATTTTAAATTTTAGAGATACAAGTTAAGAGTTTTAAAAAATATTAAAAATTAAATAAAAACTTTTAAAATAAAAACCAAAATGTAATTTATCCTTGTTTTTAAGAATTTCTTAGTAATTTTTATTTCATTCTTTTAGATTGTTTTAATTTTTTTATTTTTAAAAAACTAAATTTGCGCAATGCCATATACATTTATTATACTTAGAACATTAATATTATGTACTACATATTTCAAAATTATAAATATTATATGCTATAAGTAGCATTGTTGTATGTGTACTCTTATGTTACAAGTTTTATATTTTAAATCTATAAATATTATGAGTGCTATTAGAGCATCTATTTTAACGGTGCATTTCACAATATTTAATTTAAAGTGATATTTACCCACATGTCATATTATTTAGTTTTATTTATGCATTATCCATTCATTCTTAGTTAATTATGCTATGCACACTCAAAATATTATAAAGCTTATATACACACACTTGAGTTAAAATTCAGTCAAAATCTATTTGAAAAAAAATATTTCGTTAGTAAATTATTAAATTTATATTTTTATCCTTAATAGCATATATTTTTTTTCCTCAATGCCACACTAAAGCGCTAATCTGTCCTAAAATCTATTCATATCGTGGATATTTCATTCCCTTGTCACCACCTAAATATCAAGGTTTTAGAATTTTTACTCAAAATATTGTTAAATTTTCTTAAAATAATATGATGAATGATTCAGATTTTTTTGTAACCTAATAATAATCAGGTTATTTGAAATATAATAATAATAATAATATTTCTAACTTAAAATGTGTTATGCGTAATATTTACACAATATATATATATATATTATGATAGTTTTATATATTTATATCATGTGCTCAAAGATCCATTTTATCTTCTTTTTTTATCCAATTCGAATTTCAAAGTGAATAAAAAAGATAATAATTTTATTGTAAAAGATTAATTAAAAGTTATAAAGTAAATTAAAAAATATTTCAAATCTTTTAATCTCAAAATAATACTTTAATCAAATAAAAGTTGTTGGTACCTTACACTTATATTCTATAAAAAAAATTACATCTAACCTTAAATCTAACTTTTTAAAAAAATTTATTTGAATCTTTAAAATTGTAAAACTACCACAATTTTAATTTTTCTTAATTTCTTTATTTTTACTAATTTTTTATTCAAAAATATAAAATTTAATTATTATTTTTTAAAAATTATTTACACATTTTAAAAATTATTACACTTTTTAATTTTTATAATTTTTAAAAATTTAATAAAAAATAAAAATTCATTTTTCTTATGACTTTTTCTTATTAAAAATGTAAATATAAAAAATATAAATATTATATTTTAAAATTTTAAAATTTTAAAATTAATAAATAAAAATAATCTTAAAGTACATTACTAAATAACTATTAATTAGATTTTTATAGTAAGTAATTTGCCATTCTTTGTTTTCAATTCTGTAAAACTCACTTTCCATAAAAAAAAAATTTTGTGGAACTCACAGTGTGAAAGAACATTAACCTGAAATGTAGTTTAAAAAACAAAGATAATAATAAATAAATAAAAATTTTAATCATTTTACGTAAATTTTAATATAAAAATATTATTTTATTTTACATACTCAATAAAATTTTAATAAAAATATCAACTTTATTTCACATCCTATACTAAAATATTCGATTTGAGTATTCTAATTTGTAATGTAAAATAAATTTGATATTTTTATTAAAATTTATTAAGTACGTGAAATAAAATAATTTTTTTTATATTAAAATTTATGTAAAATAATTAAAAAATTTATTTATTTATTATTATTATTATTTAAATTAGTATTATTTTATTCTTAATTTTGATTCAGCATCAAATAGAACCAAAACTTTTTTATTACTATAATATTTTGTATGGTTTAAAATAAAATTATTTAAATATTAAAAATACATATTATGTGAATTATAATAAATGTTATTTTTTATTTAAAAATATGGATATTGTGAAATAAAATTTATTTTAAATATTAAAATTTATATTAAATATAGTCTGTGTAATTTATATTATTGTTTCAATTCAAACAAGCAGAGTTGGTAACGGGTCGAGTTTAAGCGAGTTTGTTTAACTCAAATTTAAAGATTTTTTGTTCTGATTAAATTTGATTCAAGCTAATAGAAATTTAATTAATTTTATGTTGATTTTTAAATTTAATTAAGCTTATATATAATATTTTAAAGGGGTTTTTACATACAGGACATGAAATTTATACGAAATTACGTATTTCACCATTAATTCGTAAATATTACCACTATCACACCATATTCATTTAAATTTTACGCATTTCACATATTTCATATACTTTATAATATTATATATAAATTAAAATGCATAAATTTATTAATATTTAAATTCTAATATATATTTTTATTTTTTACTGTAAATACATCAATTTTCTTACTTCAATTAAAAATTATAGTCATGTGAATTTAAATTCGACACCCTTATTAGAAATTTTAAATAAGATAAATAAATTAAAATACATAAATTTATAAATATTTAAATTATTATTTATATAAATTAATTTATTTATATTATTTAATTAATATATTAATAATATAATTAAGATGAAGGCCAATTTATAAATGTGAAGTTTACCATCAAAGAATATGATGTGAAATATGTGAAATGCGTAAAATTTAAATAAATATGGTGTGATAGTAATAATATTTATGAATTGATGGTGAAATGCGTAATTTCGTGTTAATTTTATGTACTGCATGTAAAAATCCCTATTTTAAAATACATCTAAAATATTAACGTCAATATTCGGGTAGTGTATACCATCGGACGGTTGTTAAGAATTCGAATAACAGTACTTTATTATGTGCCCAAAAATGATTTTTTTTATTCTCAAAAAAAAAAAAAAAAAACTGTTGCTGGAGCCTCGCATCAGCCCTACCGAACAAGGTCACAAGAGGCACAGGAGAGGGAGACAGAGAACCTCCTCCTGAGAGTCTCTTTCCCCGTAAGCTCGATCGCTCGGGCGGCGGCTACTGCTTCTCCGGCTGTCGCCGCTACCATCTGAGGAGTCAGACCACCGTCAACAGTCTCCTTTCATTTGTTCTCCTGCACTAGGTTTCTTTTCTCCTCTTCCTCTTGCACTTTATATAAATTCCCGTGCTTAATGCATTACTTTCTAATGCCAATTCTTTCCGGGTGATGCTGCGTTGGTTGGTTTTGGTTTTCTTTTTCTGTTCCTTTTGTCTTTTAATTATGAGAGTGGTATTGGATTACTTGATTGGTTTCCAGAAGGTAGATTTTTCCTTATTATTATTGGAATAAACAGAAGTTCTGTCTTTATCTTTTCACTTTGTTGATAGACTAGTTGACTAGGCATGCTCAAAATATCTTTTTCCTTTGACGGTTGTTGAGTTGACTAAGCATGACTTGACTAAGCAAACTCAAAGTGAGATTTCGTGGAGCTATATATTTTGCACCGTTGATCATCTCTCTCTCGCAATCTTATAACTTATAAGTGTATCATTTGTACAAAATATGTACCATTAAATGTTACATTGAATATGCTTAGCCAACTCTCCAATCACTAAAGTGAAAAGATAAGGAATAAACCTAAAAGTTTGGTGTAGTCCAATGATAATAAGGAAAAATATACATTTAGGAAATTGGAATATTGGAGCTCCTTGGAAGCTACGGAAATCAAATTTGAGTAGAAGTAAGTTTCTTCTTTTTTTTTTTGAAAAGTGACAATGCTATAGAATTACAATAAAGCAACTACAAGTGTGCAAGTGTCGCTCAACATTCACTTTGAGAATGTTGCAAAACTCATTAGGAAGGGGTATATCCATTTTCCAGCAAAAATAATCTAGCATCGCATAGTACGCCAAAAAGTCAGTCGTGCTATTAACGTTATGTTGTATATAACTAACTTTGCAAGCAGCAGACAGTAATAAAATGTTCACAATATTATCTAGTACAAGATCTTGAGATATGAAGTTGGATTGACAAAGTCTACGCCTCTTAGAGTTTGAAGAAAATCCTTTAAGAATACTTGGGTAGAAGTAAGTTAGAGCACATGCATTGTAGGTTTTGGTGATCCTAAAAAGTGAATTGACAATGCTTTGGGATTAGGCGAGATAGAGTTCCATCATAAGGGAGCTTCAATTATGTTAGGCCTCATATCCACTATAACGATAGTATAGAGCAGAATGTTAATGACAAGACTAAGGCCCTATTTGGCTTAAGGATCAAAATCATGACCAAAATAGTATTAGTTTAAAAACAGTAATAATAATAATAAATAAATAAGTTTTTATTACATTCTACACAAATTCTAATATAAAAAATATCAATTTTATTTCACATCCTTAATTATTTTCAATAAAATTATCAACTTTATTTCACACTCTCAATTATTTTCAATAAAATTATCAACTTTATTTCACTTTATTTCATATCTTAGACCAAAATAAAGTTGATAATTTTATTGAAAATAATTGAGTGTGTGAAATAAAGTTGATAATTTTATTGAAAATAATTGAGTATGTGAAATAAAGTTGATATTTTTTTATATTAAAATTTGTGTAGAATGTATTTACTGTTTTTTAAATTAATACTATTTTGGTCATCGCGCCAAACAGGACCTAAGGCAGGTTTTTGTATTGGAGGACTGTATAGAAGTTCTACGTGGTAGAAAAATATCTATGAAGTTGAAAGAGAGATTTTATAAGACTGTTGTCATGCTAACTATCCTATATGAGATTGTTTCAGGCATAAGTAACAAAACATTCATATATCAATGATGGATGAGTGGTATCATTGCATCGTAATGAATGTGGCATTTGTAGAATATAATATGAGGAAAAGACATAATGTGGTTTGACCATGTCAATTAAGATTACCATGTGGGAGGCCCATTTGATGTCCTCATTGACCTATGGAGGCCATTGTACGTAGATGTGAGTGAATTCAAGTCATGAAGGTGAAGAGAGGGAAGATGATCTCAAAATTAACTTAAGGTATGACCAATACACATGAACTTGACTTACTTGAATTCACATAGGGTGTTGATTTGAATAGTGCTGAATGGAGTAGAAATTCATGTATTCGACATTAACACTTTGTTGTTTCTTAGAGTACATTCCGTGTGTCCTTTTAAATCATAATTTTTAAGGACTTCTTTAGAATCTTTGTAAATAAATGTAAAGAAATCTAATTGTTCAATACTTTTATGTTTCTAGCACCTCTCCAAAATTTGACTCATGGTTGTATTTAGCTTTTTTTATTGCAATAAAATTGGACTATGTCCTCACTTTCTTGAAAAAAAAAATCTTTTGGATTCTTTTATGTTCATTACATTTTTTTCGTTTTAGTTAAGATTTGAACCTAAAACCTCTTTATTTGGAGATCAAAGATAACACTAGGCTAACAAGTTTGTGCTTTGTTTTCTAGTATTTCTCAATTTAACTAATGGGCAAAAGTTATTTAAATTCATTGCTCATATTATAGTCTTGGCCAAATAAGCAATTGTCCAATGCAATGTCTCCATGAAATCTTGGTTAAGCAATAATAGAGCATGAAGTTGGTTCTTTATTCTTCATAAAAACAAATTTATAGTTGTGTTAACTCATTTTTGTTATATAGCTTGTAACTCATTTTTGTTATATAGCTTATTCAATTATAAGTGAACCAATGCCTAAATTTTTTTTTTTCACGGGTGGTTGACATTTAGAGTACAATTATGCTCTTTTTTTGGTTTTCTTGATGTGGTTTGAAATAAATTAGTTTGTTATATTGAAATTTGTGGATGATGTGAAATAAAGTTGATACATATATTAAAATATATATAGGATGAGAGAATATCTCTTTACAAATGTATAGTTGTATCAAAGGACATCATCAAGGCACGACTTTAAGTCCATATCTTTTTGCATTGGTTATAGAGATCCTGACTGGACATATTTAGTAAAAGGTGCCTTGGTGTATGCTTTTCATCGATAATATTCTTCTTATTGATAAGACTATAGATGAGGTTAAAGCAAAACTCAAGTTATGAAAAAATAACTTAAGAGGTTAAAGATTTTTGTTTTAATATATTCAAAATCGAACATATTAAATGCACATTTAGTCAAGATAGAAGCGTTTGTATTGGTGAAGTGATAATTTATGATAAAGTTATCAGGAAGAGTGAACGGTTTAAATACTTTGGAAATTGAGAATTTGCATTTAGAGTTTAATTTAGCAATTTCCACTTTGGTCGTAGGTAACTACAAGATTTGAGAGCAAAATGCATGGAGCTTCACAGGATATGGAATTACTGAAGACTTTTATCCAGGTCAGCCTGATGATATCTCAGCAATGGTAATGTGCATTATATTTTGACATGATACTTCATCTAACTACCGTTTATTGGATATGTGATGATATTTTTAAAGATAGAGGTGATGCATTCTTATTTCATTTTCATCATTTAACATCCTTTAACATCCTTGGACAGGAGTGTAATTGTGAAGTATTGTTGGTTCTTTGTTTTCTCACAGAAAGAGCAGGATAGTATGCAGAAAGTCACACAGGAGGTCAAGCATCATGAAGACAACATCAAGTTTCTCAAGTCTCATGTGAATGCCATCGATGAGTCCATTCACAGTTTGCAAGGTCTCTTTTTGATTACCAACAAAAGTGAAAAGACTTGTTTTATGATCTTTGATAGCGCTCATGTGCATGAATCTTCATTCTTTCATGTTTAGGTTTCGATTATTGTAATAATATAACCTTACATATGGTAATTAGATTGACAATTTCTAACTTATCCTGCTGTATTGGTTTGATTCTGTTGTAGACTTTGGAAATGGATTTGATTCACAAAAAAATTTTCAGGTGAACTTAAGGAGTGTCACTCATCCAACATGGCAGTAGAAGTAAATGACGACATTACTTTTGTAAATTCAGAGAAACAAACCATCGATCAAATACGACAACTGGACCAAACTGCAGCTAGCATAATATGCCAAGTGCAAGATCAACACGGTTTAATGGCATCTACCTTACGCTGCACCAAGGATATAGTAGGCATTCTTGCTTCACTTGGCAAAGTAAACGACAAGAATCTTAGCAGGTTAGAGTATTTTGTTTTCAGTACATGAATGCTTTCTCATCATGATAGCTTCCTTATTTTTGTAATCATATATGAGTAGTGTATTCCATCATTATAAGGATATTAACTAGTTTAAATCACAATGCCTTTTTAAACTGTAGTTTTTCTTCTTGACCTATATGTGAGGCTGCAGAAGTATTTGGAAACTGAGGTTATTTGCATCAATCATTAGTTCAACCTTATAATGCTGATCAAACCTATTTAGAAAACCTGGTTATTCATCAAGCATGCCATAAAGTTACATGCCATTATGCATGCATTACCCACTTGTGATTTCTAAATTTTGTTTTTTCAGACTATTATCAGAATACTTAGGTTTGGAAACCATGCTAGCCATTGTTTGCAAGACATTTGAAGGTGTTCAAGCCCTTGAAAGACATGAAAAAGATGGCACGATTGACAGGAATGCTGGACTTCATGGAATAGCGCCAACCATTGGAAGGACCTTGAATGGTAGATTTACTGTCTATTGTCTTCAAAATATGAGGTAAAATTAATTACAAGCTTGATTTTAAGATTCCTGCTATACAACGCCAATAAATGACCAATACACAACCCAATAGTGGTTTTGGGCTTAATTCCCTTGATTATCTAGTGGATTACGTGTTTAATCCATTGTATAATTCAATGGATTAAGCCCCAGTTCACAACCGGGCTATGTATTTGTTATTTATTATGGCTGCGTAGCTTTTGCCTTTTATAAATTGTAATTCTTTTCTCTTTTCAGACCCTTTGTTGGTGAATTTCTTCCCGATGATCCACAAAAGAAACTTGCAATATTAAATCCAAGGCTGCCAAATGGGAAGCATCCGCCTGGGTTTTTAGGCTATGCAGTGAACATGATCAGCTTGGATGATAAGCACTTGTCTTGTGTCACAGTTGATGGACATGGGCTGAGGGAAACGTTGTTTTATAACTTGTTTTCCCGTCTACAAATATACAAAACCAGGTCTGATATGCTATGTGCTTTGCCATTCATAACAGATGGTGCAATATCTTTAGATGGTGGAATGATCGAAGGCAGCTATAAGTTTTATCTTGGGGACCGGTAAGCTTCACTAATTTTTATTGTGGAGTGGCATTTTGGTTGAAATTCTTGAATAATTTTTTAGTGGTGGCATTTTACAAGGAAGATCAAAAATTTAATATATGAAGTGTAAATTTAGTTAAGATAAAAGCACTTCTAGTGGGGAGATGATAATTGATGTTCAAGTTATCAAGAAGAGCGAGTGGTTTAGTTATCTTGGATCAATCATACAGAATAACAGTGAAATAGATGGTGATGTTTAGCAGAATCCAAGCAAGATGGATAAATGGAGAAATGCATCTGGTGTAATGTGTGGTAAAAAAATTTTACTCAACTTAAAGGTAAATTTTGTATAACAGTTATAAGACTAGCAATGTTATATGGTGCTAAATATTAGTTTATAAAGCAGAAACATATAAATAAGATAAGTGTCATAGAAATGAGGATACTGAAGTAGATGGGTGGGTATACACAAAAGAACAAAGTGAGAAATGAATATATCTGTGAAAAGATTGAAATGACCTCAATTGAAGATAAGTTCAGAGATAGATAGCTTAGATGATTTGGACATATAAATCGTATGTCAATAGAAATTCTAGTAAGAAAAGTTGAATTATTTGATCTTTGCTCATATAAAAAGAGGATAAGGAAAGTCAAAAAAGACATTATAAAAAATTATAAGAAATGATCTTATATATTTAGAGCTAAATGAGAATTTGTTATTTGATGGAGTGTAATGAAAACAAAGGATTCATATAGCCGACCTACTTGGTGGGATAAAGGCTTGGTTTGTTATTGTTGTTGTTGGCATTTTACAAGGAAGAGGAGATGATTTACTAGAATAAAGATTGAGTATGGTTTGCAAGTTGTGCAGTATAAGTTGATAATTTTGAATCATTAGTGATGGAGACAGATAATGGTCATAAATTTTGTATGAGGATATTGCTGTTAAAAGAGTTAAATTTGGTAGCACAAATGGAGAAGTACAATATCATATCAAAAGAATACCCTGCAAATACAATTAAGCCATTTTTATTTGAATAGGAATATTGTGTAGTAGAAATTGGAAGTATCAGTTGGAGATTATTAATATAAAGAATAAATTTGGATGGTAAGGGAATGTAAAAAAAGTTGATAGAAAATGGCTGATCAAAATAATTTGGCTAGAGATCATTTGAAAAGATTTATAATAACTACTGGTTGCATGACAAAAACGAGCACCATGAGGTTTGATAAAGCTAATTTCAAGTACTTGCTGTGTTTTGTGGTTTAAAAGGCATTTGACCTGCATTGTTCTCTATGTTTTTCGCTTGGATTTGTTTTATTATTCTATTCGCGCCTTTTTGACAGTTAAATTTTCCCTTTTAGGAGTGATTCAGGCATTCAATTTCCGATTGCGGAGGCAGCGCCTAGTTTGCCAAATGAAGTATCTGAAATTGAGCAGCAGATCAAGTTCATGGAGTGGAAGAAGGAGATGCTCTCTTCGGATATACAAAGAGAAGAGGCTCTATTAAACAATGCAAAATCTTTGTTAAAAGCAAAGTCTGATGGATATAGAAAGCTCATCAATGATGAACTTCTGAACAATGGACGAAATACACCCTTTCCATCGGTTCATTCAGGTACCAACTCAAGGTAACACAAGCATGTTAAATAAGCAGTCATTTCCTACTTCTATTAATTTTTTTGTAGAGAAAAAACTTCTATTAATTCATGCTTACCAGAAATGCAAATGTTGTACTTTTATTTCTTAGTCTTTGTCCTTAGTTTATCTAGTAATTCTTTATCGCTGGTAAGATTTTTGGGGCATTTACATACATGCCACTTAAAATTTTAAATATTGCACTCTTGTTCAAATACCAGTTCAAATTTTGTGAAGAGTAATATAGTTAATATTTGAATTTTTTTTGGCATGTAGCTTGATTAAGAGCTGGGCCAGCTCAAGATCCTAGCCTCCTAGATCCCATTAACTAAAAGATGAAGTTTTGTTTAATTTATGATATATGATATAATTTTAGTACGAGTAATACTGCACATTTCCCATAAATAATCCCAAATATCGAAGTCAACTAGGATTTTTTATATGGTACTATTGCTACATAGGCAAGATCAACTTTTCTGTTCATGATACGGTGATACCATTACCACATAGGAATTCTAGTTGGCGTCAAAATTTTGGATTATTTATGGGGGCTACAAAATATTTCTATTATAGCATATATCATATATATGTTTTGTAGTAAATTTTTGAAGCAGCTCAAATCATTTTTCAGTGAGCCAACGATTCCGCTAAATCCTACATTCTCATAATTCATCCCAAAAATTTCAGTTCAATTGCAAATCGCCTCAAAATTTGAGTTTTGAATTTTGTTTTTTCTTATCAACACTTGCCTCTACTTGTCATTTATGATTTAAAACAACAAATGGATTCATTTTTCCTGGATTCAGCTAATCCTGACAAACCGTTGGCTTTCTGATGCTGATGTCGTTTGTTGCAAGAGATGATTGAGCTAACGCATCGAAACGGTAAGCTTCTTTTATCTTTTCAGTAGAATCAATTCGACCGACTTTTCAACGAAGTTTACTTTCTCTATTGTAGAAGATTAGCACTGAGGTTTTTGCTTCTGCTTTCAGAGAGCTAATGTGCAACATTAACCAGGTTTTCTTCCTTCTTAACTCTTGACCTTTTATTGAAGTAATGTGTTGGTGAAGATCTTATAGTTAGCCCTGTTTTTCGAAAGGACAAATGCATAAACACATTTGCAATGCAAGTTTTGAATTGGTTCAATGTCGTAAAAATCAGATCGGGCGATCCAGTCTGACCATGAACTGCATTGTCATCTGTCTGGTCCGTCTCAATGTCAAAACCAGAATGCATGTTAGACTACATCAGATCATTATAAATTAATATTTTTCATGATATTTAGAGTTTTATGATGTTATAAATATTGGATATCATTTTTTTTTGGATAATATTATTATTAAATCACTATTTTTTAAAAAATAGTTTATTGGTTCAATTAATTCAATGATTAGTCTAACTTTTTCGATCATGAATTAAACTGTAGACCAGTTTTTAATTCTGTGTAATTTTTACAGCATTAGATTGGTTTCGGCTAGTTAGTCGGAATGGCTCGTCTATTAGGTGTTAGCCTAAACTCGAGCTTGGCCTTAATTGCGCCTCAACTCGAGGCCGAGTTTACTTCTGTTGAGTTGATTAAGGTTTGAGGAGGAAGATCGAAATCCACCGTGATTTGAGACGATACCAAAATTGTAGCTGTAGATTAAGCACTGAAATAACCAAGATTGTGCTTGGCAGCCACAGCTTAAGCTAAACTTGGGGCACAGTTTGGTAATAAAAAAAAAAAGAAAATTTGGTTGGAATTTATAGTTATTTTTAAAAAATGTGTATGATGTGAAATAAAGTAAGTTTGTTATATTAAAAATTATGTATGATGTGAAATAAAGTTGATTGATTTATTGAGAATTGTGTTGGATGTGAAATAAAGTGATTATTTAATGTTGGAATTTGTGTGAGATAAGATATAAAATATTTTTTTAAATTTTTTTAAAATAAATTTAAGATTTTGATTATGGGTAATTTTAGTCATGATTTTTAGTCCATTGCCAAACAGGACCTAATTATGAAAAAAAAAGAAAAAAAAAAGAAAGAAAAAGCACACCCAAATGGCACCGGTCTTTTTAAGTTGTTTCAGATTTTTAACCAGCTTAAAACCTTTTGATCTGAAAGGTGGTTTAATATTTTTTATTTAAAAAAAAAGTGGTTCAATATTTATCCTGTTTGACATGGGATTAAAATAGTACTAATTTAAAATATAATAATAATAGTAAATAAATAAATATTTTTAATTATTCTACATAATTTTTTAATTTAAAAAAATATTATTTTATTTTATATAATTAATAATTTTTAATAAAAATATTAATTTTATTTCACATTTTAGACTAAAATATTCGAATTGAATATTTTGATTCAAGATGTGAAATAAAGTTAATATTTTTATTAAAAATTATTAATTATAATAAGTAAAATAATATTTTTTTATATTAGAATTTATATAAAATAATTAAAAAAATATTTATTATTATTATTATTGTTTTTTAAATTATTATTATTTTAATTTTCGCATCAAACATGCTCTTAAGCTGTTTAAAAGATTTAAATACTCAAAAATTAAACTGACTAAAGAATAAAAAAACAATTAAACTGATTGTACTTAAAATTTTAAATTATTTGGCGTTTATCTGAAATGATTAGAATTTTCATATAATTTAAAAATACAAATATATAATAAATAAATATGTATATTTATATTTTATTGCACATAAATTTTAGTTTTATATCACATGTTATGTAATTTTTAAAATTTTCAATTAATTTTATTTTACACTGATTTTTAATATAATAATTTTCTATTTCATTGTATATGTAATTAAAAAAATTTAAAAAATAAAAAACTTCTTAATGCCAAGCAAGACTTTACACCATTTTAGGTGGCCGAATTTAAGTCGTGAAATAAAATAAAGATTAGCACTAAAAGAACTAGTAGTTGCCTTCTAGCAAATCAGTTGAGTTTTTAAATATTAAATATATAAAATAATTAAATTTTAATGAATGTATTTTTTTAAAAAACATTATTCTTAAATATTTTAGCTTTGCCATTTTGTGGAAATTTAGATCCGATATTTTTATGAGCAAATTAGAAAGAGTTTAGTTTAATATTATTTTAATATTATGTTATTTTATGTAAATATTATGATATCTAAGACCTTATTTTATATTTTATATATACAAATTATAATATTAAATAATTATTTTATTTCACGTCTAATATAAATTTTAATACGACTAATTTTATTTTATATCATACATATTTTTTAAAAAGAATCGTAATTTTTTTTTCAAATTATTTTATTAGTGTAGCTCTTAACCATAAACTCTAACCCCAAATAAAAGTTTTATTTTATTTTAAAAAAATAAAATAATATTTTATATCTTATTCTACTTAAATTTTAACATCAAACCAACACTTTATTCATATTCAATAGAATTTTTAATATAATTAACTTATTTCATTTCATTTTTATAAAATTTTTAAAAATTTATTTTTTTCTTCCAATCAAATAAAACCTAAAATGTTATTTTTTTAAGTAACAATTTTATAATTTTTTTAAAAATTATTTATATATGTCATCAAATTAAATAATTAATTTTTTTAAATAACATAATATAATATCAAGTAAACACGTAGCAATAATTTATTAATAGAAAACTTTAAAAAATAATTTATTTGAGCCTTTAGAAATAAAATGTTAACTGATTAAACTCTAGCAATCAACTTGTTTGAATTTTAAATAGATCATTTTGCCAAGAAAATTTACATTTCATTAGTTATCATTAACAAAACCTACTAAAATGTTGGCTTGATGACTTAAGTTCACAGATAATGACAGAGAATAAATTAATAATTTAAACTTTAATTGTTTTAAGCAAGAAAATAAAAATTACTAACTAAAGTAAAATGAAAGACAAATTATAATGAATTTTTCATTAGTAGGAGACTTTCGCTTTACTTGCTATAAAAACAAACACATTACACTATTCGAAAGATGTGAGCTTGACATTGTCTTTTTCAAACTCATATTTAAAATTTAATTAAGAGAGTATTTTGTTCGATGTTATATTATTTTAAAAAAAAATAGTTATTTAATTTAATAATATTTTAAAAATAATTATAAAATTATAACTAAAATGATATTTAAACATTATTATAACCATAATAAAAGATGATAAAATATAATAGAGTTATGTTAACTTTTTATTACCATTTTTAATATAATATCATTAAATTAAACTCCAATTAAAAATTATTAAGACGTTTAGTTTAATAATATTTTGATATTATATGATATTATTTAAAAAAATTATTTAATTTAACTATACATTTAAATAATTTTTTAAAAAATTATAAAAATATACTCAAAAAATAACATGACATTAATTAACATTGAACAAAGAGAACGTTTGGTTCAATATTATCTTGATATTATATTATCGAGAAAAAATAATTATTTAGTTTAATAATATCTATAAATAACCTTCTATAAAATTATAAAATTACTATTTAAAAGATGACATCTAAATTACATAATATAACATTAAAATAACAACAAATCAAACGCCCCCTAAATGCCCTCAAAATAATTTCAATCATTATATAATATTAAGGAGGCGTTTGGTTCGATGTTATCTTGGTGTTACGTTATGTAATCTAGATGTCATGACATCTAAATGTCATCTTTTGATTAATGATTTTATAATTTAATATAATATTTTTTGTTGATGTCATTAAATCAAACAATTGTCTTCTCTAGATAACATAAAATAACATCAAAATAACATAAGGGGGGCGTTTGATTCAGTGTTATCTCCATGTTATGTTATATTATCTTTAGAAAGTAATTGTTTGATTTAATGACATCTTTAAATAACATTATAATTAATTACAAAAATGACATTACATGCTGACATCTAACTATCACCTCAAATCAAGCGACATCTCAAGATAACACCATCAATTTGTTATTATAATGTCAAAAACCTGCCAACTAAATAAAAATAATTTAGATGGCATTGATATTTTCTAATATCATAACATTGAACCAAATAAATATCCATTGATAAATAACAATGACATTTAGATAACATGACATCTAAATAATATTAATATTGAGATAACACTGAACCAAACACTCCCTTAACCAAATGCTCTCTAAGATAACAACGAACAAAACGTCCACTAAATGCCCTCAAAACAATTTCAATCATTATATATATATTTTTACATTAATTTATTTCAATTTTAGTGTTCCATCAAACTTTAAAATCCATAAAAACGTTACATTAAATTTAAAGCGTTTTGAACCTCAAGTGACATCTAATCCCAATTGGGTGATACAAAACAGAATAATATTACATGACACATTAAAGAAAACATTATATATATATATATAAAACAAAATAAGTCCATCTTTAAATTATGTTGATAAACTACAAGAATCTACTGTGTTATCAGTTAAATTATACGGACTATAATGAAATTTTTTTTTAAAGTAAATTGATAATTTTACCACAGAGTGCATGTGACAAAAGAACCAAATATTGTCAAACAGCATAAGAACAAAAAATGGAGAGCCAGTGAGATGCAAATATGCAATGCTTGAGTGAGTCGAAAGATGGAAGGGCTGGGGGAGACGGATGGCCGGGCAGCTTTCAGAGCCGCGAAAATGGGACACAAAAAGGGGGAGGCGGGGAGCGCCTAAGCATGGTATTTCTTTCGGACCTACTATTTCTTCTTCTCTTTCTCTCTCTCTTTTCAACAGGCTGTTATTTCACCTCTACCTGTGTGTGAATGGGAGAGGACGGGAGGAAGACAAAAATTTAAAAATCCGAAACTCAATTGAAGCTTAAATTACTATAAAAAGTAAAATAAGTACATCAAATATAACAACCGTGATTCTCTAAGAATTTAGTCTAGGAATGGCAATGAGGCGGGTTTGGGTCGGGTTTATAAATACTCATACCCGCCGCGCTATATATCATTCATTACCCATACCCACCCCATACCCGTTATCGCCCCGCCCCGCCCCGCCCCGCTTCTATTTTTCATAAACCCGTACCCGCCCCGCCTCGTTTCCTCACTCATTTAATGAAAATCGAATTATTTTATTCTATTTGAAACAACAAAAATCGTAACCACATGGTGTTAGTGACATTTTCTATAGAAACCATTCCTTGTATGTAAATATATGTAACAAGATCAGGAATAATCAATAACTTTCATATAAATTCTTCAGATTGCCAACTTTCTTAGCACGGATTCCTATATAAAGCAAGCATGTGACAATTTAAGAGAAAATCAAATATGAGACAGTTATAAGATCCTTGCAGGCAACATGTATCAATTGATTTAAGAGTCAACTGGAAATGTCAACAATCACAAGTAAGAAAAATTTTACAGTAAAGAGTACATGCATTCTCTTTCCAAAGTTAAGTATTAATTTTAAAATTTTTAAAATTTTAAAATTTATTAAATCGAGTACGGGGCGGGGCGGGTCTATATGATTCATACCCGAACCCGCCCCATTTCATAACGGGGCGGGGCGGGGCGGGTGTTCCGGGTAAAATTTGAGTACCCATGCCCGTCCCATTAGGGGCGGGTCGGGGCGGGTTTATCG
>KZ454830.1:9709-21779 GCA_002786265.1 Apostasia shenzhenica
CGCACGACACCGCCGGCGGCCGCCGCTGCGCCGCTTGTTGCCCCTACCCGCCCGTGCCTCGCGCCCCCTGGTGCGCACGCCGCGCGCCACGCGGCCAGCGCTGCTCGCCGGCCGCCCGTTGCGGCCAACCGACCGCCTGCCGCCGCTCGATTACGCTAGCCGGCGCGGCAGCCCGTTCCCCCTGATGCGCGCCCACTGCGCCGCTCGGGCGAAGCCGCGGACTTAAGCCGCCCTGTCCGCGTTGCGCCGCTGGCGAGCCGCCGACGCCACCCGTGGCCGCGCTGCGTCCCTCGGCGGCGAGCCGCGTCGCGGCCGTCCTGTGCCGCGCTGCGCCGCTCGCCGCGGCATGGCGCGCGCCCGGGCGCGCCGGGGAGCCGCTTGTCGCTGAGCGACCCGCCGGGGGGGCGTGGCGGGCCGGGGACGCGGGGGGCGCGTGCACCCGCCCGGCGTCCGTGCCGGGCCGCGCGGTACTGGCGCTCGAGGTTGCTGGCCATGCGAGGCCGCCGGACGCCGCGGGGCGGCCGCGGCTGCCGATCTGGGTGTAGAAATGGGAGAGGTAGGATTAAATTGGTAATTTTTGTATATTTTTAATATAAAAATAAAATGAAAAAAGGACCCAAATGATATTTTCTGAAAACCTAGGGCCCCTAATATATAAATTTAAAAAAAACTGGACCTGATGATGATAATAATCCTTAAACTCTGCGGACCTGGGTAGAAATTTACCCTACTAAATAAATATAGAGGCAATTTTGAATATCTAGCAGCTGGTGAAAGAAGTCATCCAAAACAACACATGTTCTCCATTGCTGGTCGCAATGACTGGCATCGAATACAGAGAAATGAAATTCTGAAAGCACTGCAAAAGATGAATTGAACAAATAAAAAGTTCATCAGAGTCTCAGTTTAGAAATTAAATAAAGTTTTATATTTTCTGATCATTAATTTCGACTAGGACTTGATTCAAAACTCCAGAAAAAAGTCCTAGAAAGTTGATCATCAAATTGAAGTTGGCTAGTTGGAACTTGACAGAACTCACAATCTAAAGAAAGCTGTTATATTGAAATTACCTGATTACTCAATACTTACAGTTTTAGGGGTAACATGCGCCTACAACTTCATAAGACCAAGGCCACCTCGAAAGGAGGCCAATAATCAAACGCAGGCCTTGACCTTCTGAAACTGCAAGACCTCCTGAATTCGAACCGTCTGGATTGTCTGGCTCGTTCAATGCCAATTTGTATTCCGAAGAAGCAAGCCCCATAAACATGTATGCTAAGGGGTTTTTCTTGCTGAGAATTCTACTTTGACAAAGCTATCAAAGAAATCAACCACTTCTTCCTTGTGAGCTCCCTCAAGGCTGCAACCTGCCAAGTTCCTCAGTCATTTCAAATGAATATAACTTCTTCATCAATGAGAGAAGAAAAAAAAGGAAACTTTCCAATAATTTAGGGGTTACCTCAATCACTCTTCCTATCAAACTTAAGAGTACATCCAACTATCTCTCTCCAGTTAAAACGACGATTTCCTCACTTGAGTTCTATGCTTCTCAAGCTTCATGTCAATGAAGTGCATTGACATTGTTCTGCAGATTAATGGCCACCTTAAAAATTACTGAAGGACAACATAATCAATTTTAGGTTGCATGCAGAGTATCTACATCAACACATGACTCATAGCGGCAGCCATGCCGACAACTCAAAGCACATGTTGACATATTGCGTATACGTTCTATATGTGTGATTCCAAGCATAAGGATGCAAATGATTAGGTTTATCGAACTCCAAAACACTCGGGCATGTCATATTTCCTATAACCCATCATGTACACATATCGAGTTTAAACATAAAAACCCCCCAACTCATGAACCAGATGAACCCATTCTTTTAGTTGTATGTGGGGTAGGATTGGACCCGATTCTAAACTGATTTCAAAATAGTCACATATAATATAATAGAGGTGCATCTTAAAAAATATTAAATTGAAGAAAATAAATATGATTGAAACAGGGGCATCTAATTCTTTCCAAAGAGATCAAAGAGGGATTGGTTAAACAAAAAAAAATAAGACTAATTTGATAAATTTGTAAAGTAACTTTGTATACAATGTTTTTTATTATAAGACAATGTAATATTTAAATTTGCAAGGTGTTGCTGGGCCTGGTGACAAGCTGTGGCTAAACCTGATCCCAATACCTACCCATCATGAGGGATTGTGGCCGATTATGTCACGTGTGTATGCGCATGTACAAACATGAAAATACACAAAAATATACCACATACATGCATAACAAGATGTTGAACCAAATCAGTAACAATTTGTTGACATATGGATGAAGCTGGTCTTTAGTAGGTGATCAGAAGACAAGATGGTTGCAATGATCTCTCGGCCGCACGAGGCTGCCGGCGGCGCGGCTGCCGGATCCGGTGGAGAGAGGGAGGGTAAGGGTATAATGTTAATTTTGTATATTTTTTAATAATAAAAAAATAAAAAAGGACCCAGATGATATTTTTTGAAAACTTAGGGACCCTAATGATATAATTTTTAAAACGTGGACCTGTGTGATAATAACCCTTAAACTCAGGGACCTGGGTGAAATTTACCCTTTATTTTATAATGAAATTATTTTAAGCCATTGATTTTAATATACTTACAATGCGAGGTATCGGAGGCAAATACCACAAAACTTTTTCTGGAATACCATATTTTTCTTTAACGCCATTTGCACACAGCTTCCACCTTGATTTCCCACATTCTGGACATTGTTCTAAATTACTAAACTCATTCCGATATAAAATACAATCATTAGGGCATGCATTGATCTTCTCATAATGCATTCCTAACTTACAAAGCGTTTTCTTTGCTTCGTAAGTTGAATTCGGAAGTTGATTGTGAGCTGGTAACATATCTTTTATAAGAATAAGCAACTCTGTAAAGCACTTGTTGCTTAAACCATTTGCTGCCTTTAAGTTAAACAAATGCATTAGTACGGAAAGTTTAGTAAAACTTTTACAGCTTGA
Organism: Apostasia shenzhenica; assembly: GCA_002786265.1. Classification (NCBI taxonomy): domain Eukaryota; kingdom Viridiplantae; phylum Streptophyta; class Magnoliopsida; order Asparagales; family Orchidaceae; genus Apostasia; species Apostasia shenzhenica. Next base: position 12,730 of record KZ454830.1, read on the forward strand.
ATATAATAGACTCTTAGCCTCTTCAAGCAACTCTTCAAACTGTTCTGGAGCTTCTGATAAATTATTTTTAATATCCCAAACTAGATCTTCCATTCTATCTTTCTCGACTGTATTGCTAATGTTAACATTCGCATCTGCACATGTAGATGATGTACTTCTCCTAATATTATTCATTTCATTTCTTACTGAGTCACCGTGCCAAATCCATCTTTTTTAAGTCTCATCAAATCCATGAAAAAATAAATGATCTTTCACAATATTGGCTTTAAATAATTTCATATTTCCACATCTCAAGCACGAACATCTTATTCTGCCATTATATAAACATTCATTTTTCAGTGTGAAAAAATATAAAGGAATTCACTCCATTATCATATTCAAATGATCGACTATCCATTTTAATCCAAGATCGATCCATATATAACTACCTATATGATAAGGCATAATATAATTAATGTGTAGGATAAATTCAGCTTAGATATTAAAAAAATTCTACTTATATATTAGAATAAATATATAAATAAACTGAAAAAAAAAAACAGAATAACTATTATTTACCTTAAGTGAAATTAAGCAGAAACAAGAGCTAAAATTTCTGAATACCAATATTTTGCAATCAACCTAAAAAAATAATAATAAAATTAAAAAAATAAAGAAGTAGATTTACCTTAAGAAATAAATTTTTGAATCCAAATATTTTGGCCAAAAACAAAAAAAGAAGAAGAAGAAGAAAGTGGTGGAAGAAGGTGATGTTTGCTATATCCGACTTCGGCGGGGGTACGTGTAGAGCCGGGAATGCGGCTAGATCCGGCGTCGGGTAGGGTGTAGGGCCGCGATGAGGATAGATTCGACTTTGGCGGGGGTGTAGGGCCGGGAATGCGACTAGATCTGGCGTCGGCCAGCGTCAGCGAGGGAGTAGGGCCGCGAATGCGGCTAAATCCGATGTCGGGTAGGGTGTAGGCCCGCGACGAGGATAGATCCGGCGTTGGTGAGGGTGTAGGCAGCGAATGTGGCTAGATCTAGCGTCCGCCAGCGTCGGTGAGGGAGTAGGGCCGCGAATGCAGCTAAATCCGGCGTCGGCGAAGGTATGGAGGAAAAGCAGCCAAATAAGAGGAAGATGGAAGAGGAGATCGACGCACGCAGCTTGATCCGGCTAGGTGAAGTCCACCGGTGACGAGCAACCCTCGCGTCGTGACGTTCAAAAATGCAAGCTTAGAAGATCTAGGGTTTTCGTTTGAAAGAAATGAGCCAAATGAGCCAAAGCTGTGTATATATGGAGTACTATAGACGGCGATTGACTCAGCCAACCGCAGTACTTTAGAGGGCGGTTGGAAGCTTCAACTGCCCTGTATACCTCGGGTCGACCTCAGGCCGACCTGGAAAAATCCCCCAAGATAACCAAAGTTTCTGTTGAGGGTCGCTGCTGAAGGTCGACCCAAAAAATCCCCCGTAGACATACTTTAGACGGCGGTTGACCGTCTAAAGTACTAGGTTTAGAAGGCGGTTGAGTCCGCCAACCGCTGTCTAAAGTATAGACGGCGGTTGACTCTGTCAGCCGCCGTCTAAATATAGTACTTTAGACAGCGGTTGACTCGCTCAACCGCCATGTACACTTCAGGTCGACCTGAAAAAATCTCCCAAGATGACCAAAGTTTCTGTTGAGGGTCGCTGCTGAAGGTCGACCTCGGGTTAAATTCTCTGTTTAAATTCATCTTAGTTTCTGTTCTAAATAGACTCACATCATTCGCCAAACGCAGCCACCTGCTGCAATACCGACGACGATTCGACGCCACATGCTTCGAAATCAGACAAACAGTGAAGTAGCTCTTCTCCAACTCAAATCCAGTAGCTCTCTCCAGCCTCTGATCTCGAAGCCGCAGCCTTCTACCATAGCCTCAGACGAAGCCGAATCGTCCCCGAAACGAAACCGCAGCCACCTGCTCTGCTCGAATCAATGGAAGAATGCCGAACGCAGCCGCGTTGCTGTAATGCCGGCGACAAATTCATGTCCACTTGTCCGGATCTCCTCAACCTTTGCTCCGAAGGTAGAATCGTTTTTAATATTCTCAAAAATAAATTTTTCTTTTCTGTTGTTATGAATTAGGGTTGTTATTGAGGTCATTTTTCATTGAAGTAAAAAGTAACTTTTAATTTGATATTTTTGTTTAAATATGTAAATATTCTTAATATACGTTGTTTTCTTATATCACGCATCTAACGATCTAGATTTACTGTAATGTATGTTATAACAAGATTTCTACTACCATTATTGAAGCATTTTGAACGCCCCTGAAACATTGCATATGGACAATATGGTTTGGGTCCTCGTTTGGTTTGAGGTAATTTTTTTACCCATTACAAATTTTAACTATAAAAATCAACTTTATTTCATATCCAACACAAATACGAATATTAGAATTAAAAATATTTCACATTTTATATACTTTCTAATATCAAAATAAATTTCTCTCCCATTAAACTATAAAAATAAAATATTTTTTTCCTATCTAAAAAATAAGCTCGAGCCAAACGAAGATCATTCAATGAATTTTCTTCATCATTTATAAACAAATTTTTTTTTTTGGTAGTACACCATTTATAACTAGTTGTATTGTTGCTTCACTGCCTATGAATAATATTGTTTACTAATTTAATCAATTTTAATCTCATGATACCTTTTTATATATCATAAAATAAATTGAACACATGGGTAGTGCCTTGCGCTAGCATTATGAAAATAAGCAATGAAAAAAAAAAGTAATTTTGCATTGTCTTAAGAATTATACTATGTAGATATTATGTACTCAAACCTCAATAATATATTTTGTTTGTATTTATGATAAAAATGTAAAATGTATTTTATTAGGTAAAATTACATTTGAGCTTTTTAAGTATAAATATAAATTGGTTTTAATTTTTGAAAAAACATTTTTTGGTACTTAGGTTTGTAACAGTGGTATAATTCTGACCTCTTAGAATCTTACGTTTTTTTCTAAACTTTTCTAATGAGAATATGACATTAAAATTAAAAATTAAAAATATTAATATTTTAAAATAATAAGGTAAGTTATGATGAAAAAAATGTCTATTAAATAACATTGATTTTATAATCTAGACTCAAACTGAGTATTTTTAAAAATTGGGATTCCAATTGTTATTAACAATTAAAGAAAAATAATAATTTGTGTTAATACGTGGTTCCTGCGCTGCATCCTGACCGTACACGTGGCGCCTGGCTGGCCTCCACTTGATTGATTTGCTGACTCAGCTTTAGGTTTTACAGGACTTTGGACCAGGTCAAACCTCGGGCACGAGGATACAACCAAACCTCGTCCACGACGAGCCAGGATTATCCTTTGCAACATCGGGCACGATGGTACAGAGCAAACGCCTATCACAATCAACTTCACCTAACCCCGTCGTTCTCCGTACAGGCACCCTTCCCCAGAAGAGGTGCCAGTATTAAAGATTATCATCCTCCTCGTACAGCTACGGACCTCTCCAATGGCAGACAAACGGTGCGAACCCAGAGCCTGTCCATCACCTTTTTCTCCGAAAAATCAGGGTGAAGCTACGCACTCCAGACGGCTACAAATACCGTTGAAAAGTTCCCAACAGAATGAGGAGGAAGATCCCCGGACTCTGATTCTTGCAACAAGGTCCCAACTGAGGAGTTTTCTTCTTTTCTTCCTTTCTTTTCTTTTTCTTCTTCTTCTTTTCTTTAAGAAAGCACTATACAAGCCTTCAGGGCTACCTTTTTTCCTTTAGTGAAATATCTTTGCTGATCGACCGGTAGACGTAGGGGATCATCTCCCTGAACCACCTTAAATCTCTGTGTATTTCTCTGAATGCTCTAAGCTGGTTCTCTCCTTGAGCTTTCCTTAGCAAGCTTACCCCTTTGCGCGCCGCCGTCTCCCGGAACTCTCTTTCTCTTTGGTGTTTCCTGGGACCCCTACATCCTACGTCAACATCTTCTGGTGCTTTCATTGAGACCTGGAGAGATGGTGGCCAGAATGCACAAAACCAACTCTGCTGCCCGCAGTCTGCATGCAGGAGAACCCTCTGTCCGAGCGCCGGACGATAGGGCTTCAGCTTCAACTTCCCGGCGTCACGCCGAATCTGCTTCCTCTTCCAGAGGCACCCGTGTTTCAGAGCTCCAGAGGATGCTCGCAAATCTCACCGACATGGTTACCGGCCTTACGGCCCAACAGGCTGTAATTCTGAGACAGACTCAGCCAGTGTGTGCCGTGCACCCTCTCCCACTAGTAGCGGCGGCTCCTGTGCTTCTCCCGCCGGTTCCGGCAGTTCCTGTCCCTCCCGCCGGCAGCGGCGGTCCCAGTGTTATTCCCACCGGCCGCGCCGATCCCAGCTCCTCTCCCTCCGGCCGTTGGAGTCCCTGCACCAGCACCTCCGGTCGAAGCACACTCCATCCAATCTTCTGGTTCCTCCAGACCACCCAGACATCCTTTCCGTCTCCGGGAGGTTCATCACAACCCATTTCCACCTTGTTCACTACCCACAACCCGCCTTCCTTCCACCTACTTTTCCTCCATTCCTCTTTCCTGGCGTTCAGGCCCCTCATCATGGGCCTGATCCCTTCTTTGGGCCAATGGATGGAAACGCCCCTTTTTCCGATGCCATCTACTTGGCCCCGATACCAGAAGACTTCCGACCACCCAGACTGGAGGTCTACAAGGGCGTGACAGATCCCTGTGAGCATGTGCAGGGGTTTGAGGCCGCTGTCCGGTACCGCCAGCCGGACGAGGCCACGAGATGCCACCTCCTGGCCAATACTCTGAAGGGAGCAGCGTTCAGCTGGTTCATCAAGTTGCCCCGGGGTCACATCTTTTCTTACAAACATTTGAAGTGGGAGTTGATCGCCCGTTTCATAGGAAGGACCCGCATGGTCGTCTCTGACATGGTTCTCGCCAACATCAAGTAGGGCGAGAGAGAAAGCCTTCGGAATTACATCAACCGCTTCTTCGCCGCTGCAGCAGAAGCTGAGGATGTAGAGCCTGCAGTGGCCATGCACAACTTCCGGAGAGGACTTAAGGTAGGGGACTTGTCCAAATCCCTACAGTTAGCCAAACCTCGAAGTTATCCAGAGCTGGTGGCCAGGGCCAGTCAATTCATGCTTCTAGAAGATGTCGAATCCTCCCCCACAGTTGCTTCCGGGGTTAGGCAGGACAGGAGCAAGAGGAAACATCGGGGTGCTGAACCCCCGACCACGAGGATGCGTGCGGCCAGGCCCCATGATCGAGAGGAAGGAAGGAATCAACATTCCCAGCCTCCAAATCTTTTTCTCTCTCGACCACTCCCCGAGGTCTATGCGGCGGTCGTCAAGCAGGGCTGGATACAACCTGCCGGACCTAGGCCAGTGCCGCCACCCGGAGTGGACCCCAACGACTACTGCGAGTTTCACGGGAACTATAGGCAGGCTTCACAGATGCCGAGGTCTCAGAATCTTGCTTGAGAAACTGATGAATCAGGGCAAGCTCGAAGAGTTCATGCAAATGGCCCCAACTTTTACTACCGCCCAGAAAGGAAAGGCCCCCGAGGTCGCTGAAGCTCCTACTAAGGCCCTACCATCTATAGGCCCTAGCCAGCAAGGGAGCCCTTACCCTCCGGCCACCAGGATGATCAATTTTATCTTTAGCATTGACCCAAACGTTCAACGCCAGGGAGCGGAAGTTGGCGGTATCTCTGAGCAGCATGCCTCACCCATCCCCCTTACTTTCTGCAGCAACGATTTCCCTCAACAGGGCAACTTACATAACAACCCGATAGTGGTCGTCGCCCGCATCGCCGATTTTGATGTCCGGCGGGTGCTCCTCAACTCTGGGAGCACCGCCGATATCCTGTTTGAGTCCGCCTTCCTCCAGATGAGACTCAAAGAGACCAACCTCCTCCGCGCTGGGACCACCTTGCTCGGTTTTTTCGGTGAAAGGGTCCAACCTCTAGGATTCATTACTCTGCCCGCCTCCTTTGGCGATGACAACGGCCAAGCTATGAGCATGGTCAACTTCGCAGTCATCAAGGCTAAATTGAGCAACAACGCCATCCTAGGGAGAGCAACTCTAAACTCCTTCGGGATGGTGATTTCCATGCCCCACCTATGCGTGAAGTTTCCGACCTCCAGCGGCGTTGTCACCATCCGAGGAGACGCAAGACAAGCTACCCGCTGTTTTCAGATAGCGGCGCAGCTTGTAGTCGACCAAATGGATCCTAGAGAAACCCAACCGGTCACACCGCAGGAAGGGGTCGTAAGTGTAGCCTTAGGAGGTGAAGGCTCTTCCAAAATTATAAATGTTTCATCTTATTTGAATGAGAAGCAGCAGACAGAAGTTACTGCCTTGCTTTCAGAGTATATGATGTCTTTGCATGATCTCTTGAAGATGTTACAGGCATGGACAGGGCTGTCTGCGAACACCATTTGAATGTGTCTCAGGCCATCACCCCCATTGCATAAAAGAAAAGAGTTATGGCAGGGGAAAGGCAGGATGCCATCAAAGAGGAAATTACAAAGTTGCTGGGAGCCGGTTACATCAGGGAAGTGCAGTATCCCTGATGGCTAACCAACGTCGTTATGGTGAAAAAGGCCAATGGGAAGTGGAGAATGTGCGTAGACTTCAGATCATTGAATCAGGCCTGCCCTAAAGACACTTACCCTCTCCTATTGACACGATGGTAGACCATACCGTCGGGTACGAGGTTATGAGTTTCCTGGATGCCTTCTCCGGGTATCACCAAATCTGGATGGTCAAAGAAGATGAGGAGAAGACGACTTTCATCACTGACTATAGCACCTACTACTACAGGGTCATGCCCTTCGGTCTCAAGAATGCCAGTGCTACCTATCAGCGCATGATTGATACAGTCTTCAGGAACCGAAGGGGGAGGAATCTCGAAGCTTATCTAGACGACGTCCTGGTCAAAAGCAAAACCTTGACAGAACATCTTGGTGATCTCAGGAAAACGCTCGATACTCTCCGAAGGTATAACCTTAAGCTTAACCCTGCTAAATGTACCTTCGGTGCGACTTCAGGAAAATTCTTGGGATATTTGATCTCTGTCAGAGGGATAGAGGCCAATCCTGGACAAAATATCAGCTATTCTGAGCATGCCCTCTCCGAGGACGGCAAAAGAGATCCAGAAGCTGGCAGGGCGGATCAACAGCTTGGGCAGATTTATCTCGAAGGCTGGCGATCGGTGTTCCCCTTTCTTTCGATGTTTGCGCAATAACAAGAAAGGACAATGGGATAGCGAATGTGAAGCTGCCTTTACTAAATTGAAGGAGTATCTTACCTCGGCCCCGATACTAGTAGCGCCAAAGGAAGGTACGATCCTATCTCTTTATTTGGGAGTATCTGACACTGCAGTCTCGACGGTCCTCTTAGACAGCGAAAAGGGGGCTCAACATCCTATCTTCTATACCAGCCACATGCTCCTAGACACCGAGAGTCGGTATCCCACTTTGGAGAAGCTCGCTTTGGCCTTCCTAACGACTGCCAGAAAACTGCGGCCTTACTTTCAATCCCATACTATTCAGGTTGTCACAGATCAACCGCTCCTAAAGATATTGCATATTCCCGAGGTTTCAGGGAGATTACTCAAGTGGTCTATCGAACTGGGAGAATACGACATTAAATTTGTTCCACGAATAGCTATCAAGGCTCAGGCCCTGGCTGACTTCGTCGCTGAGTTTTCTACGTCGGAACCACCACTCGTCAAAACTTTGGCGAACCTCTGGTCACTTCATGTTGATGGTGCGTCCGGATCACAATCCCAGGGGGCTGGGATCCTCCTAACCAGCCCAATGGGGGCTACACTTTATCAGGCTGTGACGCTTCAGTTCAAGGCAACAAACAACCAAGCAGAGTATGAGGCCCTCATTGCAGGATTAAACTTCGCGCTTAGCATGACTGTGAGACACATACAAATATTCAGTGATTCCCTGCTGGTCGTCAATCAGGTAAACCAGACATTTGAAACAAAGGATGAGATTTTGAAGAAATATCTGCAACTGGCCAAGTCCTTGATCTCTCTATTCGAGGATTTCTCTCTGACACACATACCTCGGGAAGAGAACCAGGTGGCTGACCAAGTCGCGAAAGAGGGTCTCCCCGACCTCCGCCGGACCAAGGTGTTCGAAATGCCTAGTTTCGAATGTGCTGAAGTTTCCTCTGAAGAAGCATCATCCTGCTGGATGGACGAAATCTTAGACTACCTAAAGAATCGGGTTCAGCCAGACAACAGACAAGAGGCGCAAAAACTAAAACTTATCTGTGCCAAATACGCCCTCATCGACAGGGAGCTTTATCGGAGATCCTATGCCAAGCCTCTCACCAAATGTTTGAGACCAGAAGAGGCCTTGAAGGTTATGGAAGCTGTGCATCAAGGAGAGTGTGGAACACATGCCGGGGGCAGAAGCCTGGTTATGTGAATCCTACGCCAGGGATTCTTCTGGCCCAACATTCACAGGGATGCTCAAGTATTTGTGGAGAAATGCCCTCAATGACAATACTATGCTGATATGCAGAGGCAGCCTGCAGGTTATCTCAAGTCTATCAATTCATCTTGGCCTTTCGCTATTTGGGGGCTGGATTTCCTAGGCCCAATGCCTACGGCCATAAAAGGCTACAGGTGGATACTGGTTGCAGTCGACTATTTCACAAAGTGGATTGAAGCCAAACCACTTACTCAGCCCACTGCTCAAAACGTCGAGAACTTCCTCTGGGCCAACATCGTCTGCAGGTATGGCATACCAATGGTAATTATCACAGATAATGACACTCCATTCGCCAATCAGAAGATCCATAATTTCTGCGGAGAGCACCAGATCAACCTCAAGTATGCTTCTGTTTGGCATCCCCACACCAACGGTTAGGCGGAAGCCGCTAATAAGAACAATCTAAATATCTTAAAGAAGCGCCTAGACGGCGCAAAAGCCCGCTGGCCGGAAGAATTACCAGGAGCTCTTTGGGCTTACAACACAGCTCCATCCGAAGTTACTCAAGAGTCCCCTTTCTCCCTCTCATATGGAATGGACG
>KZ454830.1:31838-69551 GCA_002786265.1 Apostasia shenzhenica
GGAAGCTGCAAGATTCTTGATTGCTATTCAGTTTCTTCTAAAATCAACCGAAGTAAAACTTGCGGTCGAACTTCTGATGAAGCCGATGAAAGTTACTACTTTGATTAAAGCTTTTGAGGCCAATTGCCCAGTTTGTGCCCTCTTCTTGATCACTACAGGTGTGCGCAGATTTGCACTTTGTAGATCAAACATTCAATATGATCTTGCGAGCCTCTTTTTCAAACTTCAGGCAATTAACCGCGCTGGATCAGACCTCATCCACATGACTATCCCATATTCAGGGAAAAAAAATATTGAAATCACATCCTAGTGGTTTCAATAGTTTCGTTAGGGCATCCAGACGTTGATTCATATTTCTTCTCTTTTCCTGATATATTCCTGATGAGAATGTGACAGATGCCTGCTAGAGGATATGTTCAGTGTATTTCTTTCATCGGTTCCAGACATGTCCTATTACTATTGCTCTAGCAAAATTCCTCCGGACCCTGAGCAATCCTTTCTTTACCAGTTTCACTTCTTGACTGCGTCCATTCATAGCTCTAGGAACCGCGACTCAAGTTCGGACTGCCACCGTTTTTCTGATATGCCATGGTTCAACATCGTTCCCTTGTAACCTTGTCTTTATCATCTCTCTTGATTCTAGCAGATATTTTCGCCATTCGACAGGTGATAGAGTATTATGCCATTACTGTCACTTTATCACTGTTACTTAAATTCCGCTGGAATCGATCATCTCAAAACTGGCATTCAAAAAGTTGGGAAAATCAGCCAAAGTAAGTAGAGGCAATATGCTGTCAGAGTGGGATTAAATGTAAATGATCTCTCCAGCTTTAGCTTGGGACTGACGGAAAAGACCTGGCGGTGCACCTCAAATGAGCTTGAGGCCGATGCTGAGGGAGACGATATGGATAGACCAGACCTTCTCATCGTCCACATCATCATCAGCCTGCTTATCCCACTCAGACACACTGACTGTTATTTCATGAGTTCAGTTCTCAGTTTGGGAGTTCAGAGTGTGAAGTGTGCGCGGATCATATGCACTCTATGGAGACCAGACTGATGCAGGTATGCAGAGATGACAGATCATTTTTCACAAGCAGTTTTGGATGGCCTCCATTTCCGTCTGTTCCCCGCCAGGCACCATTATTTTCCCCCCGCTTTATCCATCTTCTCCCTCAGAGCTTTATTATCAGCTTTCAGCGCACTCATCGCAGACTTATAAACTGAGAATTCCTCCTGCAGGGCACCAAGCTGGGAGGACTCCATCGCCAGTTGGACCTTCAGGGCCTCAATTTCTTCACTCTGTCGATGCAGCTGGCCGATCTGATCCAGCATTTGCTCCTCTACCCTCAGAGCCCTATTCAAAACTAAGGGCAAACGGGCAAGTATCTACAACAGAAATAAGATCAGCATCTATAGAAAGAAAATGAACCCTTACCGTCGCCACCCTGTTATCCATCTGGGCATAAAGATCCGTCGTAGAGGACCTTTCCAACTTCTCTTCCAGATCCCTAGTCGCCAGTCCTCCCCCCAGGATCAGCCCCAGATCTCCTTGAACAGGGTTGAACTGGCTCGAAGTTTGCTGAGAGATGAAGGTCATCTTTCTCTCCACTTCCGTCGCGCTCAAGATAACCTTCGTTCCTTCACCAGCAAACTCCCCGGTGAAGTTCGTGTAAAGCGGGGGCTCCACGCTTATCTCCCATTCACGCCCTTCGCTGGTGTCACCCCCCTCCTCGGCGCTCTTCCCCTTTTTCGAAGGGAGTTTTGGGCTGTTTCCTTCGGAGGGACTCCTCTTTCTAAGGGCTTGGCTGGGGATCAAAGCCTGGCAGGAGGTGACCACTGCCTTTTCTTCCGGACAAGGCACCTCCACCCTCTCCTTTCCTTGGCCATTATTGGCCTCTTTTTCCTCTCCCTTTTGTCCTATGGCAATCCCCGCAGCACCTTTAGGGATTGCCTTAGGCCTGGCTGATGCTGCAGATTCCTTCCCTTTGCCTGCTTCTTCCATAACCTCGGCCAGGATTTTCTCGTCATCTACAGAGTCCTCCGGTGAGGACACCACGTTGATGGGTATCCCGCCGCAGACCGGCTTTGGGACCTCTGCCTCTTCCTCCCCTTCCACTCCGGTAACCTGTTTGCTGAGTTGGACGGCGGGTGGCTGCCCCCTTCTAGCCCTCTTCATTAGGACTGTTCTAGGAGGGGGAGCAACTTTTTTGAAGATGGTGTATCCCTGTGACTTGGCATACAGGGACACATCGTTCTTCACCAGCTTTAGAAAGTTCTTCAGGGGCCAGCTCTGCCCTTTTAAGGCTTCCAGGTTCCTCTGGATCGATGTCCCGACCATCCATTGGGCGTCGCCGATAAACTTGGTAGGGCAAATTCCAGGCGTCAAGGGGATCCCCAGATCCCCGCCAATGAAAAAGTAAAAATCCCTCCAGTCCGAGTGGGAACTACTAGCCCCCGAGAACATCGCCTTCCTCGTCCTCGACCACAAGGCCAGGCACCCCCCATATCCTGGAACCGTCATCCAACTAAACAAACTCCGTAACAGCGTCAGACTCCATGCTATTCCCCTGGCTTGAAGCAGCTTTAGGAAGGAATACATGTAGGCGACGGCGTTAGGGGAAAGTTGTGCTGGCACAAGTTGGAAGGAGTTCAAGACTTCCTTGAACTCCGGTTGCGGCGACAGCATTTCCACTTGCGCCCTGTATACACATACAGCCCCTTCAGGAGGATTGTTCGGCCGAAAGTCCGCGGTAAGCGGGATGACCATCAGAAGGGGATTCCCTCTGAACCCTTTTGTCGTGTTGAGTACCTCTTGTTCCATCATGAGGGACTCCTGGTAGCTGGCGTCCTTCCGAAATTGCTCAGCAAGTTCAGCCCACTCGATTTCTCTCCCTCCCATCGTTCAATTTTTTTTTCTTTCGAGCAGACGGAACGGGTGTTTTCTTTCGAGCTTAGGGTTTTGAAGGAAGGCGAGGCTCATCGTTTCCTCCTAAAAAAGACCTTTATGGGGAAAAACTGTAGTCCTCCACCTTCTGGCCGTCTGATCTCCTTGATCAGCGCACGGGCATCATCAGACCTCTTGTACTCTCTGACAATCCAAAGAACCAAGGCAGTGCACAAAAATCGAAGCGATGCGCGGTTTCCCAAGCGTCACTTTCCCCCGTCCCGTCGTTTACCATCCATATCTATATTCTCATATCGTGCACGAGGGTTCGAGGGATGGTTATTCTTTTTCTGGTGCTCGATATTCTCATATCGTGCACGAGGGTTCGAGGGATAGTCATTCTTTTTCTGGTGCTCGATATTCTCATATCGTACACAAGGATAGTTATTTCATCTTTTTACTTAGAGTTTTCTTTATTTTTGAGTTCTTTACCTTCACTTTTGTATTCATGTATTCTCTTCTGGGACTTCGTGGTACCTGTCTCAAGCACGAAAGAAGAGATACAAGCAAGAATTCATTCACAGTAAGTTTTTGAAAAGAAAAAATACATTTTATTAATGATAAAACTTTTTACAGTTTCTTTCGTTGTCCTCACATGTTTCTCTCATGAGTACATGAAGAAACAAAGAAAAGTACAAGGCTTCAGAACTTAAACACCTGGAGTAGTAACCTTGATCTCCTGGGCCCAGGATCCTTCCTCTTTGAGACCAAGCTATAACTCTCCTGACCACAGGTAGCAGATCTCCCTGAGAACTCCTCAGTTTCCACGCCTCGAGCAATAGTTCCAGCTTCATTGGGGCTATCTACTGGAGATATGGATCCTTCAAATGCCTCAAAAGAAGAGGATTCCACTATCAGGCCGAGGAGCTAGTTGAGGAGGAGGACCCATCATTTCTGGCTCGGCTGATGCTCTTGCTGCTGACCTCGAGGGGGATCGCGTCGGCCTAGCCACCTGGCTTCTAAAGGAGTAGCAGGGCTTTCTCCTGAAGTCCTGCGTTGAGGAGACCAACTTCTCCTCCAACCTGCATAGGACCTTGGTTGAGGAATCTCCTCTGGGGAGCGGCTCCCGGCGTCGAAGAACCTGTCTGGCCCCTTAGGACCACAAAAGGGAAGAACCGCTGGGTCTCTAATGTTCTCCTAGTTTAAGATACTTACATCAACTAATGTCTGCAGGAGAGCATCAAAAGCAGCCTGGCTCTGCACATGGTGACCCACCGGCGAGGCGCTGACAATCTTCACCGCCCTCCTCACCGCTTCCTCCAAATCCTCCATACGTCGTCCTCGCCATCCAGAGCTATTTTCCACTAAGGCCCGCAGAGAGCGGACTTCAGACTTCAGCAACTCCTCCCAGCGACAAGCCTCGAAGGCCGCCTCCTTCGCCCTTGATGAAGCCTCCCTGGCCTTGGCAAGCTCCTCCCGTAACATCTTTCTTTCCTCCTTCAAAGCTTCCTTCTCATCGTCCAAATCCTTTAACCTTTTCTGGAGGTCTTTAACGTGAGCAGTGTAGGCCTGATTTACATCCAACAGGCTACGACAGAATTCTTCCCTCACGGTCTCCACCTTACTAGCCCACTTTGCATTGCTTAGGGCTAAGGAAGCTAACTTATCCTCCAATTTGAACAGCTTCCTTAGTTCCTCCCTGTAATCATCTGGAGAACGCCTCAAAGCCCGATTGGCGCTCTCCAGTTTTTCTATCCTCTGAAGGTAGTAGGTTTCCTCTTTTTCCTTACCCTTCAGGGACTTCACCAGTGTCAGGACTCGCAAAACTTTCTCTAGAATCTTCTCTTCCCCTTTCACTTCGACCAACCTTTTTCCCAAAACGCCCAATGACTTTTCAGAACCTAGGGCAACATCAGAAGCAGTCATGGGGATCCTCTCCTTCCTCCCTTTGCCCTCCTCCTCTATCTTCTCACCTCCCTTCTTTTTTTCCTTTTCTCCTTTTTCCTCGTCATTTCGAGGGCTGGCCGGAAGAAAGGGAGGGAAGAGAGTTCTCTTTTTCTCCTCTGAAGAAGGGATTAACACACCCAGAGCAAGTCTGCAAATCATCAGGGGAGCCTTCTCCGAGCTCTCCACAGGGGGGACCCCAAACCAGGGCAGAAGCCGCTAAATCTCTTCATCTTTGAGTAAGATTTTTTTGGACGCCAGTTTCTCACTAGTAGCTGTTTCGCCCACCAAGGCCACCTCCCTGATCTCCTTAACCTTCGAAGGCGGCTTGACTGGAGAGTCAGAAACTACCACCACTTCCGCGGTTTCTGCACTCGCCGGACTCTGGAGAGACTCCATCGTTTGCACCAGAGCAACGACAACCCTAGCTGTGGGAACTTCCACCTCCGAGGACGCGACTGCCTCCGGCCGCTTCGGCGACCCTTCGAGTGACTCCGGAAGTCTCTTCTTCTCCGGAGGGGCATCGACCGGGGGTTCTCCGGCTCTTTTCTTAGAAAAGCCAGACGCGATCATCCATTTTCTCTCCGCCATCTCTACAATGGCTCCCACCCTCTTGCAGAAACTCAATCAGGCAAAAGAAGAAAATGCGAAGTGGCGGGCACCGCCCCCATCTTATCATTGCAGGCCTTGGGCAGCGCGTCCACCCTCGCGACGGTTCGCAATCCAGGACCCATATCATTATTCGCGCCCTGACAATGCGGGGGGCTGATGTTAACACGTGGTTCCTGCGCTGCATCCTGACCGTACACGTGGCGCCTGGCTGGCCTCCACTCGATTGATTTGCTGACTCAGCTTTAAGTTTTGCAAGACTTTTGACCAGGTCAAACATCGGGTATGAGGATACAACTAAACCTCGTCCACGACGAGCCAAAAGTATCCTTTGCAACATCGGGCACGATGGTACAGAGCAAACGCCTGTCATAATTAACTTCACCTAACCCCACCGTTCTCCGTACAGGCACCCTTCCCCAGAAGAGGTACCAGTATTAAAGGTTATCGTTCTCCTCGTACAGCTGCGGACCTCTCTAGTGACAAAGAAACGGTGCGAGCCCAGAGCCTGTCCATCACCTTTTTCTCCGAAAAATCAGGGTGAAGCTACGCACTCCAGACGGCTACAAATACCGTTGAACAGTTCCCAACAGAAAGAGGAGGAAGATCCCCGGACTCTGATTTTTGCAACAAGGTCCCAACTGAGGAGTTTTCTTCTTTTCTTCCTTTCTTTTCTTCTTCTTCTTCTTCTTTTCTTTAAGAAAGCACTGTACAAGCCTTCAGGGCTACCTTTTTTCTTTTAGTAAAATATCTTTGCTGATCGACCGGTGGACGTAGGGGATCATCTCCCTGAACCACCTTAAATCTCTGTGTGTTTCTCTGAATGCTCTAAGCTGGTTCTCTCCTTCAGCTTTCCTTAGCAAGCTCACCCCTTTGCGCGTCGCCGTCTCCCGGAACTCTTTCTCTTTGGTGTTTCCTGGGACCCCCACATCCTACGTCAACAATTTGTAAGTTGGTGAATGATAATTTGCTCTCAATTTAGAATTGCATTTATTAATGGCTTGTTACGGCTGCACTTATATATCAAATAATTTAAACTCTTTTTAAAAAAAAAAATCAGCAACCTCTTCATCTACATGCCTTTTTTTATTGTTTTGTTTCTAAATATTATAATTTTGTTATTCTAATTGAAAATTGTGATAATATAGATTCGAACTTGAGATCATGATTCCAAATAAGAACCATTTATATCAAAAATTTAACATTAGTTTGTTTTTTTTTAATAATAATTTGTATTTTTAATTATTAATCGCATTGCTCTTCGTGATATTATATCACAAATTTAAAATAATTATGAAGCACAGAATGTAGAAATATCATGCTAATGTTTATCAAAATTTGACTTTTTAGAGCACCAAAAAATTAATTGTTACATCTACTTACAAGTAAATTTGTTATGTAAATAAAACTCAACAGTATAATTAAAGTTATATTTTAAATCATTCATTCAAAATTTGGATGCATTTAATTGTTTGATTACATGATTAAAAATGAAATTCAAATTTTTTATTTTTTTTTAGGAAAAAATTTTAAAAAAAATTGAAAATGAGTTGACATGTGGGCAGCAAAGGTACGTACAAATGAGCATGTGGCTTGTATACGCATAAAAGTACTGCTGGCGTTAAGTATGCGGGCAATGAAATGAAGATGGTAAAAATCATGCAAAATCCGTGTGCTATAGTCCACGGATTTTGATAGTCGCATAAATTAAATTCAGCGGACAGCCGCATAGACACTAAACGAGCAAATTTATGCGCCGTTTGAGCGGACGCACATATTACTGTAGAAAACGTGGATGCGTTTATTAAAAGCAAAAAAAGCACAAATGCTAATAAAAGATTACAAAAATTGAAACCGAATATTCCTTCAAAAAATCTTTATATGAAAAATATATATTTTCTGACATTATAATTCATATAAAAATTTATAATTACCTTCAAATTTAACCTTTTTTTTAATATCTATTTTTTGGCACAACAATTATAAAAATTTCATACTTCATATTTAAATTTAACTATTTAGAATTTGATTCTACCACAACAATCATACAAAATTTGTACAAACATAAAGTAAAACTTTAATCAAAGATTAACAAAACAACTGATCAAAACTTATGAAAGAAATCTAATATCTTAGTACAATATTTTAAGCGCAAATCACCGTCGGAGCGTCTTAACATTTAATCCATGTCTTTAAAATCTCACTTAAGTCCCAAAAAAAAACTAAAAGAATACATTAAATTCTTTTTTCGTTTAACTTTTTAAGTAACTTACTTTAAATTCTAGAGATGTCAGTACAAATTTTCAAAAACCATTAGAGATTTAAATAAAGTTTTCAAAAGAAATGAACTAAAATATTATCACATATAAACTATAAAAATCTATCTGTAATTACCCCATATTTTAATCATCCCAGGAGGCAACAAATTTATGGATGACCATTCTTGAAAACACAAAAGCTGTAGAAGCTAAAACACAAATCTGTTCTCCATCTAAAAATAAAAAAATAAAAAAATATTATACATGGCTATATATATATAATACCAAGACTTTTGATAGGCTAATTTTGAGAGTTTCATATTATTTTTCCTAAATGCAGTGTTAAATTACCAAAATAACCCTAAAAGATGAATGAAAAATGTCATTACTTCATCAGGTCTACCCAAATCTTTATATATTTACAGTAAATCTTATCATGCCTTTACTATAATAAAAAAAATAAAATTATCATGCCTTCATACAAAAGAGAGAATCTAAAATCATATTAGAGATTTGAATGGGTACATGTAATTTGAAGTTCTAAAAGATAGAACTAACATATGTAACACTTAATTTAGAGTCCATTAATTCTCTGATCATCTCTTCATGCACGATTGCCACCTGCTAGGCTAAAACATCAAGTGTGATCATATATATCAACAATGCAGAAAACTTTTGAACCGATTCGCTTATCTGATGTTCCGAACGTAAGTCAATAATCTAAATATGGCACTCTTTTCTGCTAATATTTTAAAAAAAATAATAATTATTCATCGAGAAAAATAAGATATACAGCATTTGTGATTAAGAACTATGAGCATTCTTTCTTTTTTGTCAGTTGGAAGTTACCATTTTCTCCCAGATGCATTGATCTTGCGGTCAGAAAGCTAAAATTAGAGTACCAGTCCATAAAGAAAGTTACCAAGGCCATTATGCCAAACATTTTTTTTTTAAAAAAAAACAACACTTCGGATCCCACAGAGCTCAAATTGGAACAATCCGTTTCGCACTCAACTGACTCTTGCTCCAGAAGTGAATCGAATATAATTTGGCTGAGGATATAGCAATGAAGACATAATGATTTGGGGTAGCTTCTTAATACTGTAGCCTTGTTCCATAAGGAACTTCAAAACACTTCAATCTCATCTCAATATTTTCTAATTATTTCATATCCTACACAAATTTCAATATTAAACATCAACTTCACATAAATATTGATTTGGTCTTCCTGGTTTTTTGTTGCGACGAGAAAACAATCAGAGGAACAAGAAGATTTTCTACGTAGAAAACCGACTAAACGGAAAAAACCACGGCTCCTTGCGATGAGGTTTTAAGCACTCTCACTAATGTAAATAGTTATTACAGTGAGTGAGAGAGAGTGGGAGCTCCAGAGTTGGAGAGAGGGAAAAGGAGAAAAAAAGTCCATCTTTCTGTTACAATGTGATTTTTATACCCCAATCTAATCTGTAAGGTCATTTCAGTGGAATGAGCTTCATCTATGATGCCAAATCAGCACTATCTGCTAGATGGCTACACCGTAGCCTCAGCTATCAGGGGTACGAATAGTACTATTTGAAGAGCTATAAGGACCATGCCGTTTTTAAGAGTTATGGTCCTCTATACCAGATGGTCCTCTGTACCAGATGGTCCTATGTCAGTTCGGCGTGTTCTTCTGCCGTTTGTTCTTCGACGTCGTATCTTCCTTGTTCGATATGAGAACTCGTGACGTCGGAGTCACGCGAGCCTCCACGTGTACGCTCTGGATGAGGCGGCGCTGATCCAGAAGTAACATGCTCCCTCGGTAGTCGTGAAGTGCATTGATGCACGTGCCCGAGTGCCACGCGGACTTCTAGAACCTGTATAAATACCTGTGGAAGGGCTGTAGGGGTCATTTGTTGACCTCAAGGCAAAAAATTGTGCGGCGATGTCCATGTTCACAGGCATCACTGGGTTCATGCGAGATGGTGCTCCCGAGAATGGGCGCCCCTCCCAACCGGGCCAAGGGAGCACGATGCGGCCTCCTGTTCGTAAGGAGGCCCCGAAGAGGCCTCAGATCCGTCTCTCTAACTCGGGGGACCCGCCGCCGACGCTGGGGATTCGCGGGGAACCCTTCGCGCAGCGTCAAGACCCTCCCAAAGCGGAGCTAGGACGACCTCTCCGGTTGATAGCACCTTCGTTGTGGCGGACGATGAAGTGCAGCCAGCAAAAAACGTCGCGGAGGCCCAGCCTTCGATTCCTTTGGCCGTGGTGGTTCTTGAAGCGCCGTCGCAGGACTGTGGCATTGTGGCCGCGGTGTCGTCGCCTCAAGGGCCCTCAGTCAGTCAGTAGATCTCGTCGGGGGCAGTTCAGAAGGGGACCAGCTCCGAAAATTCAAGCGCGCAGTTCTTTGCGCGCAACATCTGTTCGCATCTCGACCAAGTTGAAAAGAGGGTGGCTAGTAGAGAGCAGGCGGCGTCACTCGAACAGAAGGTGGAAGAGGTTCTGACCCTTCTTCGCAGGCTGGAGTCGTCAGAGGCAGAGAAAACAATCGCCGATCTGGAGTCGAAGTGCGCTCGCTATGAGAGCGATCTAGAGTCGAAGTGCGCTCGCTATGAGAGCGATCTGGAGACGATGGCGCTCGAGAGCGAGGAGCTGAAGGAGAGGCCGCCTTGGCGGCCCGAGTCGAAGAGCTAGAGGAGGAGAACCGTCGTCAAAAGGAATTTGCTCGAGTTGTTTGGGGTCTCCTTGCGGAGTCGGAGTTTGGGGCTTCTCCTTAGGATGATGTTATTTTTCTCTTCTTTTTTTTTTTTTTTTGACGAATTGTAAAAGAAGAAAGGTTAACGAAAAATGCTCTTTTCCTGAAACTGATGAAAATTTGTGATGTGACCGTTGGGAGAATCGAGGCGATAGGCCCTAGAATTAGACGGTTGGATGTCATCCTCAGGGAGTGGAACCGCCGGGATACAGAATATAAAAGGGTTCGCGGCCCAACTACGGGCCCATACCACTGTCATTTTCCCAGATTCACAATGGTTAAGAAATCGCGCAGTCGGGCGAAGAAAATATGGAGTGATTACCACGCTCTTCGGGGTGAGCTGTGTTCTCTTCCCACACATACTTTTGAGGTTGAAGTACAGCAGGTATGGGGGAGGAACCTAGAGGTTTGGTTGGAGTATCCTTCGGCGGAAGCGATGTTCATGACCGGCAGATAGGAAAAATCGCGGTAGGTCTTCATCACCTGCGCGGAGGGTTGTTTCTCCCCTTCCAACCGGAGTTCGTGAACATCTTCAACCACTTCGGCATTGTCCACATGCAGCTCCCGCCGAACGCGGTTACCATGATCTACTGCCTCATCAAGGAGCTGCGGCGCCGGCATTGTTCCCTTGAAGGATCTTGAAGAAGGGTAGACAGCGTTCGCTAGACCTTGATATGAATCGGTTGAGTGTCGTGATCCTTCCATTTAGTTTTTGCATGTCCTCGATTGTTCAAGGTGGCACCATCTCTTGGATAGCCTGTATCTTCTCAGGGTTTGCTTCAATGTCTCTAGCTGAAACCATGTGTCCCAGGATCCTGCCGTATGCTTCGTCGAAAATGCTTTAGAGGGGGTTGAGTTTGATGTTGTAGGTTCGGCAAGTGTTCAATGTTTTGTGGAGATCTTCGAGGTGTTGTTCTTTACTCTTGCTCTTAATTAGTATGTCATTGACGTAGGCTTCTATGTTCCGACCTTTTTGTTGTTTAAACACGGAGTCAATCATGCGCTGGTAAGTCGCCCTAGCGTTCTTCAAGCCAAAGGACATAACCTTATAGCAAAAGGTTCCCTGATCGGTGATGAATGAGGTATGCTTTTCATCGTCCTCGGTCATTCGGATCTGATGGTAGCCAAAAAAAGCGTCCACGAAGCTCATCACTGAGTATCCAGCCGAAAAGTCGACGAGTCTGTCTATCTTCGGCAAGGGGTAGAAGTCTTTTGGGCAAGCTTTGTTTAGGTCGGTGAAGTCTACGCACATTCGCCACTTCCCGGAACTCTTTTTTACTACCACAATGTTCGCGAGCCATGATGAATACGTGATTTCCCTGATGAATCTGTCGGCTAGGAGTTTCTCGACTTCTTCTCGAATTGCTCGCTGCTTTCGCCGCCAAAGTTGTTCTTCTTTTGTCTGATGGGAACCGCTCCTGGTTTGAGGCTTAGCCGATGTTCGGCTACGACCCTTTTTATCCCTAGCATATCGCTAGGCTCCCAGGCGAAAACATCAAAATACTCAGAAAGGAGGGCCGCCAGAGCGAGCTTTTCATTATCGAGAAAATCTTAAGAGATCAATACAAATTTTTCGTCGGCGACGGTTACATGATCATTCTATTCGATTGACGGCAGGATGTGATCCCTAGGGTCCAAGTGATTTGTGTGGAGGCGTGTGTTTATCTCGAAGCATTTCCTATTTCGAAGCATTTCCTGGCTCGAACCTTGCCCCCTCTGATGGTAGCAACGCCGAACGGTGTAGGGAACTTCACACACAGGTGATAAGTGGACGGGTGGTGGGGACACCACGATCGATTGTCGATTCATTCCTGACAGAGTTTACCGTCGACGGCTGAGATCTAGCCATACTGCTTCGATCTGGGTTGATTGACTATTATGACGGATTTGGAAAGATGGATGCTGCGGATCGCTAACTCGATGGATTGGACTTCTCCTATTCATTCTGATTGATTGGAGATTCCATTTTGGGATGATTTTATTTCTCACATTTATTTTGTATTAGTTATTTCTATTTCGGGGATCATTATTTTAGGCATGTTATCTAGTATTTCCTCATTTGTGCGAGAAATTTATTACATTATGTATTTTTCTTTATTGAGTCAGTGTGTATGGAGGTCTATATAAACGCCTCCCTGTTACTCTTATTTCTTTAATGCTGAATAAATCTGATTCTTGTTTTTCCTTGGGATTATATGATTCTGTAATGAATCGATCTCCTAGATAGGGAAGGCCTTGGGTGAAAATCCCTAAACTCCACCCGCTCCAGTTCTTCACCCCCGAGTTTGATTCTGTTTGCCTTATACCTCTAAGCCTTCACCGCGTTTCGATTTCGCTCACCCCGCTCGACCGCATCGTGCAGTTCCGCCAGACTTGTCCGACGCGCCTGCGCCCGATTGCGCCTGGCGGTCGCACCATCGCACGCCCTGCTCCCGTGCGAGTCCTACGTCAGAGCGAGCCCCGTGCCAACGCGCGCTAAGCCGCAGCCGCCCAGCGCCGCTTGTGCGCTCGCAGGAGTCGCCTGTTCACGCGCCCGCCGGCGACGCCCGCTGGCCCCCACCTGCGCCAGCCGGCGCCCCCGCTCACGCACCCACCTGCACCAGTCGGCGCGCCCGCCTAACTCGCACCCGCCTCGCCCGCCTCCGCCGCGCCCGCACGCCCGCCTTTCTTGATTTCTCGCGCCCGAGCGCCCCTGCGATAGACGCAGACTGCTCTATTTTGGGAGAATTACATCGTGGTCCCTGAATTTTCTAGTTCAAGTATGAATTTCAACGAAACCTTTAATCTGGTAAAATCGAATAATCTGTATTTTTCTACTCGCTTGTGATTTGCTTGAACTTGTTTTGCCTGTACGACCTTTCATTATTGAGTGATTTTCAATTACTGTTGGTTAAATATTGTGAGATTCTTAATCCTATTCCCCGTTTCTGACTTGTTGAAAACCGGATTGAGCCATAATCTGAATTGGTAATTTCTCAATTACTTTCGATCTAATTTATTTTAAATTTTAAAAGTAATTGGTTTTGCGGGCTTAATTAATTTCTCAGTCATCACAAAATTATTCTCTGATATTCAAGCATTAGTTTGTGAATAATCTGCTTTATAAAATTGCTGATCTCTAAACTGCATCGTCATTCATCTGTCCCGCATCAAATTTGGTATCAGAGCATTAGGTCAGGTTAGGGCATATTTGCATTTGCATGAATTAGATCATATTTATTTTTAATGCATGCGCACTCGTTCTGGTTCCGAGTATTCCATTTTTGACCCTAAACCAATTAGTAGTATGGATCCCAAACTTCAAAGAGCATTAACTGAGATTATCACTAGATTAGATCGTATGGACGGTAGGGATAGTACCGACTTGAGGGCCAAAATAATCAAGAGAATGAAATCGAACCACCTAGGCAAATTTATGGATCTAGGAGAACTAAGCATAACCCTATGGGTTATCAAATACGAGTCACGTGAGCCAGAAGAAAATAACTAGCGTGACGTGAAAGTAGAGGCCCCTACCTTTGACGGTCGTCTGGACCCAAAAGGCTTACTTAAATTGGGAAGCGGACATGGACCATTATTATGAATGGTACATGTCAGAAAATCGAAAGGTTAGATTCGCGAAGATGAAGCTCACTATGCAAGTCAAGCTCTACATAAATAATGTTGAGCGACTCTTGCAACACGGTCGACAAGAACCTATTGGATCGTGGGATGAGCTTAAAGCAAAACTTAGAGAGAAATATGTTCATGTTTCGTATCAGCATCACCTATTAGATCAATGGCAGAGGTTAACTCAGGGTACTAAAACGGTCGCTGAATACATCACGAGGTTCGACGAATTCCTTATGCGATGTGGTGTTCATGAAGATCCAGAAGTCACATTTTCTAGATTTCAATCTGGACTTCAGAACGACATACAACGCGAAATTATTGTGAGACAAATCCCAACCCTTGAGCAACCTTATCAAGTTGCCCAAGATCTAGAAAGATATCAAAGGCCGATCATACTACGTAAAATTGATCCGCGCCCGACGGTAGCTCCCACAAGGACTACGCCCTCAGAGGCCAAGCCAGCTGATGGTTCACCAGCCACTGGCCGGCCTCTTGCCACTGACAAAAGCAAGACTGTTATCGAGAAAACCTCTCGTAGTGGTGGTAATCGGTCTATGCGCTGTTTCAGGTGTCAGGGAATCAGTCACATGGCATCCGAATGTCCTACAAGGACAATGATCATAAAGCAGGATAATGAGTCTCCAGCCTATGAAGATGACCCACTCACCTATGTGGCTGATGAGGCACTTATTGGCGAATTTGAGGATCCTGAGTATGAAACTCTAGGACATATCAAATTTACTTATGAGTCTGACTCTTCTAGTGATCCAAGAATAGGGGTTGTTAGATGTGCTCTAACCCACAACCCAAAGAAAGTGATGATTGGCGCAGAACTTCAATCTTTCACAGTTACATAAGAATCAATGAAAAAGTGTAAGATTATCATTGACAGTGAAAATTGTGTGAATGTGATCGCCGCCACATCTGTGCCTAGGATTGGTCTAATTCCCGAGAGTCATCCCAACTCATATAGAGTTTCCTGGATTAATGCCTCTTCCTTGGAGGTTACACAACAATGCTTAGTCCCGATCCAATTCAATTTCTATCAGGACAATGTTTGGTGTGATGTCCTACCAATGGAAGTTGGTAGCATCATCTTGGGTAAACCTTGGCTGTATGATCTAGATGTTACTCTTCGAGGACGATCTAATTCCTGTGTGTTCACTTATAAAAGTGACAAGATAGTGATAGGTCCTTCTCCTCCTAAGGTCAATAGTAAGAAAGAAGTTTCAAGTAAGAAAGAGGCCTCAAAAAAGAAAAACCTTCACTTAATTAGCGCTCGAGAGTTGTGAAGGAAATAGATGAGAACTCCTTAATTTGGGTTGTTGCTGTTAAGGAAGTGAAGGGGAGTGATCCGGTTGAACCTTCACCAGAAACAACTCCTATACTTAAGGAATTTGCTGACGTGTTCCTGGGGAATCTTACCGACTGCTTACCCCCGATGCGTGATATCCAGCACGCAATTGATCTCATGCCGGGAGCAACGCTTCCAAATCTCCCACACTATCGCATGAATCCCACTAAACATGCGGAGTTAAAATGACAAGTAGATGAACTACTCCAGAAAGGGTTCATCCGAGAAAGCCTTAGCTCTTGTGCTGTTCTAGCACTTCTGACTCTGAAGAAAGACGGATCGTGGAGAATGTGCGTAGATAGTCGCGCTATCAACAAGATCACGGTCAAGTATCGCTTTCCCATCCCTCGCTTGGATGATATGCTTGATATGATGGCTGGAACCACTATCTTTTCCAAAATTGATCTTAAGAGCGGCTATCATCAAGTTCGAATTCGTCCAGGGGATGAATGGAAGACAGCCTTCAAGACGAAAGATGACTTATATGAGTGGTTGGTGATGTTCTTTGGGTTATCTAACGCTCCCAGTACCTTCATGAGGCTGATGACCTAAGTCCTGCGACCATTTATGGGCATTTTTGTCGTAGTCTATTTTGATGACATCTTGATCTATAGCAGGACTAAGGAAGAACATGCTATACACCTATCTCAAATCTGTCAAGCACTTAGGAAAGATAGCTTATATGCAAATTTAAAGAAATGCGCATTTATGACTAATCGAGTTGTCTTTCTAGGCTTTATATTATAATCTGAGGGTGTATCTGCTGATCCTGAGAAGGTAAGTGCAATAGTTAGTTGGCCAGTTCCTCAGAGCATTCATGATATAGGCAGCTTTCATGGACTGACGACTTTCTATCGTAGATTTATCCGTGAATTCAGCACCATCGTAGCTCCGATTACTGATTGTATTCGAAAGGGATCATTTGAGTGGACGAAGGCTGCTGCTAAAGCTTTCGAAGAAATAAAGATTAGAATGATGGAAGCTCTAATTTTGAGACTCCCAGACTTTCGAAAGTTTTTGAGGTCTCGTGCGATGCTTCTGGAGTTGGCATCGATGGTGTACTATCCCAAGAAAATCACCCTGTTGTCTTCTTTAGTGAAAAATTAAACGAGATTAAGCAGAAGTACTCCACTAACGATAAAGAGTTCTATGCTATTGTGCAAGCCTTGAGGTATTGGCGACATTACCTTTTACCCCAATAATTCGTTCTATTCTTTGATCATGAAGCCTTGCGGTACTTGAACTCACAAAAGAAGTTGAATTCAAGACACCCAAAGTGGGTTGAATTCCTACAAGAGTACACATTTGTACTTAAGCATACAGCAAGAATTAAGAATAAAGTCGCGGACACTTTGAGTCGTCGAGCCTCACTCCTGTTCACTATGAGCGTCGAAGTTGTGGGATTTGACAAACTCACCGAATCCTATAAAATTTGTCCAGACTTTGGAGTCATCTAAGCCACCGTGAAGGAAGGACAATATAGAGAGTTCACTGACTTCTTAATTCAGAATGGCTACCTTTTTTGTGGTTGTAGACTGTCTCCCACGAACATCCGTTAGAGACTTCCTTGTTTGGGAGTTACACGCAGGTGGACTGGCCAGTCACTTTGGCCGAAATAAGACGATTGAGGCCGTAGAGACCAAATTTTATTGGCTAAGCCTCAGGAGAGATGTCGCGTGTATAGTTGGTCAGTGTCGAACTTGCGCTGTGGCGAAACAACAAAAACAGAACACTGGACTTTATACGCCTCTACCCGTACGTGATCGTCCTTGACAAGACCTTAGTATAGATTTTGTTCTAAGATTACCTAAGACTGCTGATAAGCATGATTCCACCTGTATCATGGTTGATCGATTTTCTAAGATAGCGCATTTTCTCCCTTGTTCTAAAATATCAGATGCCTTTTGGATCGCTCGCTTATTTTTCGATGAGGTAGTTAGATTGCATGGGTTGCCAAAGTCAATAGTGTCTGATCGAGATGAACTGCAGAGACTTGATCCAGATTTGCTAGAGAGATATCACAGCAGAGAGGACCTCTACTCGACAAAGTCGAGTCTTTCCCACCCGGGGAGAGTTGGTGGGGACACCACGATTGACTGTCGATTCATTCCTGGCAGAGTTTACCGTCGACGGCCGAGATCTAGCCATGCTACTTCGATTTGGATTGACTGACTATTAGGACAGATTGGGAAAGATGAATGCTGCGGATCGCATGAATTGGAATTCTCCTATTCAGTCTGATTGATTGGAGATTCCATTTTGGGATGCTTTTATTTCTAGCATTTATTTTGTACTAGTTGTTTCTATTTCGGTGATCATTATTTTAGGCATGCTATCTAGTATTTTCTCATTTGTGTGAGAAATTTATTAAATTATGTATTTTTCTTTATTGAGTCAGTCTGTATGGAGGCCTATATAAACGCCTCCCTGTAACTTTTATTTCTTTAATGCTGAATAAACCTGATTCTTATTTTTCCTTGGGATTATCTGATTCTGGAATGAATCGATATCCTGGATAGAGAAGGCCTTGGGTATTGGGTAAAAATCCTTAAACTCCACTCGCTCCAGTTCTTCACCTCCGAGTTCGATTCTGTTTGCCTTACACTTCTAAGCCTTCACTGTGTTTTGATTTCGCTCACTCCGCTCGATCGCGTCGTGCAGTTCTGCAAGACTCGTCGCACGCGCCTGCACCCGATTGCGTCCGACGGTCGCACCATCGCACGCCCCGCGCCCGTGCGGGCCCTACGTCTGAGCGAGCCCCGTGCGCGCACCAAGCCGCAGCCGCCCAGCGCCGCTCGTGCGCTTGCCGTTGTCGCCCACTATTGTGCCCGCCGACGCGCCTGCACCAGTCGGCGGGCCCGCCAGCCTACGCCAGCCTGCGCCAGCCGGCGCACCCACGCGCCTTCCTCGCTCGTGCTCTCCTCGCCCCCCTCACTCGCGCCCGCCTCGCCCGCTTCGGTTGGGCCTGCCGTGACCGTGCGCCCGCCTCGCTCGCTCCTGCACGCCCGCGAGCCCGCCTTGCTCGCTCCAGCACGCCCGTCTCGCCCGCTTTGCTCGCTCCAGAGCGCCCGTGCAATAGACGCAGACTGCTCTATTTTGGGAGAATTACATCGTGGTCCCTGAATTTTCTGGTTCAAGTATGAATTTCAATGAAATCTTTAATCTGGTAAAATCGAATAATCTGAATTTTTCTACTCGCTTGTGATTTGCACGAACTTGTTCTGCCTGTGCGACCTTTCATTATTGAGTGATTTTCAATTACTGTTGGTTAAATATTGTGAGATTCCTAATCCTGTTCCCCATTTCTGACTTGTTGAAAATCGAATTGCGCCCTAATCTGAATTGGTAATTTCTCAATTACCTTCGATCTAATTTATTTAAAATTTTAAAAATAATTGGTTTTGCAGGCTTAATTAATTTCTCAGTCATCACAAAATTATTCTCTCATATTCAAGCATTAGTTTGTGAATAACGATGATTTATAAAATTGCTGATCTCTAAATTGCATCGTCATTCATCCGTCCCGCATCAACGCCATTTGGAAGACTGCCATTGTGGGCCGTCCTAAGATTGCGTTGGAGCTAAAGGGGCCATCCATGATGATGAAGTCTATTTCTTTCACCAGCTTTTTGGGGCCTTCTTCGAGAGCGACACTTCGAGACTGGAGATTACAGTTTTGCCTTGAGCTTTTGACGTTGCTGACGTCACAGGGTAGGCCGTCGGGGGCTCGTCATGAGGGAAGAGCGCTCGTGCCGCCTTTGACGGCGGCCCCTCGATCTTCTTGTAGCCGGTGAGGTAGCCGTTATCTATATACTTGTTGACGAGTGCCCGGAAAGAGCGGCACTCGAAGAGGAAGTGACCATAGGGCTAGTGGAACTTACAGAACTTTGTAGGATCCTCGCCAAGTTGTCTCGCCGCGGCTCTTCATGAACCCCTTGTCACTGAGGATCAAGAATATTTCCTCAATGACGTAGATCGACGTCGAAGAATGCGGGGAGTCGCCCTCAAACTTGCGCCTCCCTTGGGATGGGGGGAAGTTCCGGTCTCGAAAGTTTCTCCTGGGGGTGTTGGACTCTGTCTTGGGGTGAAGATCCTCCTTAGTTTGTGACTTCAGGGCCTTCACATCCTCCAAATGGATTCGCTTTTCGGATCTAGCTCTGGCCTCCATCAACGTCTTCGGCATGTCGTCGACGAAAGAATCGTATAATTCCCTCGGCAGAATACTATGGACGAAGATCATGGTTGATCTATCGTCGGTGGTGTCTTTCGTCTCTGCATTCATTTTCGAGAACCGATCTACATAGTTGCGCGGGGACTCGTCAGGGGCCTGCCTGATCGCTAGAGCTTGTGGATTGTTCAGGATGTAGTTCTCGATGTTCCGAACCTAGTGCAGAATTGCTCGGAGAATTGTTGAAAATTTTGGACAGACCCCTGGGGGGATTTCGTCCAGCCAGTCCAATGTCAGGCCCGTCAGGGTGTTCCGAAGAGGCGGCACTTGTACGCGTCTGAGATAGGATCGCCCGTCGCCAGGGCATTCTCGAAGCACTTCACGTGCTGGGCCGGGTTAGTGAGGCCGTCATAATCACCTACCCTGGGGGCTTCGTAAGTGCATGGGGTCGGCACTGCCATTATGGCTGGGGAGAAGATTGTATCCACCGGGCGAGCCTGAAGGCACACCTCGGGTCGGCTTTCGGCAGCAGCGTGGGTGCTGGCCTCTTTCGATGGCAGTTCGAGGGGCTCTGCACTCGGAGGTGGAGGCAGGCCTTCTAGGGGAAGAGCTAGAGGGAGAGGCCTTTGCTGTTGAAGGAGAGCTAGAAGGTTGGCGAAGCAGGTGTTCATTGTCTAGGAGAGCGTGGCGACTCGTTCGTTAGGGTTTGGAGCTGCTGGTCGTTCGCAGCGGGATCATTCTGAGGCAGGGGTGCTGCCTGTTGCTCGCCGGATGGTAATTGGTTTCCACCATGAGTGTCTTCCATAGGTGATTGAAGGGATCAGACTCGATCCTGCATAAGGGCATCAAATTGTTGCGATGAGAAAACAATCAGAGGAATAAGAAGATTTTTTATGTGGAAAACCGACTGAGCGGAAAAAATCATGACTCCTTTCGAGGAGGCTTTAAGCACTTTCACTAATTTAGATAGTTATTACAGTAAGTGAGAGAGAGTGGGAGCTCCAGAGTTAGAGAGAGGGAAAAGGAGAAAAAAAGGTCCCTCTTTCTATTACAATGCAATTTTTATACCCTGATCTAATCTGTAAGGTTATTTCAATGGAATGAGCCTCATCTTTGATGTTAAATCAGCACTATCTGCTAGATGGCTGCACCGTAGCCTCAGTTGTCAGGAGTACGGATAGTACTATCTGAAAAGCTAGGAGGACCATGCCATTTTTAAGAGTTATGGTCCTCTGTACTAGATTGTCCTCTGTCAGTTCGGCGTGATCTTTTCGGCGTGTTCTTCCGGCGTTTGTTGTTCGACGTCGTATCTTTCTTCTTCGACATGAGGACTCATGACGTCGGCGCCACGCGAGCATCCACGTGTACGCTCTGGATGAGGCGGCGCTGATCCAGATGTAACAGTTTTCATAAATATTGCCTTGTTCTAATACAAATACTATGTGGTATGTTGAAATCAATGAAGAAGAAGAAGAAAAAGGAATGGACTTCTAGGAGCACATGTTGGAAGCACAAAACAACTTGCTTGGTTGGAGCAGCTAACAATGTCAACGTAGCAGAAAATAGTTTTAGGAGAATAACTATAATTTCATAATCTAATTTTAAGAAAAAGAAACACTTAAAAATAAGTTATTACAAATGTTTCAGTGAAAGGACATGCAGACAAGGCATCATGATCAGTTTCATGATTAACCAAGTCTCAATATTGTTTTGCATGACAATGAACCTCCTCTAAAATGATGGTTTTGCTTGAGATATGCAAAATCTAATAGCATTGTTGAAATGTCCTTTGAATCTGTAAAGCTCTTAAGTTTCAAGCATGCACATAAAAACAAGATCGAAAACATAACAATATTATTAACAAAAGAAGGGAAAGACCGACCAATGCCTAGAGAAGAAAGATTTTGTTCATGTTAGCACAATCAAAATTCAAGTCTGAAAAAAATCAAGTGAGAATCCTAGAAAAGTCTACTTATCTTTTGTTTAAAAAAAAACTCTAGAATAGTCTATTGATCTTTTATTTAAAAAAAAAATTCTACCTTCCCCAATTTCCATCACTACCTTCAACCATAACAATTTCATGTCACTGTGCGACTCCACCCCCACACCTTGCCAGAACCCCCACACCCCACCAAAACGTCGCCTCCCGTCTGCTTCACTTCTCGCTTTGACAGCTCCGCTCGCACCCACCATACATCGGTGTTCTATCGGTCATCCGCTAACCCGACTATGCTTGTTGTCTCTATCCGCCTTGCTCGTGCAAACACATGCACAGGCCCACGTGGCTGCTCATATTCACACAACACTTCTGCTCGCTCAGCCATCGATGCCACCAATTCTGTGTGGGTGACTAGCACAAAGTACTTGGCCCACGTGACACTACGCCGCCAACTACTGCTGCCTAGCATTCCTACGCACCGAACTACTTGAGGCCAATCTCTAATCAAGAGAAATTGCATCTGAATGCCTTTCTTTCAGCCCAATCTGTTCTCATCAAAAATTTACAAATGGGACCCAAAGTCTTCAGCCAAGGTATAATTCTCTATTTGAATCAATTTAATTGCTCATTTGCAACTCGATCGCAATTATATTGCATGACTTTGGTAATTCGATTTGGCTCTAATTGTGACCTCAATTATATCAGGTCGGCTCAAACACTTTGGGGTGCAGAGGGACTCAAAATCATCAACACTTGACTAAAGAGAGAGAATTAACAAACAAAATAAGTCGACTTCAAAAGCAAGCTATATCGAGTTAGCCAAGCAAAGATGATGCAAACCTTTGTAGACATCAGCTTTGTCCATTAGAAGAACTCCAAAAATTTTGTTTCTTCAACATTCATACCCTATAAGGTCACATGGACACCCTATAATGAGGAGTTCTCCCTTCCTTACGGATAAAGTAATCCGGCCAAAAAAGTTCAATTCAAAATCCTTAGAAAATCCCTTTCCAATGAAGTGACCAAATCCTTCAAAGACAAACCAAATCCCTTGAAGACTCCCAACCCTTTGAAGACGAACTAAATCCTTCGAACACTCCAAGCCCTTCGAAAGCAAACCAAATCCTTGGAAGACAAACAAAACCCTCCGAAGCCTTCAACTCTTTCAAGATTTCAGCCCCTCTGAAAATCTCAATTTTTTAAGCCTTCTTGTCTAGCAACAAAGAGCAGTAATACATAGCTTGCTGATATGGTATTACGATCCATCTCTCTTCTTTAGCTAAACACATTCCTTTGTCAACATTTTATGTTCCCTCACGTGGCCCGAGTATGGTTCATAGGTTCCACAACCATCCTGAGAGACCCTCGACGAGTAGAATAGCAAGAACTCTCAACCTCTTGAAGTGGAGTACCATCTAGGACCTCAGTTTCTACATGCCCAGATAAGTAGACCCAAGGCCTCCATGAGATAATTGCCTCCATCACCAAGCCAATGGCTAGAATAGTTTAGGAACACAAAGCTACCCCAATAATGGCTAGGGCAACTACAAACCACAACAAATTCAGTCAGCATTCTTTCCTCAGGCACGTGCAAGACCTTAACCTCCTCCTAACCAACTCAATTGGGGGGTCCTCACTGGGCACAAGAAGTGCTTCGGTTCATCAGGAGCTAGCTATTCCATCAGCTTTCATCCAGATGCGACTAGCCATTCAAATGTCTCCACCACGTGCTATGTTAGTATCTCCTCGGGAGTAGGCCACACCCCTTATCCAGCATAGACGTAAACAATGCCTCCACTTATTTTGGTTGCATAGGTGATCCACCAATCTAGCTTTCAAGGCCACCGATGCCTTTTTCTCTTCAATACTTCACAAATCGCATTGGCACTCTCAGCAATTTTAGCTCAATGAGAGAGCCTAAGCTGCCTCAAACACTGCCCTTAGGCTTCAAAGTTTAGGGTCAGTTTGGGACTAACAGTGTCTTATAGAAATTAGATTTAGATGCATTAGCATTCTCTTGTCACCGCATGGAGGTGGTGGACCCAAATTGCCATAGGTATTGCAACTCTATCGTGCAATGAGATTTAGAGATTCAATACATATCCCTACGGTCCCAATGCAAGCTCTAGATCTACAACTTAGAGGTGGTGCCCTTTAATGCCTTCAAAACTCCTGGACAACTTACATCTGAATTCAAAGTAGATTTAACTCACTTCTTACTCCACCCGTCCCAATATGTAAGGCTTTGAGAAAATCAGATGCATGCTTCGACCCGGCCTGCAACTCAATGGTTTGTGCTGCACAACCCTTGGTTGGCTAAAAGTGAGCTGTAGAAACTTCACAAACCTAGGAAACGTTCACCAAATCTGTGTATCACCTGCATTGCCCTTACATACCTCTTACTACATTTCTAGTTTAGAAATCTTTCCAGCAACCTGAATTGCCCTTGGATTGAAAACCTGTAGAGGCGTAGAAGTCTGTCTAGTGTTTGTCTGTTAATCTACAATCCCAACCAGTAGCTGTGAAGGATTTTGTTCATTCCCACACTACATTTCAAGTATTGTTGCAGAGATCATTGTTTGTTGTTGCTTCACTAGGGGTTCTTCCTCCATCTTATTCTTATGGCTAAACAAGGGGCTAGAAACATCTAAAATCAATCCCTCTTGATGGTCCATAAATTATTTCATACCAGGTGGCAGGATTCTCACTATCAACCCCTTAGCAATTCAATTCAAACACGCCACAAATCTAGTCGAGTTCATCTTTTCTTGTTGAGTAACTCTCTAAACACTTGTAAAGTGACTCTTCTTGTTAGATTTAAACACACCTGTCCTACAATGGGGTGATTCCTACCTTTTGTCTGAAACTCTCGGGACTGAGTCACCCAGAATGTGTTCCCTTAACTGCATTTGCCAAACTGCTACCTCTAGGTTTTTTATCCCTTGTTGCAGCTGAAGATTTCTTTCTCCTCCTCGAAACCAAAGTCCATGCACAGCTAAAAGATCCAATTGCTGAGAATTGCGGGTCGCATAAGAATTAGACTGAAGCTCCAGAATTTCCTCAGTTGCCATGGATTGGTAAGCACCTTTAGGTTCCAAAGAAAGGGATTACAGGAGTTAAGAATTGGGTGGTCAGGATGTTGAATCATCTTCACTACTTGCATTTGTTAACGAGTGGGGGATCTGAATGGCTCTACAGTCTACATTATCCCTGTGGACTACCAATCCACACTAAGCAAATCAATAAAACGTCTTCATACCTTGTGTCCGTACAGCCAAACAACTAGAATGGCTGGTTAAATGCGTTTGCAGTACACAGATCTACACAAAAGGAAGTTCCCGCAAGAGACAACTCAAGCCAGAGTTCCTAGACAAACAGGACCTAAGTGGTGTGCCACGTGGTTCAAAACCGCGCCGAAAAACCTTGAAGCGGCGTGGAAAGCGCGCCGGTTTTCGGCCCAAAGCGCGCCGAAAACGCGCAGAAAACGCGCAGAAAACGCGCAGAAAACGCGTCAAAACCGCGCAGAAAACGCGCCAAAACCGCGCAGAAATCGCGCCAAAACCGCGCAGAAATCGCGCCAAAACCGCGCAGAAATCGCGCCAAAACCGCGCAGAAATCGCGCCAAAACCGCGTCGGAGTCGACACGCGTCGATACCGCGTCGGAAACGCGTCAAAAAACGCGTCGGAAACACGCTGGGCCCGCGCCGGAATCGCGCCCGAATGGCGCAGGAAACGCGCCCGAAACGCGCAGAAACCGCGTCAAAAACGCGCAGAAACCGCGTCAAAAACGCGCCGCAAACGCGACAACCGCGCAGAAAACGCGTACGAACCGCGCGAAACCGCGTCACAACCGCGCAGAAACCGGGTCACAACCGCACCGAAAACGCGTGGAAACCGCACCGAAAACGCGTGGAAACCGCACCGAAAACGCGTGGAAGCCGCGTAGAAAACGCGTGGAAACCGCGTGGAAAACGCGTGGAAACCGCGTGGAAAACGCGTCGAAAACGCGTGGAAAGCGCGTTGAAACCGCGTGGAAACCGCGTGGAAAGCGTGTGGAAACCGCGTGGGAAACGCGTGGGAAACGTGGAAACCGCGTGGGAATTGCGTGGAAACCGCGTGGAAAACGCGTCGAAACGCGTGGAAACCGCGCCTAAAACGCGTCGATACCGCCTCGGACACGTGTCAAAAAACGCGTTGGAAATGCGTCAAAAACGCGTCGGAAACGCGCGGAAACCGCGTCGAAAAGGCGCGGGCAACGAGTCGAAAACGCGTCTAAGACGCGTCAAAAACGCGCAGAAATCGCGTCGAGACCGCGTCACAAACGCGTAGAGACCGCGTCACAAACGCGTCGAGACCGCGTCACAAACGCGTCGGACCGCGTCACAAACGCGTCGGAACGCGTCACAAACGCGTCGGAACGCGTCACAAACGCGTCGGAACGCGTCACAAACGCGTCGGAACGCGTCGGAACCGCGACCGAACCGCGCAGGAACCGCGACCGAACCGCGCAGGAACCGCGACCGAACCGCGCCGGAACCGCGACCGAACCGCGCCGAAACCGCGCCGAAAACGCGTCGAAAACGCGTAAATGCAAATCTGATAAACTGAGAAATCAAGGAGATTGCTCATTACAGCAAGGAAAACCCAAAGGATGTGAAGTGCGGATAGCAAATCTGATAAATGATTCGTGAAAGAAGAAAACCCTCACCAAGATAAACCTCCAGACTCCAAAAATCGTAGCCAACCGCCGCCTGGTACCAGTCGATCCACTGCCACCTGCTTCAATTCAACGATATGAAAAGAAACCGGTCGCAGCACCTTGCTGCCCCGGCGACGATTTGACGCCACCTGCGCCGGGATCGCTCGAGCTAGACAGAATCTCTTCTCTCAACTGATCAAGTAGAAACTCAGGCATCAATCATCAACAACTCCTCAACCATCGCACTTGGGGAAATTTATAGAAGAGGAGAAGCAAGAGTGGCTGAACCGGTTTTGCGGGCGTGATGCGGCGCCGTGGGAATGATTCCCGTCGGGGCCGACGACGTGGTATCGACGAGGCGGTTCGTGCTCGCCTGCAGCAACTCTCCGATTACGTGGCCGGCGACGTGCGCTGAGTTGGCTGAGAATCGAATCGAGGAGCCCTGCCGGGCGAGCCATATGCGGCCAGCCGCGACGCGCACGGAGAGGAGAATATCCCGATCTGTTCCATTTAGGGATTTAGATCCATTTTGATGATGAATACTTTGCAGTCTGATCTCTCTGTTTTGGCATCTTTACAAATATGTCCCACCTAATTTATTTTGAGTCCACTTTGACCCAAAATGAACACAATTGAAACTCAACCAAATTCCAACTTTCTAAAATAATTACAAAGTGGGTATTACCACTCACATAAAATTTCAAATAAAATTACATTTAATTCAAATGAAAAGGCAAATCTATTGATCTTCACTCAAATATAAAAATCATGTCGATGATGCTATTTAAACTAATCCGCCCCAGCATCAAAATGTCGTCTAAATAATTTTATTCTTTCTTATTGTTTTGAACTCACTATTTTGCTTTTCAATGGCAAGCAATTAGTCTGGCTTATAAAGACTCGGGTGGCACTATGGATGATGTGCAGAACACCAAAGGCTGTTTTAAAAAATATTAATAAGATATAAATTAAAAAAAAATTAACAAATAAGTATATTACTGTCCATTATTGCTTGCCATTTAAAAGGCAAGTATCTTGGTATGTTATTATCTTCTATTGCTATTGATGGTAATAGGCAGATTTATCCTATTACTTATATAGTTGCTAAGGCTGAATCCAAAGATACATGACAATGATTTGTTAGAAATCTTATAATAGCATTGGGCTTTTCTGCTGTAAGAGTTGAAGTTCCTAGGGTAGAATATAAAATTTGTATGAGATTATGAGTATGATAAGAACACGAGTAAAATTCTGGCAATTTCTCCTAACTTACATCACTATTTTGTAAGTTTGAGATATACTTGGGCTAAGGAAGACTTCAACCTAATAGTAAAAGGTAAAAATAGCACCAACAATATGTTTGAGCCATTCAACTCTTGGGTTTCTCAGCATAGAGAAAATGATATCATTGATTTAGTTGATGCTATTCGAGTAATAATCTTGCAACAACATAATAACAATATCTTTTTCTAGCGCCTTAAAAGGAGGTGTGAAAGTTGTCCATATCTAAGAATAGGTGCTGAACATTGACATCACAGGCCATAAAGGGCAAGAGGTTTCAAGCTTTTGTGAGTCAATAGGAAGTTCTGGCTGGTAGAAGAACACAACAATATTTATAATTTATTTCTGTATTAATTGCATGTAGAGGATGCATAAGCCACCAAAGGATGAAAAAAATTATTCTACAATTTTTATCTTGCTCTTCAGTTAATTTGTGAAGCAGATAATTGTTTTGGGTTGCATAGCTAACAATCTTATCATGTTGAAGTATAGTTGAGTAAAGCACAGCGAAGAACGTATTTCTATGTGTTTCAAATTGAATTCTAATCTTTACTTCATTGTGTTGTGCTTCATATTGCTTAAATGTGCTTTAAATGATAAGCATTGAATTTTTGACTGTTAGTTTTTTAACTTTCATCTCTCGTTCCTCTGCTAGGTAGAAATTTGTGTAAATCTTGAAGTTTATATTAGATTAGATGATGACAGTTTATTGGTTACATAACTTACACTTTGCTAACAGGAAGCAGTCAAAAAAGATTATGACAAATTTCAAGTTTCGAAAACCATATCAGCAAGCTATGTATTACTGCTCTTTGTTGCTAGACGAGAATGAGGAACTTGATGTACTTCCTCTGCTTGAAAGCGAGCATCTTGCAAGATTCTATGCACATATGCTCTCAAGAACATTTTTGGAGTGTTTTGTCGCAGGTTTGTTACATAAAATTTGATCATTTTACCATTAATATAAATTCATATATCTGTAATATTCTGAATTTTCCCAAGGAAATATTGAACCGTTAGAAGCAGAAGTTCTGGTTTTTGTATATCATTATGTAAGATTTAATTTACATATTCATATATTTCAAAATTTATTTATGTTGGTGAGCTTTGCAATATTTAATATTACATAGTAACATATACACTACCTAAGTTAATCTCCATTTGAAATAAATAAAATATACATATAGTATTGCATATATAGGCAATCATCGATCAAATACTATCCCATAAATAGCCTGCTCGGTACCCTATTTTTGTAATTCAACAACTTCCAGGAAATATATAATAGTTGTTGCTGTCGGCTGGCCATGACCTGCATCCGTGCTATCGACTACTATTGACATTCATGCCACGTGCATGCGGTTAACCACCTGGAGTTGCCCGTTACTATTTTCAATAGCCACCATAAGTATTTGAGTTAGATTAATTATAGTAAAGAGATTTTTTATATGAAAAACCAACTGAGCGGAAAAACCACGGTGCCTTTCGGGCAGCTTTAAAGATTTTCACTAATGTATGTTTTTTACAAGATAACAACGATCAAGTGGGTAATCCTATTAACCTAGGGGCCTAGACCTGCCGGGCGTGCATGCCTTCTCGATTCTCCCAACGATCACATCACGAATTTGAAAACATATGCAAGAAGAGAAGGTGGCATTTCATTAAACAAATTTCCTTTAACAAGTTTACCATTCAAAAAAAAAAGAGAGAGAGAAACAAAAAGCCTAGGGAGAAAATCTGAATTCCGACACCGAAAGGAGACCTCGAACTACCCGAGCAAATTCAGTTCGACGATGGTTCTCCTCCACTAATTCTTCAACCCTAGCCTCTAGATCAACTTTCTCCTTCTTCAACTCTTTGATCTTGAGCGCTGCCACCTCCAAATCGCCCTCATACTTGGCGCATTTAGACTCCAGATTTGCGATCACCTTCTTCTCCTATGAAGGCTCCAACCTTCGAAGTAGAGTCAGGGCCTCATCCATCTTCTGCTCAAGTGCCTCAGTCTTCGGCTCGAGCGCAACTTTCTGCTCTTTGTTGGCAACCCACTTTTCAATTTTGTCGAGGTGCCGATAGATATTGCGTGCAAAGGTCTGCGCATTTGAGCCTTCGGAGCCTGAGCCGGACTCCGTCTGACTTGCCCTGAGGGCGCCTCCGGACCAACCGAGTGCGCTAGAGGAGGTGAGGCCGAGGCCGATGCACCACGATCCTGCGACGGCGCACCGACAACCTCCATGGCCGGAGGAACTGAAGGCTGGGTCACCGCGACATTTCCTGTCGGTTGTGTTTCATTGTCCGCCAGGGTGATGGTATTCTCCACTGGTGAGATCGTACGAACCCCACCTTGGAAAGACCTTGGCGTTATAGGTGCGGCCCTCCACGAAGTCCCGAAGTCCACGGCGGATGCCCCCGAGCTAGAGAGATAGATTCGAGGCCTTTTTGGGGGCTACTCTCGAACGGAAGGCCACCTCATGCTCGCCTGACACACCTGGGGGGACGCCCGGTATGCGGGGGCTCGTCTTCCACGTACTTAGCTACGTTATCATACAGGGACCTTGCTGCACGTATTTTCCCGAGGTCAAGAATGGCCCTTAATACAGATCCACAAGTATTTATAGAGTTAGGAAATCTACGTGGTAGCTGTCAGGCACATGCATTAATACATTTCACGATTACCGGGGGGGCATGTTACATCTAGATCCACGCCGCCGCATCAGGAGCATACACGTGGACACTTAAGTGGCATTGGCATCACAGGTGCTCGGCGGCAAACGAAGAAGATCCATAGGCGAAAGGCAGTTGTTGAAGAGGCCACACCGAAGAGACTGCTACGAACTACCTGCACGCAACGTGAAGTACAGAGCTGCATACCAGTTTTAAGAGGTATGCCCCCCCTCCCTTCTCCTGGATAGTACTCGTGCTCGCCTGACCCACCTGGGGGGACACCCGGCATGCAGGGTTCGTCCTCCACGTACTTAGCTATGTTATCATACAGGAACATAGTCGCACCGGTCTTTTGTCAAGGTCAAGAATGGCCCTCAACACCGATCCACAAGTATTTATAGAGTTAGGAAATCTACGTGGTAGCCGTCATGCACACACATTAATAAGCTTCACGACTACCGGGGAGGGCATGTTACATCTGAATCCACGCTGCCGCATCTGGATCATACACGTGGAGGTTTATGTGGCATTGGCATCACACGTGCTCGGCAGCAAACGAAGAAAATCCTAAGGCGAAAAGCTGTTGTCGAAGAGGCCACACCGAAGACACCGCGATGAACTACCTGCACACAATGTGAGGTACAGGGCTCCATACTGCTTTTAAGAGGTATGACCCCCCTCTCCTGGACAATACTTTCCGTATAGCCGGGGCCATGACCCGCCAGCCTGGCAGACATCATTGGCCTAACACCAGAGATAGAGCCCATTCCCTTGAAGTGACTCCAGAAATCAAATCAGAGGACGGTCAAATTTCACCCTCGGGGAGTAGCACTGTCAAGATACAGACTATTAAAAGCGGTATGCAGCACTGTACTTCACGTTGCCTGCAGGTAGCTCGTCGTAGTCTCTTCGGTGTGGCCTCTTCAACAACTGCCTTTCGCCTTAGGATCTTCTTCGTTCGCCGCCGAGCACATGTGATGCCAATGCCACTTAAGCCTCCACGTGTATGATCCAGATGCGGCGGCGTGGATCTAGATATAACATGCCCCTCCGATAATCGTGAAGCATATTAATGAGTGTGCCTGACAGCTACCATGTAGATTTTCTA
Organism: Apostasia shenzhenica; assembly: GCA_002786265.1. NCBI lineage: Eukaryota > Viridiplantae > Streptophyta > Magnoliopsida > Asparagales > Orchidaceae > Apostasia > Apostasia shenzhenica. The sequence goes on from KZ454830.1 coordinate 63,093, forward strand.
ACTCTATAAATACTTTTGGACCTGTGTTAAGGGCCATTCTTGACCTCGAGAAAAGACCGGTGCAGCAATGTCCCTGTATGATAACGTAGCTAAGTACGCGGAGGACGAACCCCCGCATGCTGGGCGCGTGCCCAGGTGGGTCAGGCGAGCATTAGGTGGCCTTCCGTTCGAGAGGAGGCCTCAAAAAGGCCTCGGATCCATCTCTCTAGCTCGGGGGGATCCGCCGTGGATGCCGAGAGTTCGTGGGGGGCCGCACCTATAATGCCAAGGTCTTTCCAAGGTGGTGTTCGTACTATCTCACCAGTGGAGAATACCATCACCATGGCGGAAGATGAAACACAATCGACAGGAAATGCCGCGGTGACCCAGCCTTCAGTTCCTCCGACCGTGGAGGTTGTTGGTGCGCCGTCGCAGGACCGTGGTGCGTCGGCCTTGGCCTCACCTCCTCCGGCGACCTCGGTTGGTCCGGAGGCGCCGTTAGGGGCAAGTCAGATGGAGCCCGGCTCAGGCTCCGGAGGCTCGAACCCGTAGACCTTTGCACCCAATATCTGTCGGCACGTCGACCAAATTGAAAAGCGGGTTGCCAGCAGAGAGCAGACGGCTGCGCTCGAGTAGAAAACGGAGGCGCTCGAGCAGAAGATGAATGAGGCCCTGACTCTACTTCGAAGGTTGGAGCCTTCATAGGAGAAGAAGGCAATCGCTAATCTGGAGTCGAAGTGCGCCAGGTATGAGGGCGATTTGGAGGTGGCGGCGCTCGAGATCGAAGAGTTGAAGAAGGAGAAAGTTGCTCTAGAGGCTAGGGTCGAACAATTAGCAGAGGAGAACCATCGCCGAACGAACTTTGCTCGGGCAGTTCGAGGTCTCCTTTCGGCATCAGAATTCAGACTTTCTCCCTAGGCTTTTTGTTTCTCTATCTTTTTTTTGAAGGGTAAACTTGTAAAAAAGAAAATTGTTTAATGAAAAGCCTGTTTCTTTTCTTGCGTAAGTTTTCAAATTCGTGATTTGATTGTTGGGAGAATCGAGAAGGAGTGCGCGCACGGCAGGTCTAGGCCCCTAGGTTAATAGGATGAGACGGTCAGATTTCACCCTCGGGGAGTGGCACTGTCAGGATACAGACAATTAAAAGTGGTATGCAGCCCTGTAATTCACGTTGCGTGCATGTAGTTCGTCGTAGTCTCTTCGGTGTGGCCTCTTCAACAACTGCCTTTCGCCTTATGATCTGATGCAGCGCGGGGATCGATTTTAGTCGATCCTAACGCTACCAATATTAAGTTAGCTCCTAGATTTATATTTATATATTTAAATGACTAAATGCAAATGGAGAGGAGATTAAACTAAGTCAAAATAAATTATACTAATTAGCAATATTCACATTTCCACATGAACTTTAATAGGTTTTCTAAAGAAATTAAAATACCCATGCAACTCCAGAGAAACATAAGCAAATTAAATAGGAAACTACCAAATTAATAAAGATTAATTACTAATCCATTCAACTTGATTACCTGGATTGGTGGTCAATTAATATCAATCACACGCATAATAATGCATCATCGACTTTTCCTGGGGGCAAGTTGACATCTAGATTAAACGCATCGCATCTGGAGCATGCACAGTGGATGTTTGAGTGGCTTGGCATCACATGTGCTCGGCGGGGAAACGAAGAAGATCAATAAGGCGAAAGGCAAGTTGTTGAAGACGCCACACTGAAGAGACTACGACAAAACTACGTGCACGCACATGAATTACAGGGCTGCATACCCCTTTTAATGTCTATATCCTGACAGTGCCAGTCCCTGAGGGTGAAATCTGACCGATCTCATCCTATTAACCTAGGACCTAGACCTGCCGGGCGCGCACTCCTTCTCGATTCTCCCAACAATTACATCACAATTTGAAAACTTACGCAAGAAGAGAAAGGGCTTTATTAAACAAATTTCTATTTTATAAGTTACCATTCAAAAAAAAAAGATAGAGAACAAAAGGCCTAGGGAGAAAGTCTTGAATTCTGACGCGAAGGAGACCTCGAACTGCCGAGCAAAGTCCGTTCGGTCATGGTTCTCCTCCACTAATTCTTCGACACTAGCCTCTAAAGCACTTTCTCCTTCTTCAAACTCTTCGATCTCGAGCGCCGCCACCTCCAAATCGCCCTCATACTTGGCGCACTTCGACTCCAGATTAGCGATGCACTTCTTCTCCTATGAGCTCCAACCTTCGAAGCAGAGTCAGGGCCTCATCCATCTTCTGCTCGAGCGCCTCCCGTTTTTCTGCTCGAGCGCAGCCGTCTGCTCTCTGCTGGCAACCCGCTTTTCAATTGGTCGAGGTGCGAGACAGATATTGCGTGCAAAGGTCTACGCGTTCGAGCCTCCGGAGCCTGAGCCGGGCTCCGTCTGACTTGCCCCTAACGGCGCCTCCGGACCAACCGAGGGGCCGAAGGAGGTGAGGCCAAGCCCAACGCACCACAAGCCTGCGACGGCGCACCGACAACCTCCACGGCGAGAGGAACTGAAGGCTGGGTCATCGCGGGCATTTTTGCCGATTGGTTTCATCTTCCGCCACGTGATGGTATTCTCCACTGGTGAGATCGTACGAAACCACCTTTGAAAGACCTGGCATTACAGGTGCGGCCCCCCACGAACTCCCGGCGTCCAGACGGACCCCCCCCCCGAGCTAGAGAGATGGATCCGAGGCCTTTTTGAGGCTCCTCTCGAACGGAAGGCCACCTCATGCTACAGTGCCACACCTGGGCAGACGCCCAGCATGTGGGGGTTCGTCCTACGTGATCATACAAGGACATTGTCGCACCGATTTCCTTGTGGTCAAGAATGGCCCTTAACACAGGTCGCCACGTATTTATAGAGTTAGGAAATCTACGTGGTAGCTCTCAGGCACACGCATTAATATGCTTCACAATTACCGGGGGGGCAAGTTACATCTAGATTCTACGCCGTCGCATCTGGAGCATACACGTGGAGCGCTTAACGTGGCATTGGCATCACATGTGCTTGGTGGGGAACGAAGAAGAGCATGAGGCGAAAGGCAGTTGTTGAAGACGCCACACCAAAGAGCCTCGACGAACTACATGCATGCAACGTGAATTACATGGGCTCATACCGCTTTTAATAGTCTGTATCCTGACAGTGCCACTCCCGAGGGTGAATTGACACATCTCATCCTATTACCTAGGGGCTAGACCTGCCGGGCGCGCACTCCTTCTCATTCTCCCAACAATTACATCACAACTTTGAAAACTTACGCAAGAAGAGAAAGGGGCTTTCATTAAACAAATTTCTTTTTTATAAGTTTACCATTCAAAAAAAAAAAGATAGAGAAACAAAAGGCCTAGGGAGAATGTCTGAATTCTGACGCCGAAAGGAGACCTCGAACTGCCGAGCAAAGTCCGTTTGGTCATGGTTCTCCTCACTAATTTCTTCGACCCTAGCCTCTAAAGCACTTTCTCCTTCTTCCAACTCTTCGTCTCGAGCGCCGCCACTCCAAATCGCCCTCATACTTGGCGCACTTCGACTCCAGATTAGCGATCACCTTCTTCTCCTATGAAGGCTCCAACCTTTGAACAGAGTCAGGGCCTCATCCACTCTTGCTCGAGCGCTCCCGTTTTCTGCTCGAGCGGCAGCCGTCTGCTCTCTGCTGTCAACCCGCTTTTTCAATTTGGTCGAGGTGCCGACAGATATTGCGTGCAAAGGTCTACGCGTTCGAGCCTCCGGAGCCTTGAAGCCGGGCTCCGTCTGACTTGCCCTTAACGGCGGCTCCCGGACCAACCGAGGGGGCCGAAGCAGGTGAGGCCAAGGCCAACGCACCACGGCCTGCGCCGGCAACGACAACCTCCACGGCCGGAGGGAACTGAAGGCTGGGTCATCGCGGCATTTACTGCCGATTGGTTTCATCTTTCCGCCACAAGTGATGGTATTCTCCACTGGTGAGATCGTAGCGAACACCACCTTTGGAAAGACCTTGGCATTACAGGTGCGGCCCAACGAACTCCCGGCGTCCACGACGGACCCCCCGAGCTAGAGAGATGAAATCGCGAGGCCTTTTTTGAGGCCTCCTCTTAAACGGAGGCCACTCAAATGGTCGCTGACTCACTGCGGCAGACGCCCCAGCATTGCAGGTTCGTCTCTAGCGAATTTACTCGCGACTCATACGGGACATGTCGTCGCACGCGATTTTTTCTCGTGATCTAAGATGGTCCTTACAGGACAGGTCCAGCAGGTATTTCTTGTAGAGTTAAGGAAATTCTGATACGTGGTATTAGCGGTCAGGCCGATGAACCGACGCCATTATGCATTGCTCAGAGTACGGGGGGGCATGTTACATCTAGATCCACGCCGTGCGTCTCTGGAGCATAGACACGTGAGCTGTGCGTGACATGTGCTGCGCAGGGACAGGAAGAATGCATGATGGCACGCGCGGATCGTTTTTATTCGATCCTAACGCTACCAATAATTAGTTAGCGCCTAGATTTATATTTAATATTTTAAATGACTAAATGCAAATGGAGAAGAGATATAACTAAGTCAAAGATAAAATATACTAATTAGCAATATTCACATTTCCACATGAACTTTAATAGGTTTTCTAAAGAAATTAAATACCCATGCAACTCAGAGAAACATAAGCAAATTTAAAAAGAAACTTACCAAATTGCATTTTAACTCCATTGCATTTTAACTCCATTGCATTTTATTCGAGTTGTTTGAGTCGACCATTTATGTTTTATTTCGGTGAGAATGCCCCACTTTTGATGTTCATGTATACGTGGTGGGTGAGTCTGAGTCTTATGTGTGTGAGTCGGATCAAATTGGGTTCAAGAATAGTTCATTTTGAACCAGTTTGATTCGCAGTTATGGCAAATTCTTGGGACTTGCTCTATTGAATGCAGCTAAACTATGCAGGTGGCTGGTATTTTCTCCATAAAAAATTCGATCCAGCCCAAGAAAATCGGAATCGGGTTTCTCTTATCCTTGCTGATCTGCGACCGCGCCAGCTCGACGGGCTCTGTCTCCGCCGGGTTGCTTCACTCAAACGGCTACCGGCTCGCCATGAACGTGCCGCGGCTTGCTTCGCCAACCGGAAAGGTGCTCGCGCCCGTGCTTCGCCGACCGCGTCACGATTGAGGCGCGCCCGTTTTGCCGAGCGAAGGGGACCGGCGCCCGCTTTGCCGAGCCGAGGGGACCGCGCCCGCGAGTTTGCCGGAACCATTCGCCGTCCAAGGTGACTACGTCAATGATTCAACGCATTGACTCGCACGTCAGCCCACGATCTCGCGCTTTGCCGGCAACCTCCACTCCATCTTCCTCTTTTAATAAAAGCTAAACTCAGAGAAAGGGAGTTGGATGATGCTGTGAATGAAATTCTACTGAATTCGAGTGGAGAGCTTGCTCCTTTCGCTGTGAATCTACGCAGGTGGCGTCGATTCGGACCAGGGAACGCAGAGGGCCCTGCAGGTTTCCCTTGGTTTTTGATCTTCAAGCGAATCTGCGTCAGGTGACGTCGATTCGGGACCGGGAATGCAGAGGGGCTGCAGTTTCCTTGGTTTTTTCTGTTCTGTTTTGCTTTGGATCTTGGTTTCGGGAACGCAGAGGGCTGCAGTGTTTCCCATGCTTAAGGGTTCTTATTTAAAAAGGGTTTATTTCTCTTAATCTTGCATTATCCTCTTTCCCCTGATTTTTGTTCTGTGATATCAGAAGTATTAATATTAAGGGGTTTTTACCCGTATGACACAAAAAACTTCAATATTTACTTATTAGACACCCTAAAGTTAAATATTACATGACACACACTTATTTATTTTAATTTTACAATCAACACACCCTAGTTTAAAAATCCTTACATTTTATTTAACTTAAATAAGGTTCATAGGAATAAAATCTAACCCCTTTTGTATCTTAAAATTAAATCTAATCGTTAAGATGAGCATCTAACGATTAGATTTAAAATATTCCTACATAAATAATAGATTTAAAATAGTTTTTAACATTATAAGATTTAAGTTAAGGTGGCACCGAGAGTTAGATTTTATTCCTATGAACTTTATTTAAGTTAAAACAATACACTTAAATATGTATTTACTTAAAATAAAATATAAGGATTTTTTTAACTAGAGTGTGTTTGGTTGTAAAATTTAAAAATAAAATAAGTGGTGTGTCATGTAATATTTTAGCTTATAGGGTGTCTAATAAGTAAATATTAAAGTTTTTTGTGTCATACGGGTAAAAATCTCTAATATTAATTCCTATTGCTTGGTTTGTGTTCAATTGCTCCATAGTAGCCATTATATTCCAGCTCATTGTTCCTGCCTTTTATGACTTAAGCTTGGGCTGAATTATGAATGAGATGATTATCATTTGCCTAATAATTCTGGTTATTGAATGTTCTGTTCATGTCATTCTCTTTGCTTTTCTTTTTCGAGCTGGCTAAATGTTAAGTTAAACCTCGCAC